>CM048745.1:626885619-627460619 GCA_026315105.1 Locusta migratoria
GAGATGACAATGGAAGGCAACTGCGTACCCCGGGATATAGAGCGACAGCTGTAACAATATGACATCACAATGAACTGCATAGGATCATGCATTGTAGCCAGAATGGGAGTGACACCTTGCTGACCTGACGCCACCTGCAACTGCCAACGACCTCTCATCGCATTTTTAATAACATAACGTGAAAAGGTCTTTCATCACATACTCATTTAGTTCGACTCTCCTTTGGCCGCATCACTTTTTTTTCTCAGGTATTGTTCCTCTTCGAAGGCCGTACAGTTAAGAGTCTGCTGCTCCGTGAAAAATTCCCCAACTACCTGCTGCACATTCTCGACCGACCGGAATCGTCGATACTTCAAGATCTTTTTTGAACGACCAGGTAATTTGTTGCAATGTATACGCTTTCTTTCCATTTCATTAAGGAACGACAGTTGCCACAGAAATCTAGGACTTCCTTTATATATGAAACTACCAGTATCAGCACGTTGTTCAGAATATTCATTAGTACAGTATCCTCCCAGTGTACGTGCATTCCCTTCAGAAGACCATTGTTCAATTCGTTGTTACGTATTTGAAGGCATGTTCACTAAACAGAACAAACGAGCATTTTAGAGGGAGCATTCTTACATATGTACAATACTAAATATTGGAGAACATAGCTCTATTTAATTAACAAGAGTGTCCTAAACCCTTAAAAAAATAAAAATAAAAAAATAAAAAAATGCGGACTTTTTTTTTGGGGGGGGGGGAGTTTCGAACCACCAACTACGTACGTTGCATTTATAATTTAACGTGATGCTCACAACACTACGGCAAACGACCAAGAAACGGTACCTTATTTCTCTTACAATTGATGGAAATTGTTAACTGATGCTCATACGGCATTTTTAGTCACTAGATTATCATTTATCGTACGAAGAAAGAGGTATTTTTGTTAATTATTTAGTGCGTCATTGCTTTGAAATGAGAACGCCTAAGTTATAGTAAGAAAAACAAAGTACAGGATGCAAGATGGCGTATGCCAGAGAGAGTCTGGGCGAGGAATGTCACGTGACAGTTCCTAACGCCTGGCTTACGTAAAATCGAGAGGCGGTGTCATATCGTCGTTATCTTTTGCAAATAGCTTTGTTATGGCGAGAGTTAAGAACAAAAGAAAAGAGAGAGGAAATTTGTAGAGAATTTTCTCCTCTACAAATTCGGTTATTCAATTTTCGTGTCAGATGAACGGTTTGTTTGTAATTACAATTATATGAAAAAAGGCTTTTTTTTTAGTGTTACTAACAAATTTTTTGTCCGAAATATTTGCAGATGGCCGCGGCGTAGCGGCCGAGTGCCTTGAGGCGCTATGCTGCGATGCGCGAGGTGGTTCCCCGTCGGGGATTCGATTCCCCCCTCGGGCATGGATGTTTGTGTCGTCTTTAGTATAAGGCAGTTCTTTAGTAGTTTGTAAGTTTAGGGACTGATGACCCCGCAGTTAAGTCCCTTAAGCTTAACAAACATTTGAACATTTTTTATTTGAAAATAGGAGGTTCTGGTCTCTGGCGGCCAATAATTATGTCTGTAAAATTTGGTGCTGATCGGTTGAAAAAAAGAGAGCAAAGTTTTAGAGAATTTGTCCCCTATAAATTCATGCATTCAATATCCGTGTCAGATGAACGGTTAAGCCGTTATTTTCAATTTCGAGCTGTCAAAAGACGATCGCAAAGGTCCACTTTTAGTGTTACTAACGTAACCTAAAGTGGGTGAAAATTACCACTGAAATCGCTTTTAAATGAAGAGAAACGCGTGTGGTCAAAATTAGACTATTATTTACAGTTGCAAAAGACGGCAAATGGTGATGCTGCCAATGACAGCAGGGCCGTCCGCGGTGGCCGAGGAGACTGAGGCGCTCCAGTCAAGGTCTGCACGGCCACTACGGTCGGTGGTTCGAATCACCCCTCGGGCATGGATATTTGTGCCGTCCTTAGTCTTAGCTAGTTCATAAGTAGTTTGTAAGCTTAGGGACTGATGACCCCGTAGTTAAGTCCCTTAAGCTTAACAAACATTTGAACATTTTTTGTCCAACACAAACAAGAAACTTTTATATCCCCCTTTATATAAACGGTGTTCCAAAAATACAAGAGATTGTTTCATGCGAGATTCAGCACATGCAGAAGATTAAAAAGCGTCATATGGACATGATTTCGGAAATTTACGCGATGACCGTTCCGCAAATAATGCAACGATAACTGTGTGTATTGAGGCAGTACGACAGAAAAGAGCAGTGTGTAGAGAGATGGATCAAGAGAAGAAAGAGAAGGAGAAACCAGCACTGAAGAGAAAACACACTGTGGGAGCGCTGCAACTACGACCACTGACGTGCATCGCCAACGACTGTATGAACTGATTCGTGCGGGCAGGCGAATAACAAAATTCAAATGTTTGTGTAGCTTATGGCACTTAACTACGGGATCACCAGTCCCTAAACTTATAAACTACTTATGAACTAGCTAACACTAAGGACGACACAAATATCCATGCCCGAGGGGGGATTCGAACCCCCGACCGTAGTGTCCGTGCAGGCAGTGACTGGCGCGCCGCAGTCCCGTCGGCCACCGCGGCCGGCTTGGCGAATAACAGTTCATGAGCTTGTTGTATAACTGAACTGTGGTCACAAAGTCGTGAATGACATGGTGAAAGACTTAGGGTATCGGAAAATATGTGCGAAGTGGGTACCGAGGCAGTTAACACATGATTTGAAGCACAGGAAACTGAAAGTTCCCTCTCAGCTGCTGGAAGTATTTGAACCTAGTGCAGACACGTTTTTTTACTGATATTGTCAGGGGCAATGAAAACGGGTATATGCCTACGACCCGGAAACAAAGAATCAGTCGGAGGAGTGGCATTACAGCTCTTCTCCAAGACATATAAAGTTCAAAACTCAGCGATCAGCAAAGAAACTCATGGCGATACTTTTTTGTGACGCCAAGCGAGTAATAATTATTATCGTTGATTTTCTGGCAGATAGTTGTACTGTGAGCAGCAACAGCTACATTGCTACTCAAGAAACGTAGAAACGCCCTAAGGAAGAACAAACAAGAATTACAGATCAATAAAATTCATTTTGAAAATGCGAAACTCCACACGTCTTAGGCCACTACTCAGGAGATTGGCAAATTGACCTGGTCAGTGGTGTCTCATCTGCCGTACAGTCCTGATTTAGTAACTTCTAATTTCTACTTCTTTGGTCTAATTAAGGATAGTCTTCAGGGACGAAACGTTCAGAACACAGATGAGTTGAAAGTGCCAGTCAATCAGTAGGTTGAACAGTGCAAACCTGATTATTAGCAAAGAAGATTAGAGTGTTGGATTAAACGATGGCGGATGCAAAGGATGTTGAATAGTGCCATTGTGAAAAGGAAGAGTTAATCTAATAACGTGTATACTTTGAAATATTATGCTAAATCAGTTTCAAAAAGGTGTAATTCGCTAAACGAAGTACAACAATTTTCTAACAATGCGTGTAGGACTGTTCACTCAATGTCTCCTTTACGTATTTCATTCATAACTAGTACAGCATTCGAAAAGTGCGCGAGTGACCATCCTGAAGGTAGCTCTATCCAAAACAGGAATTCTTTTTAAGAGCCCGAACGGTGTCAAAAAAGATCGGCAACCAGTTGAGTAGTATATTAGCGAGGTTTTACTACAGACATTCGTGTGCCTTGTATGCAAGACCTAATATCCACAGGGGTCAGAATTTTCGTTTTGAGATCTAAACTCACCATCAGCCACTTTATAGCTTCTAATTTTCTTCTGCTACGAACACCAATGAGACTTCAGCATTGGGAACACAAAGACACAGAGTAACATGTACAGAGGAGCAGCCACCCCTAAACCACTGTCCTACGCTCCCCTCGTAGTTCCGGAAGATGCTAGCAGGTGTCAGGCGGATCGCTGGCTTAGGGTGCCCCTCGCACGTCAGAGGGTAGCGTGGAGGGGAGGCTGAGGGGAGAGCTTGTGCCGCCTTCCACGAGGCCACGGCTGTATCCGGTGTGCCTGTGTTTGAGGGGAAGTGGTGGTGGGGGCAGCCGCTACCTGCCGCCTGCTCTGGCCAGTTTAAAGAGCTGCTTCTGACTGCAGCGCCATCATGGGACATCTTACGGAACTGCTGGAAACCCTCCCTCCCCGCATCCCTGAGTGTCGGACCGGGCCCTTATGGAGGTTTCCCGTCTGTATATATTTGTCTGTGACAAAGATCACAACTAGGAAAGCTGCTGTTGGTGAGCGCCTTGCTAGCGATGTTATCGGAGACGTGGAGGGGGAACAGCCGTGGCTACACGCAACGCCCACGGCCGTGTGAGCGCATTGCTCACCCTGCTCTACATAATGTTCCTGCCCAACAACTTTGCAAAGGCGTTCAGAATCGAATGCAGTAGCACCTCCGCGCAAAATGATAGACGTCGTTATTGTTTATGCTGCAGGACATAATCCGCACATCGGCACTGCGCACTTGGGCTCTCTGCTTGTTAACACGACATTCTCTTATGTGTAGATTGCCGATATTAGCGTCTTACCATTGGTCAGATGAGATAAACTTGGTACGTGGCACACATTTGCGTGCGAGCCAAAGCCACTACGTATATTGCAAACGTTTACAAATTCATATCTCCATACCAAGCTGGTGTGCCATACACAAGCGTTTTGTATTAACTAAAGAACTTACTGAACTGTTTTTGTGGCAGCATGTAGAATACAAGGCTGCATATAGAAAATATGTATTTAAATTTATGTGGCGCATTTTGCGAAATCGTTCGTATTTCTGCCTCTATGGAAAATTGTAGTTGATTCACTTCTATGTGGTGTTTAATAAATTTTATGCTGTCTTTTTTATAATAAACTAGCGTTGCCCGGGTATTTATTTATTTATTCCTGCCATTTTTCCAGGTATATATTCATTTGTATAAGGTCTGTATGTCTAAAATCTCTTGGGACTACACCACTACAATAATTAGTAAAGAAGTAATAGATTAAAACTTGGTGCATGATGGGGCAGTTTTCCATGAACTTTAATGTTTATGTGCTCATATCTCATGAACTACGTGTCGTACTGTGATAAAATTTAGAAGGTAAACTCAACTATACGCGTGTATACTGTCTGTAAAATTTCCTGCGGCTACAATTCGTAATGTACGAATTATAAATTGTAATGTATCGAATGCTGTAGTTTTACTGCATAAACAGCGGAAAAGTAGTAAGTGGGAAACTTTTTTCCTTGCATCATTTTGCTATGGTTGTCAGCAAGAAAAAGTTTTTTTTGAAATTATGTTTAGAGTTTGTTGCAAGTTGCTAAGTACTCTCGTTCTCATATAGCGTATTGATAAGGTCTCGCCGCATTACGTGGCAGTTTTTTGCGAATCCTGTTGTTTATGGCGTCATATCTTCTGAAAAATGTATCGTATGTGATTCTTAACCCAGCAGCAATTGTTACCTCACGGCAACGAATGTGTGTACAAAATTTGGTTTAAATCGGTCCAGTGGTTTAGAAGAAAATGAGCAGCATTGTCGCTAAATGCAGAAGTTTTCGCGCATCTCATTGTTTATGACGTCATATCTCGTGAACTACGTATAGTACGTGATTATTACACTTACGGCGACCGTCCTGATGGATTGAAGCTTACGTGTGCAAAATTTCATAAAGATTGGAACAAAACTGTAGATTTGTATTCAACACGTACACACAAACATACGGACTATATATAAAGATAACTTTGGAATTATATGATTTAGTAGGGTGCCTATAAATCCGTAGTTTCATTACTAACTAGTACAGTGTGCCAGTAACATGTTCACGATGTTCTTATAGCGCTACGCATTTCGTTCTTGCTTGATGGACGTAAGGGGAGTGGGAGGGTGAAGTTTGATTCTCGTCGATTACACCTCTTTATTTTTTACTTGTCATATTTAAGAGTGCAGTCAAATAACAGGCATAAGAATTTTTGTTTAGTGTCTGTAAGACAATGCAGTTTAGAATGACTATTCGGAAGACAGCTACGGGTACCGTAATGCGACCTTCCTCTCACTCTTATTCTGGCAGTAATAATACTTCTCCGTCGCGCCGTTATTTATAGTCCATTCAGACCATAGATACAAACTGTTCAATACCCCACAATGGGAAAGCAACACGGAATGTCGCAGGGTGTGGTTGCGTACATTCTCTCATGAATCAGCTAAATTATGTGAGGTAAGAAACTATATCTACTTTCTTCAATTGAGCTAAAGGTTCAAATGAAAGACATGCTTTCCTGCAATGCTAGGTGGTCTGAATAACATTTGAAGTGTCATAATGGACTAGTTCAGACAACAAAATCAGGAATGAGTAGCATGAGAAACGCAAAATGTGTTTC
This sequence comes from Locusta migratoria, assembly GCA_026315105.1. NCBI lineage: Eukaryota > Metazoa > Arthropoda > Insecta > Orthoptera > Acrididae > Locusta > Locusta migratoria. The sequence continues at coordinate 626,892,000 of CM048745.1, forward strand.
TAAATATCGTAAATATGAGGTGCCATAATATTAAAATCATAAGTTGGTATATTAATTCATTCTTTTCAGTAATTTATTAGTAATGTAAAATGTAAACAATAACATAGTCGTAATCTACACATTTCATTCTAATCCTAGTGTGACTTATTTACCATTAATGTATGGTTCCGTAAGGGTTACTCTAATGCACGTTATTTCAAAGTAACTATAAATGCGAAAGAAAAATGTAAGAAATTATATAAGGACGCCGTGAAATATTCATTTGCTCAGAAGTTTATTATGATTTCATTCCAGCTAATGTACAAATGAAAGTCTCTGTATAACATCTTGCTCTAGCAGACTGACTACCAATTCCAGCCGGCCGCCGGCCGCAGTGGCCGAGGGGACTGCGGCGCCCCAGTCACGGTCTGCACGGCCACTACCGTCGGGGGTTCGAATCCCCCCTCGGGCATGGATATTTGTGCCGTCCTTAGTGTTAAGTAGTTCATAAGTAGTTTGTAAGTTTAGGGACTGATGACCCCGTAGTTAAGTCCCATAAGCTATACAAACATTTGAACTACCAATTCCACAATGTTAATGGCTTGTATTCTTCATTGATGCAAAACTGTGCTTCGATGAATATGTTTCTTACTACGCTATCATTTGCGTTTTCACTTCCGTTGTTATTATAAATTCGTTAAATTCGCTCATCTGCAGCGGTGCTTTGCTACGCTATGAGAGCTTGCCAGCCGCATGGCGGAAAAATGCAGTCCGCCACTAAGTTGGCGCCACTTCCCTTATAGACGGCCTCACCTCACCATACTCTCTGGCGACATCTAAGTGAAGACAGATGTATCAATACCATCACCAGCGGATTCACGCATCGGAGTATTTTCCTTAATGTTTTATCGATAGTCATTGTCAAAGTTGCCGTTACGGTGCACGGTGTGTGGGTACAGGGTAACCAATTGTTTGACCCTCACGCTCACCTCACAAAACCGTTCGAGTTCTTCTGAAAGGTTATTTGCATTCGTTGGTTCATGCAATACGTGTGGACGATGATGCATATGTCTCGCAATTATTAAGACGGGTTGTCAAAGAATAGGTACAACCTAGGAAATATTTGAACGTGTTCATTTCTCACTGCGACGGTGATCAGAAGCCGTGAAGCTGACAGAGAGCGGACTTTCTAACACGTTATACGGTAGTGGAATGATGGATTTTTGTAAAATAAATCTGAGTTTTTCGTGTACTAGATAACCGACTTCCGTATCTGATAGCTCAAAAAATATCAATTCCCTAACTCATAATCCTATGATTTACATTTACCTGCTGCATTTGCTGAACCTCGGCCTAGCTAGAATAAAACAGCTTCCTCAGGTCAAACCGTGACCTACCAAACCCCCATAATTAGTGGTGTCATTGGTCCAACGCTCGAACTACCAACTGTAGTAAACCATCATTAACGATCGCGCGATGCGTTTGGATGATAAGTTTTTCGATGTTGGCGCTGTTTTGGAGGAGTTTTTTTGAGGGGAAATATTTATTAAGAAACTGCAAGGAATTTTCTTGATTAAGCACTTTTTTGGTGTATTTCCATGTTTAAATCATTTACATATGCCAACTTTTCAACGCCATATCTTTCGGGGAAATTTCGGGTAGCCGGCCGCGGTGGCCGAGGAAACTGAGGCGCTCCAGTCACGGTCTGCACGGCCACTACGGTCGGTGGTTCGCATCCCCCCTCGGGCATGGATATTTGTGCCGTCCTTAGTTGTAAGTAGTTCATAAGTAGTTTGTAAGTTTAGGGACTGATGACCCCGTAGTTAAGTCCCATAGACTCTACAAACATTTGAACATTTGAAATTCGGGTACACATAGTGGTACAGAAGCGGGACAATGCGAAGAGGGAAAAGAGACAGTGAGACACCGCACAGCAATACAAAGAGAAGTATCAGGAGCACATTTCAAGACAATGTGTACCGTGACCAGTGGCGAATATAGCATACTAGCTGAAAACCCGGTGTTGCCATTTTCAGGTATATATTCGTTTATATAAGGGCTGTATGTCTGTAAAATCTCTTGGGAATACAATTAGTAGTATAGAAGTAATAGATTAAAACTTGTTCCATGATGGGTCGGTTTTCCATGAATGATCTACATCTACATGGGATACTCTGCATATCACATTTAAGTGCCTGGCAGAGGGTTCATCGAACCACCTTTATATTATTTATCTCCCATTCCATTCTCGAATAGCGCGCGGGAAGAAAGAACACCTGAATCTTTCATTTCTCGTATTTTATTCTGATGATCATTTCTGCCTATGTATGTGGCATTCAACAATATATTTTTGCATTCGGAGGAGAATGTTGGCGAATGGAGTTTCATAAGTAGCCCACGCCGCAGCGATAAGTGCCGTTGTTGTAATGATTCCCATCCCAGATCCTGTATCATTTCCGTAACGCTGTCTCCCCTGTATCGTGACAATACGGAACGAGCTGCCCTTCTTTGGACTCTTTTGATGTCCTCCGTCAAACCCACCTGTTAAGGATCCCACACTGGGCAGCAATACTCCAAAAATGGACGGACAAGCGTAGTGTATGCAGTTTTAGTAGTTCTGTTGCATCTTTTAAGGGTTCTGCCAATAAAACGTAGTCTCTGGTTCGCCTTTCCCACGACATTATCTACGTGTTCTTTCCAGTTTAAGTCTGATGTAATAGTAATTCCTTGGTACTTTGTGGAGTTTATGGCCTTTACTTTTGGTTGATTTATCTTGAGCACAAAGTTTGACGGATTTCTTTTCGTACTCATGTGGACGACTTCACACTTCTCATTATTTAGAGTCATTTTTTTCACCATACTGATAACATCTTGTTCAGATCGTTCTGCACTTGGTTTTGATCTTCAGATGGTTTTACTAGGCGGTAAATGACGGTGTCCTCTGCAAACAACCTAAGAGAGCTGCTTAGATTTTCTCCCAAATCGTTTATGTAAATAAGGAACAGCAGAGGACCAATAACAATACCCTGTGGAACGCCCGATATCACCTCTGTTTTAGTCGATGCCTTACCATCTATTACTACGGGTCCTCTCTGACAGGAAATCCCCTATCCAGTCGCAAATTTGGGGCGATATACCATAACCACGCAATTTGATTAAAAGCCGTTTGTGAGGTACGGTGTCAAAAGCCATTTGGAAATCAAGAAAGACGGAATCAATTTGAGAAGCCTTGTCGATTGCACTCCACTTCGTGTGAATAAAATAAATGTTCCTGTTTATGTGCTCATAGCTCGTAGCTCATGAACTATGTGTCGTACTGTGATACATTTTAGAAGGAACATTCAACTATATGTGTGTATACTATCTGTAATATTTCCTGCGGCTGCAATTTGTAGTGTACAAATTATAAATTCTAACGTCATATCGAATGCCGTAGTTTTACTCCATAAACAGCCGGAAAGTAGTAAACGAGAAAATCTTTTCCTTTCATCATTTTGCTATGATTGTAAGCCAGAAAAAGTTTAATAAAGGTTTGAAATCATGTTTAAAGTTTGCTGCAAGTCGCTAAGTACTCTCGTTGTCATATATAGCGTATTTATAAAGTCTCGCCGCATTATGTGGCAGTTTTTTTTGCGATTCGTGTTTATGACGTTATATCTTGTGAACTAGGTGTCGTATGTGATTTTCAACCCTGGATCAAATGTTATATCACGGCAAGGAATGTTTGTACCAAATTTTATTGAAATCGGCCCAGTGGTTTAGGAGAAAATGAGCAGTATTGTCGCTAAATGCAACAGTTTTTCGCGCATCTCATTGTTTATAACGTCATATCGTGAAGTATGTATCGCATGTGATTACTACACTTATGGCGAACGTTCTCATGGAGTGTAGCTTACGTGTACAAAATATCATAAAGATGGGAGCAAAGCTGTAGACTTGAATGCAACACGTACACACAAACACCAAACACACAAACATACGGACACTCTGCTTTATATATTAGAAGATGTAAAAATTTGCCTGAAGCCCCTTTACTGAGCTCAAGCCTTTTTACTGTTGAGATTAAATCATAAAAACCTCCACGAACTTCACACCATTAACAACTCACTCCCGTCACCAATGCAGTGCAGTATGATTATCTACCATAGCGATTATTAAAATAATACAGATAACGTTATTAATTCGTCCTGGGGGGGATAGGCAGGCCACTATAAGCTGTTAAGTGAGTATTGCCTCCTATGTTCCTACATTTCTTCTGAATCCAAACTAATCTTCCCCGAGGTCAGCTTCTACCAGCTTTTCCATTCTTCTGAAAATAATTCGTGTTAGTATTTTGCAACCATGACTTACTAAACTGATGGTCCTGTAATTTTCACACCTGTCTGCGTCAGATTTCTTTGGAATGGGGATTGCATGTTCAAAGATCTTTAACTACAGACATAATCACATCAAAAGTAATCGATACTGAACATGTCATATGTGGACAGTACAGAAAATTATAAATTATGAAAATAGGTTCAAAAAATAAATTATGTCACAAGGACCAAACGTACCAAGAGATGAATGGTGGTCACTTTCAACGTCTGTCGTAGTTAATTAATCTTGTATTTCCTTTCCTATTCTGTGTTTCTTTGAACCATGCAACTCTTTTCTCCAGGTCACAATGTATAAAAGAAATGAATAAAGTTAGTTATCAAACTTACTGATTACTGAAAATAATGTATATAATTTAAAAGTTAAGGCTCTCATTTTAACAGAAAGTAATGTATATAAATTAAAAGTTAAGGGAATCGTTTTGCCAAACATTCCCTTATTTAATTCAGTTACGTTCCTTGTTATTACAGGTTTCGAAGTAAACGTCCACATTCAGATTGGTTCAGAACATGGGGTGAATAAATGACCATCTCTAGTATGATCTTCGGTGTCGTGGTGTCAGAAGAACATGCCATTTCTTTTCTCAAAATTGTGATCTCCATGTAACACAAAATACGAGTCCTATACTGGCAAGTGAGTTTACTGTTTTTGTATCATCAGCTTTTGTGGCATAGACACAAAACATTGAATGGAGCAGTACGTGCACATAGAAACACCTCAGAATGATGTTTTAGTGACGCGATGTCTTTTAACATATACCTTGTTTAACGTTTTACTTATATTTGTGGGCACTTTAAACAAAAATGAAGTATTAGTTCAAATGTTCGTAATTCTATAGAACCAAACTACGTTGGTCATCAGTCCCTAGTCTTACAAACTACTTAAACTAAGTTAAACTAACCTAAGGACAACACACACATCCATGCCCAAGGGAGGATTCGAACTTTCGACACAGGAGGCCGCGCGAAAGTATTAGTTCTGATTTGTCATACAACATATGTCTGTACTGTGTAACGTTTGTGTACTATATAAGTAACTACGGTTTCATTCTACCGATACTCAGCTTTTTAAGATTACGACGTATGGGGGTTCTGCTCGCTGCAACATTATTCTCCTGGGGCGTCGTGGTAGAAATAAATAGTCGATATGTACAATTTTTCACTACTTTTTTAATTTAAATCAAACTTCTCGTCACCAAAACAATACAAATTCAATTAGAGCACACAGTACTTCCCATTTAAAATGCAGACTGACGTAGCTTCCAGAGCACTTGACAAATGACTAAAACTCGAACTCCACCAAAACTCGAACTCTCCCACGCAAGGCGGTGAGGCAAATATATAACGTCGGCAATAATGATGTTACATTAAGCATTGTTCATAACAATAGAATATACTGATTTACAATTAACAAACATAACAGAAAAACATTTCATGTACACAAGAATAATCACAATATAAAATGAAAATTACGCATACAATAATTTTAGATGGCACACGTATTTCTAATACGAAATTTCCGATCTTTCTGTTGACAACAAAGCCAAATGTAAAATGTCAATTAATTAATTAATTAATTAATTAAATGTTCCTAACATATATTGAGCTATCAATTATCTTGTTAATTCTGAAACTAGGTTTAAAATCTCAAGTGAGTCAATATATACAAATAAACACAATATACAAATTTCGACTTTACAGTAATTAAAACAATTAGCTGATCTACACAACTTGTTTATGAGCCTTAACATACATACTATGCTATTAATTTTCATTTATTTTTGTTTTTTAAAAAAGATTTTACAATTCGTCTGTTTAAGTCTTGAAATAACATACAATGATGCAACTATTGATTATAGAACTGTCTGGAAAGAAAATATGTGAATCTCTTAATTAATGAAATTTATCACTTGTTTTAATCACAGTATCACAGACACTGTCCTAGACTGATTCCTACGCTGGCTATTACGTTTTTAACTTCACACGCAACATATATCACCACTGAACCACACGATTCCGGATCCGACGCAGACGGTATCGTAGGATGACATTGAGATGAGAGGACCAGGCAGACGGTATCGTAAGGTAACATTGAGATGAGGGGGTCAGCAGTATCGTTACAACCGGCAACAGCATACTATACAGTCGGTGGGGAGTTTATGAAAATTCCAGCAAAATTACATTCACAAAAAATACAGCAAGTAAGTAACTGTTAGTATCTTCATTTTCCACGTGTCTATTACAAAATGTTCCAAGCAGCTGCATTTCGAAACAACCGTGAATACATTGAATGTTTCCATCGTATTGTCTCTACCATTACATCGTGTGTGTTCCGTTTATCTTGGAAATACTGTTTAAATAGAGAGATGTTTTACTGAAACGTGTTCGCACGTGACTTTAATACGGCAATGAAACAAATTTGCAATTAATATCACCATTGGTGTATCAGCTTAGATCGCCGAAATGATTAATTGATGCTTGTGGAGTATGGAAGTGATACCCTGAAACAAAAACTGACTCATTACGGAAATCACTAAATTGCAAGCTTCAGCGGGACTTCACTGGAGGTCATCCGGCTACATATCTATGGAGGTCGCCTGCTATAAAGGTGGAGTATTTTTTTAGGTGAGTCAACAGATAATTGAGGCTTTGAGAAATGACAGTAAAACACTTGTGAACCAAATTAAGCAGTTTTTCTCATCCACAAAAACGACGAGGAGATCCTCCACCGTGTAAAAATGTCTGAACAACAAGAATATTAAATTAAGAAATACTAATATTTCGTCGACAGAACTGAAGCACATGTGAAATAAAGTAAACAAAATCTTAGAGCTATTATTATTTAATAGGCTATAACTAACAAACACGTAAATGTTCAATACACGCTGTGCATATGCTAAACGTTAAGTTTAATTTCACCCAGTGTCTTCCGTGGCTGTAATATTGTCATAAAAGAAACAGCAAACCACCCTTCAGTCATAAATCGTGATTTGTTTCAATACACGACGCATTCCGATCTATGGGGCCTTCACGTGCTATTATCCCTCTATCAGTTCTTATCCCCAATTTAGAATCATCAAGTTATATTTCCAGTGTGGTTAGATAGTTCTGAAGTACACTATGAGTAAATATGTTTTTATACATATATATACAATTTTCTTTGCAGCCATATGACATAAAAAATCCATTTTAAAGCAGTTTTTAGAATGTTCACATTACTGCACTGAATTTGCACAGAAGTAAGATTGTACTCCAACTTTATTTGGCACTACTAGTAGCATACAGGATGGTCCATTGATAGTGACTGGGCCAAATATCTCACGAAATAAGCATCAAACGAAAAAAAACTACAAAGAACAAAACTTTTCTAGCTTGAAGGGGGAAAACGGATGGCGCTATGGTTGGCCCGCTAGATGGCATTCCCATAGGTCAAACGGATATCAACAGCATTTTTTAAAATAGGTACCCCCATTTTATTACTATTCGTCTAGTACGTAAATAAATACGAATGTTTTATTTGGAACACTGTTGTCTCTTTGTAACTAATGGCGCTGTAATATTGCTTACAATTTTAGAGGAACAGTAGGTAACAGGTAGGATTTTAAAATTAAAACCCAGAACGTAGGTACGTTTGAACTTTATTTCGGTTGTTCCAATGTGATACATGTACTTTTGTGAAATTATCATTATGAGAAGGCATGCTGTTACTGCGTGATTACCTGTAATTACCTGACGACCAATAAATTCTCAAAATGATGTTCTTCATCTTTAATGCATTTGACTAAACGCTTACCGAAATTCCTCTCAAGCGAGTAGTTCGCCTTCAGTAATGTTCTCACATGCATTGACAATGCGATGACTTGTTTTCAGGCGTTGCCGGCGAATCACGATATCAAATACCCTTCAATTTTCCCCACAGAAAGAAATCCAGGGATGTAAGACCCGGTGAACGTGCGGACCATGGTATGCTGCTTCTACGACCAATTCACCTGTCATTAAATATTCCGTTTCAGAGCGCTTCAACTGCACGCCAACCATGTACCGGACATCCATCATGTTGAAAGTACATCGCCATTCTGTCATGCACTGAAACATCTTGTAGTAAAATCGGTAGAACATTACGCACGAAATCAACGTACGTTGCACCATTTAGATTGCCATCGATAAAATAGGGGCCAATTAACCTTCCTCCCATAATCCGGCACCATACATTAACCCAAAAAGGTCGCTGATGCCGTGGATTTTCTGTTGCCCAATACTGCATATTATGCTGATTTACGTTACCTCTACTTGTGAATGACGCTTCGTCACTAAACAGAACGCGTGAAAAAATCTGTTATCGTCTCGTAATTAATTTTGTGCCCTCTGACAAAACTGTGCACGACGATGAAAGTCTTCGCTATGCAAATCCTGTTACATAGAAATATGGTACGGGTGAAATTTATGTTGATGTAGAATTCTAAACACCTACGTTTTTGAGATTCCCGATTCTCGCTCAGTTTGTCTGCAATTGATGTGTGGATTATCCGAAACTGGAGCTAAAACACTTACTTGGGCATCATAATTTGTTGCAGGTCATGGTTGACGTTTCACTTGTTGCTGAACACTTTGTCTCTTTAAATAACGTAACTATCCGACGAAAGGTCCGGACACTTGGATGATGTCTTCCAGGATAACGATCAACATACATAGCACAGGCACAGGCCCATATAGACCTTTTCTGCAGTTTGTTTCAAATGCTTGTAATTCTATCGGACCAAACTGCGTGGTCATCAGTCCGTAGCTTACAAACTACTTAAACCTAGGTAAACTAACCTAAGGACAACACACACACCCATGCCCCAGGGAGGACTCGAACCTCCACGGCGAGCAACTGCGCGCTCCGCAGCGAGATGCTTTAGACCGCTCGGCTACTCCACCGCGGCTGCAGTTGGTAAACGGTCCATTTTAACACGAGTAATGTATCACGAAGCGAAATGTTACGCGATACCACGTACTTATATGTTTGTGACTATTACAGCGCAATCTATCACAAAATGAAGAAAGTGTTCCCAGTAAATGTTCAAATGTTTGTTAAGCTTATGGGACTTAACTCCCAATAAAGCATTCACATTTATTTACGTACTAGACGAATATGTAATAAAATGAGGAGTACCTATTGTAAAAAAGTGCAGTTGTTATCCGTTTGACCTATGGCAGCGCCATCTAGCGGGCCAACCATAGCGCCATCTGTTTTCCCCCTTCAAGCTAGAAAAGTTTTGTTTTTTGTAGTTTTTTCGTTTGATACCTTTTTCGTGAGATATGGCCGGGTCAATGGACCTCATGTATACACAATCAGTTGATTCTATTTAAAAACTCAACAATTAAACAGGGCAGTTAAATCTCGATTGCCTCTTCAATTATGACGTCCCAGAAAGTACTCGTTCTTGTAATGATTGATGTCTCGTCGAACGCAACGCTCCGTTCATCAACGTCCTTATACTATTATATATACAATATTTATGATAGGCAAAACTTTAATCAAAGTGACGCACAATATCATTAAGTTCGCAGTCAACTTTTATACGGACTGTAATATTACCAAGCTGCTCCACAACTTCATAAAAGGAACACACAAATTCATAAACTTTGCAGCCGATCTCCTAAATTTACAGAAATATTATAAGTTTGCACACCGTTAAAGACAATACATCCATAACACGCCAGTCCGAGTCTGGATGATACTTCATAAACATCTCATTTCGTAAATAATAGATGTGCCATGACAGATCTTAGGTGGGATCGCATTATGTGCTTGGCAAACGTATATTTCTACCTTCACGTAACGGCCCAGCAGTGGTTTGAAAATAACGAGGACAAGCTCGATAGCTGGGAAAAATTCCAGACAGAACTTAAGAATACGTTTGGAGACCACCAGCGGCAAGTTCGAGCGATTGAAAAACAGGGCCCAGCGAGATGGTGTCAACACAGTCGTATATTCATTGTGTTTTGACCCTATGTCACGTAGTTAACCCGGATATGACGGAGGCCGATAATATATTTTCACACCTGATGATGGGCATTGCGGAAGTCATGTATCAAGCTCTGCTAAAAAAAAAAAAAAAAAAAAAAAAAAAAAAAAAAAAAAAAAAAAAAAAAAAAAAAAAAACGTTTCGACAATACAAGTGTTTATCCAATGGTGCCAGAAAAGTGAAGAGAGGTAACAGAGGAGGGTTGGACGAAAGAAGTATGTCAGACTCTAGAATGTTCTTCCTAAGGCTGTTGTAGAAGACCAGCTTGACTTTGCTGCCCTCATACGACAAATTGTGAGAGAAGAATTACAACAGTTTATGGCAGCCGGACTGTTGTACCAAGCGAGCACCAGCCATGGATGTTAGACCGGTATGTCATGAGGGAACCGACGCTGCTAAGGAAAAGTTACTTCAACCATTAGCACCTGTTAGTTTCGCTAGACGCACCCGACGTGAAGAATGGTCTCACCCTAATATGACTTACGCCGCAGCCGCCAAACGGACCGACGGGACCACAACCAACTCCTCCGACAACTGTGAAGCCTCGCAGGAGGACAGATATCTGGAGGACAAAAGACAATACGCCATTGTGTTTTCACCGTGGGCTTCCCGGACATGTCGTACAATACTGCAGGGAGAGAACACGATTATTTAACAGTTATTATGCCGCAAGACGCCAACCATCAGAGCAGTTCTTTCAACGGCAGCCAACTGCAGATGATTACAGTCGACGTATGGGACGAGGCCTGTCGCCGTATTTTGGACGTGGTCGCTCTCCAACTCGCCGCTGCCGTTCACCGTCGCCTTACAGAGATACCAACCGCTCACCTAGCCGCCGTGTTTAGGAAAACTAGGCGAGGCGACCATCTTTGGAGGTGAGGCCACCGCAGGTGAAAATCTTCCAGGGACGACAGTCACTAAGATGTTAGGAAATCTCATTGAAGTCATCATCGACGGCCAACCTGTACGGGCACTAGTCGATTCAGGAGCTTCCTTCTCGGTATTGTCGAATGACTACCGTCGCAAACTAAAGATGGTAATGTTATGTGATACAAGAGCAACTTTGCTGAAGGTCGCAAATGGAAAATACTTCCAACCGGCAGGAACATGTGTTGCAAGAATAACTATCAACAACAGGACGCAGCTTTTTGAATTTGTCCATTTTAACGGAATGTAGCCATAACTCCGTCGGAAAGGACTTCCTTCAGGCATCCTAAGCTGTCACTGACTGTGGAAGATGTGAGCTACAAATTGAGGAAGCCGTTTCGACGAGTACAGGTAACGTGTACTTCCCTGGGAGGTCGTTTGCTGTCGAGTATGTTGAGATCCCGCCATTTACAATGAGAAAAGTTCCAATCAACAGCCGAAATGACGGTGAAGTTCTTGGTCGATCGCAAAAAAGCTAATCAGTATAACAAAGGAAAGCTACATAGCAGCGCCTATCATAAGCATTACAGGTGGTCGAGGAGACTTGTGGATCACTAATCGCAACTCATTCCTTAAGGAATGTGTATTTGAACAGCCGAACCAGGCCAGGACAGTGAGCTCAATGTCATCGCCGAAGTATCTTGATCTTCACTGGAGGAAACAACTATGGAATTGTATATAGGACCTGGTGGTATAGGAAAGAGTGGCTGTGGTATAGGAAAGAGACAGTGTGGCGAATGGAGATTTGGGTGTGGAGGGAGACGTGCAAGGAAGAGTCCTCTGCAGTCGGGCTGGTCACTGTGTCCTCGGTAGCGGAGTGATCAAAGCGTCTGCCTAGTAAGCAGGAGATCCCGTGTTCGATTCCCGGCTGGGCACAAATTTTCATTCGCCGCACTTCGGTATTCCATCTAAACCTGGTACAGTGCAGCCATAACTGATCGCAAATTGCGATTTATTTCACTCAATGTTGGCTGACCAATTTAAAGAATTCATCAGGCCGACTAGCAATGGCACTAGGACTCCAAGAGTATGATGTCACAGTGGTATTAAAAAACGGGCGCAAACACAAGGACGCCGACTGCCTTTCGGTAAACCAATTAGCCGAACACGACACCGTGAAGAATTTCAGCCCTCACTGAGTTAGGTGACATTACAGCTAAACAAAGGGAAGGTCCAGCATTATTACAAACCATAGAGGCCTTGGAGAAAGGATAACCGACCAAAGGAGAGTTTCCATCATAAACGGGAGATTGTATAAGAGAAACTACGGTAACCGATGGATAATAGTCTGCACTGACTATCTCACACGCTACGCTGTCACCAAACCTGTGCGGACTACAAAAGCTCCAGAAATCGCAAAATTCTCTGTAGCATACATTATTTTGAAGCATGGTGCACCACGTGTGATGATATCTGATCGAGGAAAAGCATTCAAGTCAAAACTAGTATCAATGTCATGTTGCGACATTGTCTACAGAATAACAACTGCCTATCACCCTCAAATGGTCATACAGAACGTTTTAACAAGACGTCAGCAGATATGCTGTTGATATACGTCGATGTTGTGCAGAAGGATTGGGTTAAAATACTGCCAGTAGTCACATTTGCTTAAAATACAGTAAGGCAAGACGCCACAGGATTCACACCGTTTTTCCTGCTCCTGCTGAAACAGAGACGACAATGGATACGCTGTTTCCGTTCCAACAGGACGACATTCAGGATGACTATGTGACACAGCTCATCACCAGGATCGAAGAAGCAAGACAGCAGGCTCGCATACGGACACTGGACGCCCAGGAGAAGGACCGTCAGCGGTATAACGAGAAGCACCGGCATGTTGAGTACAGCCCAGGAGATCTGCTATGGATTTTTAATCCTTTTCGGGCATCTGAGCTATCGGAAAGGTTACTGAAGCGATACTTCGGTCCGTATCGTGTCATACGCCGCCTGTCAGACGTCACATACGAAGACGAGGATTATAGCCGTCCTCAAAACGAGAAAAACGAAGAGACATTGTGCACGTCTTTCTTATGAAGCTGTACCACGATCCCAGAGAACAGAGAGACAGAAACGACCTCTTGTTAAACGACTCTTTAGACCGTTATGGTAATGATGAAGCCACGACAGGAGGGTCTGGCGCCGGTCGTCGTCACCGTAAGGAAGGCGTACAGGCAGAATGGAAGGATTCACCCGAACTGCCATACACAGGACCCATGTCAAGATCCAGGACACTGCAGCAAGATGCAAAGGGTACATAACAGCGGGTCGAAATAGAGAGCAATAGCGCGAGTGTTCCGACTTAACGCGTGTGCAGTAGTTAGCATCGCAGATCGCCGTGCTTGTGGTCCCCAGTTCAAATCGCGCCACGAGCAGAAAAAATTGTTTCTTAGTATTCAGTATTTCTAGAATGTTCTACATGTTTTTTTCATATTGTATGTAAGTTCCAGAAAATTCTTTCTGTGTATAAATTGTGGAGCACTCCAAGCGGGAGACAGACTGTACTGTACGCTTGTGTTAGCAATAAACGTGTTTTAAATGTTAAGTGTTGTGCTCTGTTAACTATCAGCCTTCATATTCCGTACCACCTACAGTTTCCAACGTGACAATATGATCCATTAATTTTCTATGAAGAGAAATCGTAGATTGCCCCGCCCGCCCAATATTTCTGCAGGGGATTCACCTAACGATCACGGAATCCCTCACGGTTTCCCCACTCACTAACCTTTCCCTTATGGGTCTGCAAAGGGGTCCTAGGCTTGCCTAATAGCGAGATTTCTGAACAAATGGGGGGGGGGGGGGACACTTCACCCAACACGGAACAAAGTATCTGTCGAGAGCTTAGCTCACTCGACTTCTCACTACTTCCCAGCTTCTGGATTAAACGGCTGAGTGTCCGCCACTAAATTGTTGGCCCCCTTTATACGTCGCACCTTAAAATGGTAAGGGCGCTCTGCAGATAGATCAAGTCCCTATGGCACAGGCTCATTCCATAATAACGGCTACATTGCCCTTGTCAGCTGGCAGGACTACGATCAGAAGATCATTCAGGAGATTTTGAAGTCCATTACGTTCCGGTCTTGTCATATTCGGTTTTGGTTCCTCGAATTTTGAGAGAAAGCGGCTTGATTCCGGACGAATTTCTTCTGCAGTTTCAAAATGTTGTTCAAATGTTTATGTTGCTTATGGGACTTAACTATGGCGTCATCAGTCCCTAAACTTACAAATTACTTATGTACTAGCTAATCCTAAGGACGGCACAAATATCCATGCCCCAGGGGGGATTCGAACCCCCGAACGTAGCGACCGTGCAGACCGTGACTGGAGCGCCTCAGTCCCCTCGGCCACCGCGGCCGGCTTCTGCAGTTTCGTTGGGCGTCTTGCGAACTGCTTGTTTCACACCTCTTATTATGTTAGGGAAAGATAAACTCTTCGACGATGGTGCCAACATAGTACCTGCGTTTTTTTTTATGGAAGTAGCAAGAATGATTGCAGGCACTAATAGGCAGGAGGGTGTCCATATTGAGGAAATCAAGGAAAAACTAGGTATGAACACCATAGATGAAGCAGTTAGAACGAACAGACTCAGATGGTAGGGTCATGTTACAGCATGGGAGAAGAAAGGTTCCTAAGAGACTCATGAGCTCGGCAGCGGAGGGTAAGAGGAGTCGAGGCAGACCAAGAAGAATGTACTTAGTTTCGGTGCAGAATGATTTTAAAGTAAAAGGCATAACATCAGACGAGGCATCAATGTTAGCATTGAATAGGGGATCGTGGAGGAATTTTATTAGAGGTACTATTCTCCAGACTGAACGCTGAAAGGCATAATCAGTCTCTAATGATGATGATGATGATGATTTTTTCCGTCGTCATGTTGAAAACAATGCGTTCTACCCCATGCCGTTGCTGAGAAAGGCGGCTGAATTTCCGACTTTCAGTGGTTTTCGTCTGACATAACATCTGTTGTGATATTGTAATTGCATCAATCGAATCGGAATCCAAAGCTGAAAGAGACTACGTTAATCGCAGAAGATAGGCCATTAAATCATTCGAGATTGAAATAAGTACCAAAACTCTCTATAAATGCGGCGGCATCAGCGAAGCACAGCCTGGGACCCGGCCATCGGAAGGTTGTAGCGGGCGCGGCAGGCACGCGGCATAACGTTACCATATATAGCGACGTTGCGAGCACCAGTGACGTCACAGGAAGCGGTGCAGCAATAATTCGACAGGCACGAATTGGCCACTTTACTTCTTAACAAGTACTCCTTCACTAGCCATTTTAGACTTGATAAAATTTAGATTATTTATTGGAATATTCTGTAAAGAATCAAAAAAATTTTTGTCTGAATTAATTTTCCTTCAATTGTCATTAGGAAATGTTACAAAAACCAAAGCAAAAATAACAGTCACTCTAATGTTGCAACTCGTGTTGCCAGACAGCTCAGGTCCTGCTGGGTGCTGTCAGATTTGTTGACTGCTGGGACGCATGGTCCTGCCGTCGCTGCTACGTTGCGACTAGGGATTGCAATCCAACACTGTTTTCAATCCAGGGGGATTTCTGCTGGATTGCCTTTGATCCAGCAGGATCCCTAAAAGGTTGTATATTTTTTATAAGTCAATAAGTATTCTTTGTTATCATAAAATATTTATTAAAAATCAGAAAAGTCAACGACATCTTACTGCATCGGATTAATTATTTTGCAGAAACTTCCTGGCAGATTAAAATTGTGTGACGGAACTGGGACTCGAACCTGGGACCTTTGCGTTTCGTAGGCAAGAAGTCTACGCTGGCAGAAGTAAAGTTGTGAGGACGGACTGTGAGTCGTGTCGGGATAGCTCAGTGGGACAGCGCTTGCCCGCGAAAGGCAAAGGTCCCAGGTTCGAGTCCCAGTTCCGGCACACAAATTTAATCTGCCAAGAAGTTTAATATCATCGCACACTCCGCTGCATAGTGAAAGTTTCGTTTTAGAATTATTTTGCTGTTTGACTACTTATTTATTAACAAGTAGTTCAAGGACAGTAGCAAATGTCAATATTTGGGAATTTTGTGCACTTTAGATTCTAGTTAACTAAAAATATTACTTCTAATCTTTATCAGTCTTATTTATTGAGCGATTTTCAGTATGACATGAATTTACTATAACTATTAGTCTTAATTTTATTACTAAAATAAACAGTATCAATTTTATAAACATAAAGTAAGAAGTCACTTTTAGTTTTGGAAATATGACCTTAAAAACAAATAACACCAATAGTTTTATCTCCCAATCTATTTCTTGCCAGCGGCGAAAAAGGCTCTTTCTGCTTCCACACTTGTTGGCTTGATGGTTTATAAATAGTCATGCAATAAAGGCAAAAACTTCTCTTTTATTCCATCAGTTTTAAATGCTGAAATACATGTTTTTAAATATTTTTTCGTAGTCTAACTCCGTTCCAGTTGATCTATTTACTGTAATCATCATTGTCTTGTTTCAGCTTCGTTTCTAATTCCTCTTGTAAAGTTAAATTATTTTCCAGAGACTGTACGTACAACTTGGAGATGATAATGATGCAAATAATAGTCAACATTCTCAGCATCATATCGGTCGTAAAATGTTCTTCATTTCTTGTCGTAACTTACTCTTTTTTCGGCATTACAAATGTAGGATTGGGCGTGTTCAATTTTTGTTCATCCTTTTTTGGATGTTGCAAGTAAATCAACGCAGCACTAACTTCACTACGCCTTTCTTTCACTCGTGCACGTAGTGTCTCGGATAGCTCTTTGTTTAAAATTGTGTCTCGCTTCTCCAGCTACTCTAAAAGAAATAGAAAATTTTTGTGTCTGCAGTTATTAGGGTAGACTATTCTGCACAGTATTTCGACACCCAATTTAAAGGGCTGCAAGCTATCACTGAAATTTTTGATTTTGTATTATTCTTAAGCTGTCGGCACACGGGGCGAGTGTCTGAACGTGTGCGGTCAACGTGCCAACTACAACGTGCGGCTGAACGCAACTTGAGCATTCGAGACGTGTGCCTCAACGAGCCACACGCGACCGCAGCGCGCTCCAGCGGCAGTTGACGGCGGCATCAGGGTCTGGAATCAAGTTGTTTACGAAATCAGAAGAGTGGAATTTCTGCTTTACCTCTATTAAAACGCTTATTTCCGCGCTTGTGCATATCTTCGTAATGTTCTCTGATATAGGCCTAAATAAGTAACAACAAAATACCTATGGACATAAGAACCTCATGAAAGTTGCAAGTTATGTCAATAAGTGCAGCGAATTACAAAAGTTTCATGACAAACTGTGAAAAAGGTCTTCACATGAGGCAAACATTATTGCAACAGTCTCGCTTTTTAGTAAAACTAAAAGGTCAAGCTTCCACGGTCAATGTTACTATTCAGTAGAAGAGTGTTAAGAACGTGTAAAATGCAATACGTGAAACAATAACTGCGTATTTTACTCTAAGTGAGGTGCATACTGTCCTGTTCATAAAACGAATCCAACGAACTCACTCCTCAGAGGGTGCACACTTACTTATTATGCAGTATACTTTTATGAAATTTATAGCAAAGTCTTTGAGTCTATCAGAAAACCCAAATAAAAGAAGAAAAATATTTGCGCATGTGGAGCGTTGAACCAACACCACGACCTGTTTCGTTTGATAGTCCAAGACCTAGGTGATTACGCTACGGCCAGTATAGTATCACTGTATTATCCACAAAGGTATTAGACGTGTTGTAGACACTACTGGGAGATATGTCGGTTGTATAGATGTAATTATAAAAAATGTTGCAAGGAACAATTTGTGTTGATAGATCTTCACTTCGCCATGCCTTGAAACGGCAGAATACAGTAATACGGAATTTTTTTAAATCAGATATTAGACGTTTCCAGTCATTTATTCCAACAAATACTACCTCTGATGACCGGTTTTCGAGAGTGTCTCAATTTCCTCAGTTATTTTTCTTGCTTTGAAATGTCATACATTCATAAGACCCAAGTTATTATATACAAAACCAATGAAATACGATGGCCAATATGGCGTTTTCGTCTCTCTACCGAAAAGAGCTGCCCCCTGCCCGGATAGCCACGTGGTGTGACGCTCGTAGATAATATCTGGCTTGCTTTATACTGCCCCACACGTTGGAAACCCTCGCCAACGTGCGGTTCGCTCGTTGTCACGTAAGAAACTCGCCACGTTGGCCACAATCGTTCAGATACACACCCCGTGTGGCGACGGACCCCTCGCCACCCAAGATACCATCCGCTGTTTAGGCATTGACTTGTCGGCTGATCTCCGGCGTTCGACCGCTGCTAACTGCCGACGCCTACTTCAACAAATGAGTGCTGGTCTGATTGATCATCGGCTAAGATCCCTGGATATTCTTCAGCGAGTTCGATATGTCAATGTCTGTATCGCATCCCGCGTTACCCATGTCGCACAGGTTTTCCCCTTCCCACTTACCATTGCCCATCGAATGTTAGCAGCGATGGCCTCATTCGTCAGCAATGGCTTGTTGTTCAAAGTTAATTATGAATCGCTCACCCTTCCCCGCGACCGTGGTGGGCTCGGTCTGTATAATGTACCGGAAAGAGCTCGTGCCCTCTTTATTAGCTCCCAGATGACGATATGGACACGTTGCCCGACGAGCCTTACTGGTCTTTTATTGTCGACTTATACGCCGGTCTCGCTGTCAGCTCCGGTCATGTTGTCGGTTATTCCAGTTCCTTTCCATTATATCAGATATTTTATTCTCGAGCTTAGTTATCTCCACCTCAACTTGTCCAACCCGTACTTACGCAAAACTAAAGCTGTCTATGATGTTCTACAAAGACGTCTACCATCAAACCCGATTGAACAAAAATTTCCCCAATTTGACTGGCGCTCCATCTGGCGTTCTGTATCTGCTTCATTTCTTGATTCTGATGTACAGTCGGTCTGGTACCTTACTGTCAATCGTAAGCAGGTTTGCAGATTTTGCCTTCATCGCATCCACCTCGCCGAATCACCTCTCTGTCCCAGGTGTGGGGTGGCTGACACTGACGAACATCGTTTTGTTTGCGGTACTGGTGCTGACGTTTGGCAACTGATTCGCCGTATTATAGCTTTCCTCACGAGAACTATTCCAGAGAGTATTACTCCTCATTCGTTCTTATTTCCGGACAAAGTGTATTTTCGAAAGGCTTATACCAATGCTGTGAATTGGATTCGCGGACATGCCACACACTATCTTTTTGGACACAATGCAAAATCGAAACTTGATTTTTGGACTTATCTCACGGATCGCCATTACAGAGTTGTACGACATCCTAAATACAGACAATACTTTTCAAACTTCATTGGGAGTACCTTCAACGACCCTCCCCGCAGCTGGAATGTGTTCAGTCAGTAGAGAAGAATTTTAAATGTTTGAACTGCTGTCACTCCTTGAACTGTTCAACGGAATGCACATTCTACGAGAAGCCGTGACTGAACATACTAGCCGGAGGGAACCGAGATCTTCTGAACTATACAACGACCATCAAGATTTAAATAAAAAGAAATAAATGAAAATAATGAAATAAAATCATAGTAATGTGAATAAAGAGAATTTCTTTGTTTTGTCTCCTACACATTCCTCTTCCTTTTCTTTCTTTCTGTTCCCTTATACAGTTAAGTTTCCAAAACAAACAAACAAAAACGGCACACAATTTTAATCTGCCAGGAAGTTTCAAATCAGCGCACACTCCGCTGCAGAGTGACTGTTTCATTCTGGAAACATCCCTTAGGCTGTGGCTAAGCAATATCTCCCCCATATCCTTCTTCCAGGAGTGCTAGTCTTGCATGGTTCGCAGGAGAGCTTCTGTGAAGTTTGGAAAGTAGGAGGCGAGGTACTGGCGGAAGTAAAGTTGTGGGGAGGCCTCGTGAGTCGTGTCGGGATAGCACAGTCGGTAGTGCGCTTGCCCGCGAAAGGGAAAGGTCCCAAGTTCGAGTCCCGGTTCCGGCACACAATTTTAATCTGCCAGGAAGTTTCAAGTTTCAAACAAAAAACGGCTTTAGCCTGTAAATTTCATGTCAGGTGCCTGTTTCTTCTTTTAAATATTTTTGCAAACAAATGTCATTTTTAGTCGACGATCCTCGGAAAATCTTTAGTACCTTTCGAACGGCGACCTGCGGTGGTTCAGACTGCAGATTAAATGGGCCGGTAGGCCTCCTGTGCGCTTGCGTCATCTCCGCCGAGCCGTGCGGCTGGCAGAGAGCAGCACATACGCGCCCTCGCTTCCTCCGCTTCCCGCTCCCACCTCTGAACTACCATCGTTCAGTTTACACACAGTATGCGTGTGCGCGCAATTCAAAATAAGACAAACGACTGACCTCGAGCACTGTTTAGTACAAGCAGAACAATCCGCCATTTTGAATCCCACATTTAAGGTGGGCATTTAAAGACTGCGGAACACTTATGCTTTTCAAGCCCATTAAATAGCCTTTCATAACGCAACGTACTAAATTTATTTGCTTACATTTGACTGTAAGAGACAAACAAATAAAAGTTAGTGATTGGAAGGTTATTTAGAGATATGATACATTCCCTAATAAGGCACAAGTTGCCATTCTAAATATTTACCAAATACAGTTAAATATGTTATAATTGTTGTATTTTCTGGTTTATAAATTGCACATTCACATAGGTTTACGGTAACTAAGAGTTACATTCGAAAACAGTTACTGAATAATGTCAAATTGCGATACTGTACTTCCGTATTCCCCGTCTAATGACTCACATGCCAGCCGCGGTGGCCGAGGGGACTGAGGCGCTCCAGTCACGGTCTGCACGGCCACTACGGTCGGGGGTTCGAATCCCCCCTCGGGCATGGATATTTGTGCCGTCCTTAGAATAAGTTAGTTCATAAGTAGTTTGTAAGTTTAGGGACTGATGACCCCGTAGTTAAGTCCCGTAAGCTATACAAACATTTGAACATTTTTTTGACTCACATGTTTTACACACACCAGAGACGATTTTATGTCCCAATGCGTGTAATAACTTTGAACGTCTGGTTTCGTTATATAACGGCTAAATAAAGTCTCTCTGGTAGCATGCACTTTGAAATAAAGTGAATGTTATGTTGCATGCTAAGTTTTGAATTTAATGCCATGTATGTACGACTTCTTTCCTGCTTCCATTCTTTGCGAAGTTCAATTTATTTCTTTTTCAGAAATCCTGTTCACAGCTTGGCCTTTAACATATTCCAGTGTCGAGTCACAATTAAATTAAACACTGAACTAAAGCGAAATAATATAGAAATCACTAGCTGAGTAAAGCCTGTTGCACTCATGCATCACTTAACATACAATTAACAGCCGTAACAATTAACTCCTTACTTTGTCTACAGCAAATCGAGAAAAAGAACTTAAAACACATTGTATGTCATGTTATCTTAACAATCATTTAGCAAAATTACAATAAACCATTGCTTACATGTATACGCCGATATTTTCATTACTACCTCTCTGTGAGCATAATTATTTCTAATACAATAAAAAAAAGGTTTTGACTTAACGTTGCATATATAGTTGCTTGATTTTTGGCATCCGTATTCGGCGTCAGGAATGTACAAGCCACCTTTTACGGCGATAAGTGTTTGATGGGAACCAATAAAAGTTATAGCGGTCATAACTGCTTTTATTTGAGAAGTTTGGAGTTGTACAACCAACCCTTTCACTCTGTGAAACAATAAAATCACGAAATATTCGCTGATTCACTTCGCTGCTCCACGCAAAGCATTCAACACTGTCGTTGGATTGGGATTCAAAATGGCGGATTGTTCAGCTCGATATATCTAGTGCTTTAGACTGACCGGCAACGTCACGTCAACTTTCATCGCGGAACGCGTTGCGGATGTAAGACAATGCACTGCGAAGTGAATTTATAGCGGCAAATTTGAAAGAATTTGCGCGATTTTATGCTTGCGGATTCGCTTACCAGGTTCTTAGAGTCAAATATCAGGAAACTGCTTGGGAAATGTGTTGTAAATGGAGATGGTACTAAAGACGTGGTAAATCACCTCCTCGTGCTTATTAGGGCGAATTTTCATGCCTTTCATTGTCTTTGACGTCATAGTATTTATGTGTCGTAATACGCTATTATTTCGAAGGTACATAAAATGGTGTATATGTAAAATGTCTGCAAAATACGTCGCGAATAGAGTTAATACGAAAGACGTAATAAATCAAAACGTCATGCGTGATTAGGCTGTTTCGTTAACCAAATTGTTTATGACCTCGACATTTCATGAACTGTGTGTCGCACTATGATGAAATTTAGAACGTACGTCCAGTGGTATGTGTGTATACTGTCTGTAACATTTCTCACGAATACAATTAATAGTGTACAAGTAATAAATTGTAACGTCATACCAAATCCCCTAATTTTACTGTACGAACGCGGAAAAAGTAGTAAATGACAAACTTTTTTGCTTTCATCATTTCGCTGGGGTTGTCAGCGAGAAAAAGTTTCCTAAAGGTTTGAAATTATGCTTACAGTTTGTTGCAAGTCGCTAATTGCTCTCCTCCTCAAATAGTATGACTTCACGCGGAAGTTTTCATTGTTTATGACGTATCTCCTGAACTATCGGCCCTATCGCAAAATACTTTCTTAGCTGACGTCTTCTAGCTATAAACTACATTCCTGCCAAATATCACCTGCACAGGTGAAGTAGTTTTCGAGATTTCGCGTTTAGTCAGTGAGTCGGTGAGTGAATGAATGAATGAAAGTGTCCTTTCACGTTGATATATAGATAGAGATTAATATAGAAAGTCTGGCGCCTGCACCATTAACTATCATGGAGAAACCAATCAGATCACACCTTTAAACAAACTGGCGTACTTTCGCACAGAAAGGACCTGATGCAAACTCTTCTCACCGTCAGATTTCCTACACCACTGCTGACGTCATCGAAAACCGCTAGAATTCTTTAGTCAAACCGCGCCTAACAAGAAATTAAATAGGGGCTGCAAAAGAGACTCGTCACACCAGGAACACGGCATCTACTTTGGATCCTGTATCTCATTGCTTTCTGGGTCTCTGAACGAATAGAGCGATCTGGTTTTCACACTGTCGTTGCTTTCGGATCCAACGTTGATTCCTGCAGAGGAAATCTTCGGTCTCCAGAAATATTACAACACTCACTGTTCAAATGTTTGTAAAGTTTGGGGCCCTAACTGCTGTGGTCATCGGTCCCTGAACTTACGAGCTACTGAAACTAACTTATCCTAAGAACGACACACCCGTGCCCGAGGGAGAGGGGAGGCGGGCGGGTGGCGGCGGCGGACTCGAACCTCTTAGAACAGCCGCGCGCACCGTAGCAAGCCGCCTTAGTGAGCACGGTTATTCCTCCGCCGCTATAATAATACACCAGAGTAAAAACTGTCGAAAAATTTTACCACAGACGGACGTCAGAGATAGTCATCAGTATTATGTAACAGTGCGCTTAACTGGTTTCCACTATGTTTTTCTCG
This sequence comes from Locusta migratoria, assembly GCA_026315105.1. Lineage (NCBI taxonomy): Eukaryota > Metazoa > Arthropoda > Insecta > Orthoptera > Acrididae > Locusta > Locusta migratoria. The sequence continues at coordinate 626,915,769 of CM048745.1, forward strand.
AATCAAGTACTTGCAGGTCGCTTACAAAGTTACAGCCAACACAAATACAGTCAGAAATTCCTTTCAAATGCAGCAATTTAGAAATAAAGTCAACATATTCTTTCTTATGAATTATTTTTCTTGATCATGCTAGTCGACGTTTTAAATCCTCTTCACTGTCGACATAGTTTTGGTATTCCATCATCTTTCGGGAGTGCACCCGGGACAGCGACAATTCTTCGTCCGATATTTCGGCTGCAAACCTTACAGCCATCTTCAAGGCGAGTCCAACACTGAGTTCTCAGCGTCTGCGCGTGCCTATTTATACGTAAATCGCGTGATGCAAAGCTACTGAGGATTAGACTGCGCATGCTCGAAGATATCACATTCGTAACTGCTGCGCTAGTCATAGATAAATATATACTTCAAAGATAAACTTGTGAGCACTGAGTGCAAACATAAACAGAGCTGTTACGTATCCACAGTGCTTAGAAATGAATAATTAATCATTAAAAGTGGTAACATCAATCGGAAGTGAAGACGCAGACTATCTTTCAGTACGAAGGCGTGATATAAGTGGCTTCCATGCATTGTCAAGATGAAATCCGTCGTCACGATTTAACAGGTGGTCCGCCAGTTGTACGTGTACAGCTTCCTTTACAACTGAGTCCCAGAAAGTAGAAGCTGTGGTTAAAATCTTTACTTCTTTGTAATTCGTGGAATGGCCAGTAGAAATACAATGTTCGGCTACCGCAGCCTTGTTGGACTGAAGAAGGCGTGTATACCGCTGGTGCTCAACGCATCGTTCCTGCACAGTGCGCGTGGTTTGACCTATATAACGTTTTCCACACTCACGAGGGATTTCATAAACCCCCGCTTTTCGCAATAAGACAGGTCCCAGAAGTGCTGAGGTCTTAGCTGGTGGGCGAAAGATCACATCCACTTTATGTTTCTTCATGATTCTGGCTATTTTTGAAGAAACATTACCCACGTATGGGAGAAAGGCTGTAGATTTCACTTCCCTTTCCTCTTCGTCTTTCTCCTGTGATTTTTCTGGTGTTTTTATTTGCAAGGCTTTCTTAATCTGATGTTGCGAATAACCATTTTTCTTGAAAACCGCCTCCACATAGTTTTGATATTTTATTTACCAATATAATTTCCCTCAGTTTCCCATGGTTTGGTCCAATTTTCCTTTATTACTTTTTATATATTTTGTACTTTTGTTGACGTTTGAATTACAACCTATTCTGGCGATACTCATCTCGCTCACGAGATATTTCAACTCTTTTTCTGACTGAACGATAGAAAATTGAAACGACATGCAGTTATCATTCGTAGCACTGACATGAAATTACGCTTTTTTAGACACTAAGATAAATTACGAGCTCTGTATTGTTTTTAAATCCTAAGCTGCTGTATATTCTGAACAGCGCTGGAAATATCACAAGTACTTCTACATTATTAGAATTTGTAGTTCTGTCGTACGTAATGCCTCTTTGTAATATACAGATAACATTTATCCGCTACATAATAAGATCTGAATAAATCCCGCATTTTACTCTCTTCGTACAGAAGCATGGATCTGTTACATTCACAATGTCCCAATGATGTGTAGCGTTCGCTTCTTTCAGTAGTGAACGCAGATTATAGGCGCGATGAAGCAGTTCTGAATTTTTGTTTGCGTTTTGCTGTTTCACTCATAGATAGCTATAACCCTTGTAGCTTCCTCTCATATTCATAGTATATCTTCAGTTTTCATGACATTTAGCAACATTGTGGCTAACTGCCCTTCCAACTGCGGCCACCTCATTTAACCAGCAGGAAATGCTTTGTGTGTGTCAGGTGTTCGCATCGCGCCGCACGTAAGCTGTACTACGTGGTCAAATGCCATCTTGGTAAGGTATGTCACTTGTAGTTCAATGTGTACGTTTCGCGGTCAATGCTTGAACCCACTATAGCATCTTCAAGCATACTTCAGGTCTGGAATTAGCTCTTCAGTTTTCCAACAACTAATTCTTTTGAAAATGTCATATAGTTACTTGAAGGAAAGGCACCAATAAGAATTTATATTGCAAATATTTCTCTTTATCTACATCTACATACATACTCCTCAATCCACCGTAAGGTGCGTGGCGGGGGGTACACTGTACCACTACTAGGCATTTCCTTTCCTATTCCACTCCCAAATAGAACGAGGATAAAAAGAATGCCTGTATGCCTCCATACGAGCCCTAATTTCTCTTATCTTGTCTTTGTGATCTTTACGCGAAATGTAAGGTCGCGTCAGCAAGATCGTACTACACACAGATTCAAATTCCGGCACTCTAAATTTACTCAACAGAAATTCACGAAAAGAACGTCGTCTTTCCTCCGGAGATCTCCAATTGAGTTGCCGGAGCATTTCCGTGACACTCGCGCATTGGTCGAACCTACCAGTAACAAACCTAACTGCTCGCCTCTGAACTGCCTCTATGTCTTCTTTTAAACTGTTCTGCTGCGGTTCCCAAACACTTAATCAATACTCAAGACGTGGTCGTACAAGCATTTTATACGCGGTCTCCTTTACAGGTGAAGTACATCTTCCCAAAATTCTCCCAATAAACCGAAATCTGCTAACCGCCTTACTCACAACTGTCCTTACATGCTCGTTCCATTTCATATCGCTCTGCAATGTTACGCCTAGATATTTGGACGACGTGACAGCATCAAGAAGCTCACTACTAATGCTGTATTCGAACATTATGGGATTGTTTTTCCTACTCATGCACATCACCTTACATTTTTTCTACATTGAGAGCTAGCTGCCATTCTTCGCACTAACTAGAAATTTTGTCCAAGTCATCCTGTATGCTATTACAGTCAGTTAAAGACGACACCCGCCCATACACCACAGCATCATCAGCAAACAGCCGCAAATTACAACTTACTCTATCCATCAGATCATTTATAGAGATAGAAAATAATAGCGGGCCTATCACACTCCCTGGGGCACGCCTGACGATACACTCGTCTCTGATGAACACTCGCCGTCGAGAACAACGTACTGCGTTTTATTACTTAGGAAGTCTTCCAGCCAGTCCCAAATCTCTGAACCTTTATGTCTCCGTATGCTTCACTATGCCAATGACAGATCGAGTGTATTGTCGATCGTAGACTTTTCTTAACGACAGAATGTGAGACATATTTGGGCAGTTCAAGAAATTTCTATACCGGGAAAATTATAATGCAAAAAGAATATAAGGAACGTTAGAGAGTATATCAGTATATTCCGATTGTATAAGAATTTTTCGAGAACCTCTTTCTCAAGTAACCTAAATAAAGATTTCTAGTCGGCATTTGAGCCTTGCTTCTTCCAAATACGTGTCAGTCGTTTTAATCAGTGCTCCAACCACATTGCACGCAAAATAAAGATTCCTATCTTATAAAGACACTTTGGCAGGATTGTAAGAAGCTAATGATTGCTCTTATCGTCACATTATTTATCAATCGAATCATTTTCTTACCTCAAGTTTGGAGACTCGTTCGGAAAGCGTACTCAGTTAATTTTCGAGAGAAACGAGAATTTGTGCTGCAGCAGATGCTTAAGTAAGCAGAAAAAGAGAAAAGAAATGGGAACCTGTCGCGGAGAGCCTGACCAACTTGAGATCAAGGCCGGTCTCTTCAGAGGCGCAGGTCTGGATCCAGTGTTGTATAACACAATTGCCCGTAGCCTCGCCGGGCAGGTCAGGGCGATTGCAATACGCAGATGTTGTTCCCTGATTATAGAACGAAATAATACAGGCAAACCAAAGTTGACAGGCGTATAAAATGAAAGACGTTTCTCAATATACACGGAATTAATGTAAGCATAAATTTACTTGCTGAAAAATGCTGCTTTCGGAGAAAAAAAGGCAAATATGTTCTTGATGAAATACTCTGATAAAAAAAAGTAGGGAACGTATTGCCTCGCCGCGCGGGAATGGCCCCGTGGTCTCAGGTACTATGTTACGGCATACGTGACCACTCCCCGCTGGAGCTTCGAGTCCTTTATCGAGCATGGGTGTCTCTGTTGGTTTTAAGTAAGGTAAAACAGTCAACAATCCGAAGATTGGTTTGAACACCTCAGTGCTTTACTAGGCATGGTCCTATTTGGAGGTGGTATGCCGTTGCCTTCCTCCGACCTTCGAACTGACTTACCCAGCCAGTTATAGGGGGACCTACAGTTTAACGTGGGTTCCGAACCAAGGTGATACTCGGTATTTTTCACATGAGCAATACTGCCAGAGGTGAAAGAAGTGGAAAGTGACAGATAAAAATCCTGGCACCTGGCGGGGATCGAACCCGCGACCTTTGGCTTTGTAGTCTGGCGCTCTACCACTGTGCAACCGAGGCGCGAATTTCAAATATTGTAACATTTAGACCATTTCAGAGCATTGAAAGAAATTCAACGCAAAGTTGAAACTTTTAGCTGGGCCGGGATTCGAACCGGGATTTCCAATCCAGGCACGCTTCCCTTCCAACTCAAATTCTCAACTTTTAGTACATTATGGTGGTAGTGGCTCCTGCCCATTATTTCCTCTCGCTTGCAGTCTATACTGGATTCTAGCAATGCGTCCGCATTGAAATTGACAATTTCCTGTTGGGAGCATGTTTTACAATTATTGATTATCCATCCCTTATCTACACCAGAAATTCCTTTTTCCCTAGTAGTGTTCAGTACCTGCGTATTAGTTGCTAGGTGTACACGTCTAATTTCAGCATTCGTTTGTAGCGCCACATTTTAAAGGCTTCTATTATCTTTCTGTCTGAATTACTTATCGTCCACGTTTCACTCCCGTACAAAACTACACTCCAGACAAATGCTTTCTTGAAAGATTTCCTAACGTTTAAATTAATAATGAATGTCAACAAATTTCGCCTCTTCAGAAATTCTTTCCTTCCCACAGCCATTCTGCATTATATGTACGCTGCATTATATATACTGCTGCTGCTACTACTACTACTACTACTATTATTGTTGTGTCATTACCTAATCTAATCCTTTGGTATCGCCTGATTTTCTGACACTACGTTCCATTAGGCCTACCTTTGTTAATGGTCATTTTATAACCTCCTTTCAAGACTCCGTCCAATACATTCAACTGCTATTCCACGTCCTTTGATAAACACCATAGTTTTTATTTCTTCACCCTGAGCTCTTATCCAAATTTCTCCTTGTAACGGTTCATAGCTTGCTCAATGTACATTCTGAATAACATTGGGGAAAGGCTACAACCCTGACTTACTCCCTTCCCAACCACTGCGCCCCTTTATGCCCTTTGACTCTAATAACTGCTGTCTGGTTTTCGTACAAGTTTAATATAACTTTATGTTTCCTATATTTTACCTCTACTATCTTCAGAATTTAAAGAGTGTATTACAGTCAACAATGTGAAATCTACAAAATCTAGACATGTTGGTCTTCCTTTCCTTGACCTATATTCTAAGATATATCGTAATGTATGGCTCGCGTGTTCCTACATTTCTCCCAAATACAAACAGATCTTCCCCAAGGTCGGATTTCACCAGTTTTTCCATTCGTCTGTAAATAATTGGTATGATATTTTGCAACAATGACTTATTAAACTGGTAGTTCTGTAACTTTTACAATTATTGTCTGCACTTGCGTTTTTGGAATTGGAACTATTATATTCTTCTTGAAGTCTGAGGGTATTTCCTCTGTCTAGTACATCTTGGCACATAACATGAAACAACTTCATGACTGGCTCTTCCAACGAAATCAGCAGTTCAGAGGCAGTATCATCAACTCCCGGACTCTTGTTTCGACTAAAATGTTTCAGTGCTCTGTCAAATTCTTCTCGCAGTATTGTTCCCCATCTGATCTACCTCCTCTTCCATTTCTACAATACTGCTTCCGTTTCTCTTGTATAGGCCCTGTATATATTCCTTCCACTTTTCAGCTTTTCCTTCTGTGTTTGGTACTGGTTTTCCATAGGAGTTCTTGTTATTAATTCGGCTCCTTTCCTTTGTTCAAACTTCCCTCTTTTCCTGTACGCGTTATCTACCTTTCCCCTACTTTACACATTCTTCTTCGGTCTTGCAATTCTCCTCTAGCCACTCCTGATTACGCAATTTGCACTTCCTGTCAACTTTAGTTTTTAGCAATCTGTACTCCCTTTTGCCTGTTTCACTTGCTACAGTTTTATATTTTCTCCTTTCATCAATTAAGTTCAGTACCTCCTGCGTTTGGCCGTCATTACTGTGACTCTCAAGGCTCCCCTTCCCATTCTTTTTCTACTTTATTACTTTCCCTCGTTTCGGTCAATCCTTGCCTAATGCTCTGAAAGTATCGACAACCTCTGGATCCTTCAATTTATCCAGGTTCCATTTCCTAACTTTGATTTTTGTAGTTTCTTCATCTTTAGTATACAGTACATAACCAGTAAGTTATGGCCAGTATGTTATTTATTATTATTTTTATCATTATTTAGGATCAAATGGCAATTTTTGGACCATACTCGTAAATGCTGTGGCAGAATAGTCGTGCGCACTAAGGCACCCTGAGTTCGAGTCCTCCCTCGGGCATCGGTATTTGTGTTGTCCTTAGCACAAGTTACTTTAAGTTAGTGTAAGTAATTTGTAAGCCTAGGGACTGAAAACCAACGTAGGTAAGTCCCTTAGATTTACAAATGTTTCAATTTTTTACTCATAAATCGTTTTGCAGTTGCTTTAGATCTTCTGGTGACTTTATTAACCGATAAAATACGGCAGCATCCGAGAACAGTCTATTGGTATACAGTGTGGACCGGGCGACTAGTTTTTGTTAAGTGATTTAAGTTACTTTTATGTACTACTAAATTACGGATGGTGGCAGCTGTTCTTGATTGGTATTTTTGAGTATTTGCTTAGTGTTCTTTGGTGAAGGAATTTCGGAAAACACAATTCTTCTTTTGCAGTATTATCTTCAGTAGCGAATATAGCATATTTGTTAAATGTAAAAAGTAAGTAATTTTGAATCGACACTCCATGATACTTTGTATTGGTTTTGCTGTTCATATTCGGAAGATAATTTGTTCTGAAGTCCCTTTTACTTTACCTTGATCGAGCTGTTTTAGTACTGACATAAACCTATAGCTATTTCCCTTTTATATTCATTATTTCTGGGGGGGGGGGCATGGTGCAGTTCCCCTTCGCCATTATATACGCCCTGCTGTCATCAGTAGCATCACCATTTCTGTCGCGGAGTGAAGGTATTGGTTGTGTTTTGGCGCTAGTGTACTTTACATATGACCACAAGTTCTATGGATGTTCTACCAAATTACGTGGCAGAGATTTTCTGTGGAACATTTTATAAGCTCCTAGAAATTCGAGCTAAATTTCTAGTTTCTGTAAAAGTTTACCAGTCTTAGGTGTTTTGAAATTTGGCATGCTTTTTTTCTTTGCTTTTTCAAGAGTGATCTAACCTGTTTTTTGTACCACAGCCAGTCTCCTCTTTAGTTAATTTATTTGGTAATTTGGTATAAATGTCTCAATAGCTGTCGATATCATTTATTTTTTTGATGTAAGCCACATAATCTACACTCGCATTGTTGGTTTTCAAAGACTGCGGATTGTCACTCATGAAAGCGTTAAACGAATTTTTATCTATTTTTTTTAAATAAATACATTTTTCTTTTAACTTTAGTAGATTTCGGAATTTTGATATTCACTCTCTTCACAACCGTGTGTTCACTAATCCCTGAGTCTCTTTTGATGTTCTTTATTAGCTCGGGATTATTTGTTGCTGGGAGATCAAGTTCATTTTCACAACAATTTACTATTCTTGTTGGTTCATGATTTAATTGCTCGAGATAGTTTTCTGAGAAGGCGTTCAGTATAATTACGGATATGTCGAATAATGGGCCGGCCGCGGTGGCCGAGGTGACTGAGGCGCTCCAGTCACGGTCAGCACGGCCACTACGGTCGGGGGTTCGAATCCCCCCTCGGGCATGGATATTTGTGCCGTCCTAGTTCGTAAGTAGTTCATAAGTAGTTTGTAAGTTTAGGGACTGATGACCCCGTAGTTAAGTCCCATAAGCTTAACAAACATTTGAACATTTTTTTTTTTTTTTTTTTGAATAATGTCTTCCGCTTTGGTTCGACTGCAACTTTTTTTTTTTTAATCTATCGGACCAAACTGCGTGGTCATCAGTCCGTAGCTTACAAACTACTTAAACCTAGGTAAACTAACCTAAGGACAACACACACACCCATCCCCAGGGAGGACTCTAAGCTCCACGGCGAGCAACCGCGCGCTCCGCAGCGAGACGCCTTAGACCGCTCGGCTACTCCACCGCGGCACGGCTGCAACTAAAATCGCTGTTGTAGAGTTATTTTAATGGAGTTTGTTAAGCACTTGATGGAACTGTACCAATGGCTATGACAGACGGTATCGCGTGAAATCTCTGCAGCCAATTCAGCGTTTTCATTTCACGAATTTTTCATCCTGCGGCTCCGTAGCACAGTGGTAGAGTGCCAGACTACAAATCCAAAGGTCGTGGGTTCGATCCCCGTCGGGTCCTAGGATTTTTATCTGTCACTTTCCACTTCTTTCACCTCTGTCAGTATTGCTCATATGAAAAAACACCGTGGTTCGGAACCCACGTTAAACTGTAGGTCCCCCTATAACTGGCTGGGTAAGTCAGTTCGAAGGTCGGAGGAAGGCAACGGCATACCACCTCCACACAGGACCATGCCTAGTAAAGCACTGTGGTGTTCAAACCAATCTTCGGATTGTTGACTGCTTTACCTTTTATCTTAACAAATTTAAAACCCGTAAGTGTAACATGTGTGGCTCTCGCTATATGGAGCAGACTTTAATCAGATTTCTTATTGGAATTACAGTGCAGTAACTGTTAAAGCTCAATGACTGAATTGCCTGTATGCTTCGTTTGTAGCGAATCCAGGATATTGATGGGGGCGAGTGGATGAGGCAAGGTCATAGAAATTTTGTGTCACCGAGCCGTCAGCAAATTTTCTAGAGTGTTTTCTTAATTGTTGTACGAAATTTGACTGTTAAGTCTGATTGCTCAGTATCTCTCTCTCAATTTTGTGAATGTCAAGGATTTGCTTTCACGATAGCCTTTTAATAAACCGTGTTTATGATGTCTAATTCATTTTCAAAGCATGTTACACGCACACACACACACACACACACACACACACACACACACACACACACAATTGCGCTTAATTTTGTAGAATGTGTGAAACATACAAACTCATTCGTTTTTGCTTAAGATGTTGACGTGTTTTGAAGTTTTGTAACAGCAGCAGAAGACGCCAGACAACGTTTGTTTAATTTATCATGCTGAATAATTATTGAGATTACTCCCTGTGCAGACAAAAATGTTGCTGTGCACGTTTTACAGTGAACTTAAGACTCAGCTTTCTCTTTCCAAGGAAAGAATATTTTTCCTGTAAGTTGTAAGGTATTAAGCTTTTGTGTTTAGGCATAAAAACAACACATCAACTGCCAACACTACGCAATCCACGTCCGGCACCACTGTCACAGGCACTAAACAATTAGAGCAATAAGTAAGACATGTACTGATTCAGCATTCTAGTAACGAAAATTGTAAAAGTAGTTCGGTCTATAGAAAGACAATGTCAACAAAATACGGAACCTATTCGAGTCGCAGAAAAATACTAGGGACGCAGAAAGTGTAAGGGAAAAATGTGAATGTCTCGTTTCATACGAGATAAATGACAGTTGTACTAGATTCTAAGACAGCAGCGTCCCGATCTTGCTTCGTCAACAGACGTTGTCTCTGAAACAAATCCTAATAAGACTAGCACCACATAGGAAAGTACATTATTAGGCTATAACCAGCCAAAAAAATGTTCAAATGTTTGTTAAGCTTAAGGGACTTAACTACGGGGTCATCAGTCCCTAAACTTACAAACTACTTATGAACTAGCTTACACTAAGGACGGCACAAATATCCATGCCCGAGGGGGGATTCGAACCCCCGACCGTAGTGGCCGTGCAGACCGTGACTGAAGCGCCTCAGTCCTCTCGGCCACCGCGGCCGGCAATATAACCAACCAATAATGGAAATTTTGAAATTAAAATATACATTACTCCAAAGTTCGTTGGCCTTGTGTAGCAGCAGTGAAATCATATTTGAATTGAAAAGTAGTCTATGTTGCAAATAAACATTTAAAGCGTTCACAGAATGAATATCGATACATCACTTTATCAAACGTAACTGCGCGGACAGGTGATAGTCATGTGACGTGAGGCACCGGAATATAGCAAACGCCGCTAGGCGTCGCTGATAATCGCCGGTATGCGTAACTAAGATTTGGGCGGTTAAATTAGAATGATAAAATCTAACAACGTGGTTGCAAATTATTAAAGGATGGAAGTAATAGCAATGGATGGTAGTAATGATGAGTAAAAGTACTTGTAAATCAGATTGGATGGCAATAGTATTGATAATGTATGTTAGTGAAACAACCATAAAATTATGTAGCCCCTTATATGGGAATTAATTATAAATGTTTCCAGTCATAGAACACTAAAAACAAATATCGTTAAAATGTAGACAGGCTAAGTAGTGTGAGCCGGGTGGTGGTTAAGTTACAGAATTGAGCTCAAGTGAAGACTACAATTTGGTGGCAAAGGAGAGGGGGAAGGGCTTATTAAGTGGGGGGAGGGGGGTTGCAACTTTTCAATCAGAAGATCAGGTAACATTTTGTAGGGCTAACATTATTTCATAATAGTACTGATTTTTACTTTAAGTTTTTTTCCCTTGGGGGCACTGTGCAAGATCTGGAGTGCATTGATTGTAGGTTTCCTGTGCCCTGATGCTTTGAGGTGTTTAGCAAATGATGATGTGTTTTTTATAGAATCTTTTTTCGTTAATAGGTGCTCCTGGAATCTGGTTCTAACTGCTCGGTCTGTTTGTCCTATATAGGAGCGAGGGCACTGTACACAAGTTAGTTTATACACTCCTGAATTTGCAAAGTAACCTATTTCGTCTTTCATCGTGGATGATCTGATGCTGAAGGCGGTCATGAATGGAGAAGGAAATTCTGACGCCGTTGCCTTGAGTTGATTTGCAACAGGGACTACTTTTCAATTCAAATAAAATTAAAATAATTATGTGAGGTTAATAAATTTAATTAATGCTTATTATCATTCTTCTTTCTTATTTTACGTATGAGCCACTGTGGACTACTATTATTTTAACTGTTTCGCCTTTCTTTCCTCCATATTTCACATCATTTTCCGATGCTTCTCTCTTCTTTCTTCGGTCCACTTGGCTCCAGTCTTTTTCTTCAGTTTTTCCTGGAAACATTTGTAATCTTTTAATTTTTTTCTGAATGGTAGTCTTTCCTCAATATCTTGTTGGCTAATTTGGAGCTCGTCCATGTCCCTTCCAACTTCTTTGCACCACGTATTATCCATTTTTAATTTACTGAAGTAACAGAAGTCTTTTTGTCGGTCTGTTGGCGTCCATCCTTTGTATGTGAGTGTAGAAAGCTATTCTTTTCCTGATTACAAAAGTGATTTTTTTCAATATGTGTATAGATTTCACTATTATGACGCATTCTGTAATGTGTCTACTCTTTAACTGGCCCCAAGATTTTCCTTAATATTTTTCTCCCAGTAATTTGCAGTGATGATGATGATCATGTGGCATTTATGACCGTTAGACCCCAACTGCGGTCGTGTTCAGCCTGCCTGGTGCAAGTCTCTTTATCTGACGCCACTTCGGCGACTTGCATGTCAATGATGATGGAATGATGATGAGGACGACACAACACCCAGTCCCCGAGTGGAGAAAATCTCCTACCCGACCCGGAATCCAACCCGGGCCCCCTGCGTGGCAACCTACCACGCTGTCCACTGGACTACGGAGGCGGACCAATTTGCAGTGATTCCATCATTGCCTTTTTGTTCATAGTCAAACAGTCTGCTCTATAGAGTGCTTCTGGTCGAATTACTGTAGAGTAGTGAGCCAGTTTATCATTGATGGATATCGACTTATTATAGACTCCTTAGAGAGGTAGTGTACTGTTTTCGTCTTTAGGTAAGAAGTCAACCTACACCAAGTGCCAACGGCCTTTTAGGGCGGATGAGCAGGTAGAGGCACAGGTCACTCTCTTGCCCTTGGGATGAGAAATCGTTCCTGAAGGCGGAGGAGCCAATAAAGGCCAACGACGGCATAGACTGTCAGTACTAAATCTTGAAAGTATTTTGGATCAGCTGAAACATCGCTATCTCCTCAGTGACATTAATTTTCAACTTTGAAGGCATGATGGAAAGTCCAAGTGGTATTCAATTCACTGTTGCCACTGGCAGCACAAGCCAGTCGTCGGATTCTGGAGAACTTGCACCAACTTGCTGGAAAGAGTCGGAGCTTATTACTATTAGAATTATTATTATTTAAGAATAATAAAGCTGTATATTGTTAGCTAGTGCTATGTTGGTGCTACAAACGTTCTACGTTTAGAATGAGAGAGATAAACTAGTACTGCAGTGTTTTCTTTATTGCGAGACTGTATGTGACAGATTTGGCCCATTCGAAAAGTGTAGTTTTCGTGTAATCTTTCGTTGAAAGGTAGTCGACTACTCGGCTGGTTAGCACTTTCACATATGAGGTGTGTCCCAGCGGTGTTGAGACCCTGGCTGTTCATGTTGTGTTTAACACCTTGTAGACAACATTCGAGGAAGAAACATTTAAATTGTACTACCTGCAAGAATCAGTACCAAGGTTCAGTAGCACTTTTGGTAACATTTTACGACGCTTCTCGCCAGGCTCCAGTGCTTATGTTGGCAAGAGATGAACAATGAAGTGTAGAATTGCGTTAATATTTTTCACGAGCTACAGAGTAAATGTTATTAATACTGTACCTGGTCTATGGTCGACACGTTCTTGTATGTACCCTTGTCCGTTCAGAAAAAAGTAATTTTCGTTTTAATTGCATTTGTCACGAAAAAACATTTAGTGGTCATCTGAGTTGCCATCATTATCATTGGTGCCAACATAACCACTGCAGCCTGGCGAGAAGCGTCGTACAATTTAACCAACACTTTTAGTTACCGGTTTCCAGCCAAGATCGCGTTTTTATTTATAGGATGACCGGTTTCGACGTTACTCAGACGTAATCTTCTGATCTATATCTCACAATGTCATATCTAATTTATATGTGTGTTAATAGGAAAGAGACAGCGTGGCGAATGGAGAATTGGGTGTGGCTGGAGATGTGCAGGGAGGAGTCCTCTGTAATCGGGCTGGTCACTGTTTCCTCGGTGGCGGAGTGGTCAACGCGTCTGCCTAGTAAGCAGGAGATCCCGGGTTCGAATCCCGGCCGGGCACAAATTTTCATTCGCCGTACTTTGGTATTCAATCTAAACCTAGTACAGTGAAGCCATAACAGATCGCAAATTGCGATTTATTTCATTAAATGTCATATCTCATATCCTCTCGTCACAACTTTCATTGTACAGTTGTATGCAGTAATACAAACGTGAAGTACAAGCATTGATGGTAAAGTTGAACACGTCATTAGATCTATATATATATATATATACATACAACGGTTGCACAAGTAGTACCCAGTGACTATAATGTCAATGAGTCAAAGCTGTAATTCATCAAATCACGCAAATACCTACTTGGGATAAGTTTGTGGGAATATGAAATGGAAGAATTAGATACTGCTATTCGCAGGTGAGGCAGTGGCACACTAAGGAAGTGAAAGCAGTCTACAACGGAGGCTGCATAAAAAAACTCATGTGACATATCCTAGAATACTGCTCGAGTTGTGAGATTCATATCAAAGGGGACTAACGGGAGATACTGAATGGATACATAGAAGGGCAAGCACGAATGATCGCATTTTTTTCGACCCATCAAAGAGTGCCACGTAGACGTCGCTTTATATATTTTAATCATGTCATTCTCCACTACAAGGAGTGGCTCTCCCTGTTTGAGGTCCGGCCCGCATCCGAGTTGGGAATTATTAATTCCAGCATTCGTCTTACAATCAAGGGAAACCAACCAGAAACCTGGGTAGGAACTGGGGAATTGCATCCATATTCCCGGGACATCGTAGACGATGATAGCTAAAATTTAAGATGCTGAGTAGGTGAGAAGGGTTTATATTCTTTATATATCTGTAACTGAATCGAATGAAGTGATGTTGCCAGATGTTTAAAAACAGACGCAAAATACCGGAAATTTTCTAGACCTAAGTGATGACTAGGGTTGTTTTTTTAAACCGATTACGTAAAGCTCCCATACCAATTGCGAGGGTGTGACTAGTGAGAGCACCCACAGAGCTACAGTCATTCTTCCCGTTATCTACGGACGACTGGAAGGGGAGTATGGTTTGACAACTGGCAGAATGGAATGTTTCATAATGGTCAGCAGTCCACAGATGTAGTGTTTTTGAACTTGCAAATACCTTTTTAAGTTAGACAACATTGTCAAAGGTGAGAAACAGCGATCTATTTGGTATGATTAATATTACAAAAAAGTCTTGATCGCAAAAACTGGTAACTGTTACCAGCTGGCAGCAGAACGGCCAGGACAGCCCAGCCGACTCCAGCACTGGCTACATGGGCTACATTTTGTTCCGACGATGACCTACATCAGGTCGAAACCGGTCAATAAAAACTTAATTTTTGCGATCAAGACTTTTTTGTAATATTTGCAAACACCTGTTTGCAGACAGCATAGCATACGACAGTATACAGTTATTCTACTAACACGGGAGTTAACGCAAGTTGCTATCGCAATTCCAGTAAAACTGCAGCTTGTATTAATATGTTTGGGGTGCTAATTACAGAAATTTATGAAAATGTCATCACCAGACACACTAATCTACAAGGATGCGATATTATTCTCACAATGGAAGAAGGATGGAAATTCACGTCTCTACGATAGCATGGCCATAGAGACGTAGCTCATGCTCATATTTTCGGTAAGGCTGGGGAAGGAAATCGGCTATGGCCTTTGAAAGGAACCACCTTTCAAAGGAACTATCACGGCAGTTGTCTGAAGTGATTTAGTGACATCACAGATAGTCTAAATCTGGATGGCTGGAGATGGATTTCTGCTACCGTCCTTCCGAATGCGAGGACAGTATGTTACCATTGCGCCATCTCGTTCGGTCTTCCACAGTAGACCATACCTAACACCTTGTTTCTAGGACCTTTAGTCGTCGTAAACATATTTTCTCTAGGTAATGTAGGTATCTGCAGTGGGTGCTATGGTCGACGCGCCTTACCGAAGGTCACCGCACACAGTGGGAGGGGCGGGTCTCAAAATACCTCAAAAGTATTTTTATTTTAGTTTATATTTTAGCGCCTATCACCTCTCGTTCTGTGGCGTCCAAATCTCGGAAGCTGTTTTTCTAGATTGTCGTGTTCCTCTCGTCCTGGGGGTCTCCAAATCTCAAAAGTTACTTTTTTTTAATAGTATTACATGTATTTGCAAGTGGACAGGAGGCATCATTTTGCTCTGCCAACGCCCCGGGCCTCCGACAGCCTTTGTCCGCCACTGCGCACACATCACATCACGCATAAGAGAGAGGACACCATTATAATAGTCTCTCAATTTACGATGCATCAATCTCGGCAGTTAATCCGTCCATTTGTGGTATTGCCGATTTCATAGTGAGTGATCTTACAATCTCATTGACAACATAATCGTGTGATAATGAATCCGGCAAGTATAGTGAGCATGTTTGTTAGCTACTACGAAGAAATGAAAAAAGAGAAAGAAAGCTCCATTGATATTGTGATACATGAAACAGTGGTATTAATGTAACCCACGAAAGTATAACATGTATTCAAGAATTTGAATATTCAGAAGAAGATTTATTGGATTGTGAAGAAATTATGGTAAATCTCTAACCTGGTGGTGATGAAGTTAGCAAGTGATGAAAGCCAGTTGTCTGCTTATCTGCCAAGTCCACCGAGGGGAAATAAATGGTGTGATAAAGCTATTGGAAAGCAAAGGAGATAAATTATGAATGAAGCAAGATTTCTGTGAGATATTCTGCAAATTTATTGGCTTATGAACCGATTTTCGGCTTTACGCCATCATCAGATAAAAATTACAAGTTCAAGTTTTAACTTGTATTGTTTATCTGATAATGGCGTAACATTCGAAAATCGGTTCGTAAACCAATAAATCTGCAGAATATCTCAGCTATGTTGTGTCTTCCACTCATATATATATATATATATATATATATATATATATATATATATAATTTGCTGTTCGTTAGTCTCGCTAAAACTCGAGAACGGCTGAATCGATATAGCTAAATTTAGTCTTGAAATATTCGTTTAAGTCCATGGCAGGTTTAAACGGTGATAAAATATGGATAAGTCGCCCGGAAAGTAGGAAAAACCGAAAGCGATTTTTCTTTAAAAAATAAAAATCAATTGCTACATGGTTGTAAGAGTATCACTTGTATACGGTTGGACAGGGCAAGGTTTGTATGAAATAAATTTTTTGGAAAAGCTACCGAAGAAAGTGGAAAATTTAAAAAAAAAAAAACGAAAGTGCGATTTCATTGTTTTTTTGATTGAATTCAGCACTAACTCACTATTCGCACTCATGGAGAGGGATAATTATTTTTTTGTTTTGTTCATTATGGTCTTGGAAAAGTTTTCAGTAAAAACAATAGGATAGTTAATAAGGAAAGTCGCAAAATTGGCAATTGTGAAGCATTGCCGGGTCGACTAGATGACCCAGTGAACTTCGTATCTCTTACCTCTTAAAAAAACCATATTAATTTAAATATCACTATTTAAACCTTCCCTTAGCTTACACGAATGTGACATGAACATTATCCTGGAGACGTGTGCATGATTTTCCCCAAACTTTTCGCCCAATATCGAGCCGATACTTAGACCATCTGATGATGCCTTTATAAAGCTACTGGGTCTAAAATACATATGATTTATATTAAGAGGTAAGTGATACGAAGTTCACCGGCTTATCTAGTAATGTATAAAATATTCTGTCAAGAACCGACGGAACAGTCAGTGAATATGACAAAGGACATAACCGCATTGCAGTAAAAGGTTAAATTCAGTACACTATAAAAATATCATGGATGATGTGTAATGCATATACATCAGGCATGATATTTACGTCACATAGTACAGAAATAGGAGAAAGCCTAGCACTTAAAACTGCACGTGCTTGACTGTTACGTAACTGAAAAATTCAGGTTAGCGAGAAGTTTTCTGGGCGCTAAGGTTCACACGAGGGTTATTCTTGCTTGGGGTTGTCTGAGAAATTGTATTGACTCGATTCACTGTATATATGGATGGGTTGCACGACTTAAACGTAGACACTATGTTGTGTAACCACTGAAGCCTGGAAATAGATGGCGAAGTTTAAAAAGAATGTGACGAGTTTCTCTGGGGGTAATGTTCATCCTGAACAATATGGACAGACTATGGGGAGGGAGGGGGGGGGTGACCCGCACATGACCACTCGTCCTGCCGTCCCTAACCCCCCCCCCCCCAAGGCCCTCCGTCTCAGATTTGGAGGGCCCCAAAACCATAACATTTTTATTCGAATTACACACAATACCAAAATACCTCCATTAAAACAGAGGCTTCATTACGCAGGAAAAATCTGAATATAGGTACCTACTTAGCTCTTATTACGGCACGGCGATTCTCTATGGGTTTATTCACAATTTTTAGAATTTTTTTGGTATAAGATTACATGGAACGTAATTACTGTAAGAATAATTAATTCTAGGCGCCATTATTCAGTATGAAATAATTTTGATGTCTATGCTCTTTACAATGATGTTCTATAAGTACAATATAAAACACGCACGTAAGTGCACTGAAGACCTTATAGTCATTTGTTAATGTTTGAACTAAAGTATCACAGTCTAAAAATTGCCTTGTCTAACACTATGAGCTCTAGTATCGTTATTTAGATTTAAGCAAATGCCTTTACAAGCTGTAGACATCAACTCTAGAGTCATTTAGATTTAATATGGCGCAAATAACAGTAGAAGATGGGTGGGGGAGATACTTTAACAGTACAGGATGTGGAAGGGTTAGGCAGGGTTACCATTGACAGTCAAAGCTTATAAGTACTAAAATTAACAGAGATCACCAAGTTATGAATCAGAAATACTAAGCAAAACCTTGGCTGGAACACTTAAAATTTCCTTTTTGAAAATAGTTTCTTAAAATATTTTACAGGATTAATTTTTCTTCAGTATCATGCTATGAAAGATTACTGGAAGCAATGACAACAGCAAATTGAAGGCAATTAAATTTTAGTAAGAGGTGAAGTTCACAGATACGTTCTTTCGGTAAACTCCCTGGGCCAATTATTAGACAGAAATGAGTTATTGTAAATAGAATCCTTTTTACCAGAT
This sequence comes from Locusta migratoria, assembly GCA_026315105.1. Classification (NCBI taxonomy): domain Eukaryota; kingdom Metazoa; phylum Arthropoda; class Insecta; order Orthoptera; family Acrididae; genus Locusta; species Locusta migratoria. The sequence goes on from CM048745.1 coordinate 626,934,150, forward strand.
GGTAATACAAATAACACGTGATCTTTTAAGAAAATAAGGTACCCACAAGATAAACAAGAATCACCATTGTGGTTACTCACAGATAAGACAATAAGGAAAAATTTGTGTCGGGTATATAGATCACTGTTCAGGACTACCAGAACCATGTTATAATATATGGTTTACAAGACCACCTAAAGTTTCACCATCACTTGGAGCAACTTGCTAAAGATAACGAGCACTCTATGCATTTAAGACACCTTTAAATGAGCCCCACATTAAATAATCCTAATCAACTTAACTAGATACGAAACTAAATAATGGGCACACCAACATGATACACTTAAGGTACAATAATATGAATTTACCAGTCCACAGGGACCACCTTGCAGCTCAAATATGCATGCTTAATTAACTGCTGTTATAGAGTGTTGAAGCATACACGAATCCAAAACTAAATCCTCGAAGGTTCGATAACAACGACTGATAGAATCGGAAACAAGCAAAGGAAAAGGGAACAAGGAGGGTAGGATACACTGCAACAACTAGACAACCAAAAAAATTTGGCGCCCGGTGGATAAACAAATGACAAGAGTTAATGGTAACCACAAGAGGTCGACTACCACTTAACAACACACTAACACGAAGTGGAGATCACACAGCAAGGGAAAAGATGACAAAATAGCCGATGTTCAGGCAGCAACTTCCGTATGAGCTCATCAAAGACAGTAAGGTTCACCAAACACACACAGAATTAGCCGTAACACACTTAACTTGAGAGCAGCTGGTTGACAACTAGAAGTTCTTCATATCCAATTCAGCTAATTCAGCGACGAGCCTGGACGTAGCGTTTGCAATATTTCAGCCACACAGAAGATGACGGAGAGGCCAGGGGACGCGTTGTAACCTCCAGCGGCCGTCAGGCAGTTGCTCCAGAACTCAAAACACTGCCACCATGACTCGTTACGACAGTGCGGGCAGCAACGAGTAAAATGTCGACAAGCTCTGCGGCTCACTCCATAGTAATCGGCCCACCGTCCCCTTCCTCGTCCGAGTCACCGCCCTCTCCACTTTTTTTTTCCTGTATTTTATTTTCATACCAGCGATTGCAGCCAGTAGGCTGGTAGCAGCTCCATAGGCTGCTCTTCAGCCGAGAGACTCCCTCTCCACGCAAACGCCGCAGATATATAATCCCGCTCGGCAAAGAACACAGCAGCGTAAACAAGAGACGAAGCGACAACATGCGCCACTAGTGGTAATACGAAGAAGGAGGGTCGATAGTGACAAGAATGAGTTACGCCTCAAGACTTGCGCAGAGGGACAGAGAGAGGGAAAGAGATAGATAGAGAGAGAGAGAGTAGAAGAAAAGAAAAAGAAAGGGGCGACACGGCTCAGAAGAACGTTTTGTAACATAAATTTGCTTTATAGGTTTGGTCCGCCTTGAGCAAACACAAATGTTTTTTTCATTTCTCCCATACATGTTTCGCTGGCGTTGCAGCATCATCAGTGGGATATTTATTGTCTGTCAAATTAACAGTGGAATGATTATTACTTTTTTACATTAACAGTAAAAACTACAGATAACATGTTCGTATTTGTAAAACACGCCGAATATCACATAAATCTTTATCTTGTTGTAGTCAGTACCTTAAAGAAATGCGACATCATTTCGTAGCAAAACGTAATATACGCGAACAACAGAGAAATGGTAATTTCTTTTGTTAAAGGAACAGCACAGCTATTAAAGAGTAGAAATGAGGCATTCAATTTGAACTTTAATGTCGTAGAATCACATCACAGTTTGTAGTGTGTTCGGACATCAAATGAAGACAGTAGCTGCTGTGGAACTTCCCTCCAACTTGTCTTCCAAACATTCGTAAAACATCCCCAAAATGAGGGAAACCAACAAAATCCGTACATGCCCTCTAGAATACCCGCAGTTTTCTGTTAACTTCTTTTCATTTAATTCTTCGCAAATCCCGGTTAGAAATAAGACTTCGTAATTTCGCATATCTAAGAAGAGGCCAAAATTTAATTAACTGCATTTATAATTATATTATAAACGCAAAATTTGCAGTACACGTTCTCAGGCTTAGAAATGAATTGACATTTAATTTGTATTGGCCTTTGTAAATATTACATTCTTTCTTTACATGGTTTTTCTGGATGGAATTCCGAAAAATATTACAAATTTTAAAATAATCGTATTTAACAAACAAATACAAATGCCCAATCGCAGTTGGTGTCATATATTCTTTGAATATTATTTAATTTTTTTGTTGTGATACCAAACTGCAGTGGTCATCGGTCCGTAGACTTAGAAACTTCTGAGTACAACACACACACACACACACATACACACACACACACACACACACACACACACACACACACAGATGCCCCAGGGAGGGCTCGAACGTCCGACGGGAAGCAGCCTCGCGCTCCGCATCAAGGAGCCTTAGGCCAACGGCCGTTTCCATGCGACATTTGGGTCTAAGTAAAGTAAAACTGTCCGCCCGCCTTCGAACAGCTAAGTGACGCACTTTCTTTCAGGTCCGATGTGTAATACTTGTTGTCTTCATATTAAGCTTTTAATCAGCGCAAAACGATGTCTAAACGAGTAAATGCTTCAGAAGCAGCCAGCCAATATCTATTCATCTTCATTTTCTGGAGCACTAGTTGACGAGACGATGGTGGTACCAGATTTATTAGTAACAAACAATTTCATAATTACCTGACTCTTTTTATAGTACGCGATCTTGAATGTAATGATTATGAATCTCTTATGAGATCTTTATTTGGCGTAGGTCGATTACATACATTGATGACTAGTTTCGACTCGTTAAAGAGTTATTATCAAATCTTAATTGTCCATGTATGGTTTTCGACTAGTCATTAATGTAAAATCAATGTGTATATATAATAAAGATCTCTTAAGAGATTCATAACGTGCACAATTTCGCCATTCATTATGATCTGGTGCCCTGAATCTCTATCGTCGACTGTACTTCATCATTTTCAGCTAGCTGAGTTCTTTTAGCATACCTATGAAAAACCATGAAAACTCCATAAATTATACCCTGATTTTCTTCTTTTGTGACCTGTAAATAATAGGTATCACAGGCATATTAATAAGTCAGCCACAATTTTTACGATGTTGCTAATTTACGGCGTGTAAAAAGAGTTCCTCTTAGCAAAGCTTTCAATTTGCTCCCGGTTTCTTCCACACTGTAAACGTTTTGCGAGAGCTATTTTCCTCGGTATGTCCCTTCGTTTTATTTTGAAAGTGTCAGCTAATGGAGTCTTTTTTCTGCTAGTATTAGTTCACAGTGCTCAATGCTGTAGCTTGACTTTAAGTATTTTAACTAGTCCATGCTTGCTTTCATAAGGAATGGGAGTTGAAATAGGTTAACTGTGTGATTTTTTATTATTTTATTTTTTTAATTTTTTAACTTATAACTTGTCGACCTATCATGGCAGTAAGCCTCATATATAAGATTTTTAATGCTTGTCTTACTTTTACTTCTATAATTGTCGACTTAACTCCTTTATAGTTAATAGATAACTTGGTTGCAAAATGACCTGCCTCCTTTCATTAACCTCATATTTTTCTACCACAGAAAGAACAATACGTTTACATTGAGGCGTTTTAAATCGGACGTTTACGCAGCGAAGTTGGCACGTTTGTAACAGAGCGCGGAAGTTAGCGTTTAACGAGGTAATTCAGTGTTTGTGCGGGGACGGATTGCAAGCCCGTAACAGGGCGAGGAATATTTCGGCTAAGCGGTCCTTCAGCTGACCGACTTTCAAATAATCGACGCTGTACTATAATTTATGTAATTACTCTTTAACACTGGATACGCTGCAAACACTAACACCAGCAATCTCTCAACACAGAAGTTCTTCCTAAAACACGTGTATACAGACACAGTACGCAAGGCAATTATGATAATCTCTTCTGAGGCAGTAGGAAATGACGGAGTGAGCAAAGGCATGATTAAAAACTTTGTTAATACTATTGTTCCAGTTCTCACAGAAATCTTCAACCTATCTCTGTCAGTAATACATATCCTACTGAGTGGAAGCAAAGTTTTAATTCAACCTATACCGATAAGTTTTAATTCAACCTATACCGATAACCCAAAGTCCCCAGGTGACTACAGACCGATCAGCATATTACCTACAATGTCTAAAGCCTTAGAATATATTGTTCAGGAACAGCTGACGGATTATCTCAAAACATCCATGATAAATATCAATCAGGCTTCCGAAAGCACCATAGTATAGCAACTGCGTTAATCAAAGTAACCGACGACATTAAACATCCTATGGACAGACGTGATACTACTATCTTAACACTGCTTGACTTAAGCAAAGCTTTTGATTCGGTTGGCTTTAATATACTAATTGTTAAAATGAGACAGCTGATTTTTCAAACAGTGCAATACGCTAGTTCGACAGCTACCTCAAAAACAGAAGTCACCAAGTCATTCGTGGGCTGGGAAAGTCATAATGGAAAAAACGTGTGGTTTTGAGTTCCCCAAGGCTCCTTTATTGGTCCATTACTCTTCTCACTATGTATCAATAATATTTCTTCAGTGATTGACTCCTGCCACTACCATATATATGCCGACGACATCCAACTGCTTAAGTGCCAGCCCTAAAATCATTGCTGATGTTGTACCTGCTATGAACGCAGATCTTCTCTGTTTCACGATGGGCACAGACCCTAGGTCTTAAACTCAACTCCAAGATATCCCAGTTCATCCTCATATCTCATCCAAAGTTAATCAGCCGGTATTTTCGTGAAACAGTCCCTGAAATACACCTCAATGGTACCCAATTACCATATAAAAAACAGTGAAAGACCTTGTAGCTTGCAGGAAATCGCTGTCGTCCGTATATGCACTCCAAACATTTTGAAAAATATTTCCAACCGATGTTAAACAAAAATTAGACCAAATACTTATCTTGTCAAACCTTTACAACTCTGATGTAGTTCAACACGGCACAAATAGCGAAAAATCTAGACCCCTCGAGCAGTAATGAATGCTTGCATTAGGTACGTGTCCAGCATACGGTTGTACGATCATATCACTCCTTCATATACCCAGCTAGATCGGATGAGCCTTGTAAGTAGCAGGATTTTCAAACGCTGTGCTTACTTCATTGATTTCTTAGTCACCAGTGCCCCCAATACGTATATTCTGACATTAAACAACTATCATCATTCCACAACCTCAATAACAGATTAGATACATCTAATATCTTGACTGTACTTTTACACAACACTAAATCTTTCTCCGTCTCGGTCTCCATCTCAGACATACGACTATGGAACACACTACCATGTGATCTACGTCTTATGCTAAACCACTCGGCATTCAAGAGGAAACTCAAAATTTACATATTAACGACAGCACAGCCTCCAATGTTATGCTCCTCTCGGTTCTTTCTCTCTTCTCTCCATCATAGTTTTGAATCTTACCATTCTATTTCTCCTCAACCAATCTACCTCTTTATATTTCACCACATACTATCGTCTTATGTCTCTGCTAGATGTCAATAACTCACAATCTGCATGAACTAACAAGGCAATTCCTAAATGGTAATAGAGGTGATGATGATAATATGAAACATGTTTACTATATTATACAAAGTCGTTATTATTTTCGTCATCATTATTGTTATTACTATTATCATTTTTGAGTCTTATAATTGAAGACCTGGGGGTAATTAATGATAACCCTAAACTTCTTTATTTTTAATGTATTTGGTGCAAACAATCATATGCGACAGAATGTTTCATTTTCTTCGAGTAGTGCATGAATCTGAGATGGAAAATGTAAATATTAAAAGAAATATTAAAACTTGTAATAGAAAATATTTTTCAGACATACAATTCATCATATCTCAGAACTTTATAAATGAGGGTTATCATTATTTTCACCCCAGGTCTTCAGTTATCTTTATAATTTTGTTACAAATATTCTAGTAGTAACCTTTATTGTATTACACATGGTATGTCTTAATGTACTGCACAAATTGTTCAATCTGAGAGAGCCCGGTTAGGTGTAAGAGAGGTCCTGAAGGTCGCAACTTGCCAGGTAAAATAAAAGCATAAATAAAAAAATTATATAAACCTGACCAGGTACCTCATTTTGTTTTGCCGCCGCGGGCCTTCATCATGTTGAGTCCACCACCGATCAAAGTGGTACACGGAAAGTTCGCTCATAGCGAACTGCATTTAAGGTGAGAGAATTTGGTGAGAAGCACGGTGCACATTCAACTCGTTGCGTTTGAACGTGGATAAGTGTAAATTACAAGGAACCTAGAGGTCAGAGAGGGAAGGAATATTAGGGTTTATCGTCACGTCGACAACGTGGTCATTGGAGACGGAACGCTCGCATTGTTTGGTAAGGATAGGAAAGGAAATCGGCCGTGCTCTTTCACTGGGACCCGCTCGGCATCTACCTTGAGCGATTCAGGGAAAGTACGGAAAACCTGCGTCTGGATTGCCGGAGGCGGGTATCAATCTCTGTCCTCCAGATTGAAAGTCCCGCTAGAGGTCAGTTTGAACTGTGAGAAGTGCAACAAACGGTGAAACCGGAAAATCTGGTTGTTCAAATCGTTTTCTAAGACCTGACCAATCACAAAACCAATCTTGATTCAAGTCTTTGTATGGCATTCTGTAGGAAAGGTGGTGAGGGATATCGGCTGTACTGTTAAAAGAACGGAGCACTTCAGCCTTTATGTTATGGAATTTTACTGCTACCAGTTCTGCGACTTCATTAGGTTTCTCCAAGTCCCCCGACCAGTGTAAAATGGACTTGCTATGTTACGTAATCTGAGTGGAGGCCAGTATTAATGTACTAGTCTCCATGGATTGCAGAGAAAATAGTCTGCGAAAGCTATCGAACGACACTATCACTTCAGACACTAGTAGTCAGTTTACTCTAATTCAATTCTTTCAAAACGTCTATGCACCCGAGGAGTCTCTTCTTCTGGCTGATTACCATGGACATATCGTGACCGGTCCTCTTCATCCTCATTTGTAATTATGTTCATCCTCTTAATCCTTTGCCAAGAGATACACACAACGCCTTTTTTAGACTAATTGACTGAATCTGCATGTGATTGTAATGCGCAGCCTATCTGCTGACAACAAATACAGTGCGCGTATTTGTAATGTACAATCAAAGGGAACAAGATTCATCATTCGGGCACATAGAAACGGTTAAAAGTAATAACTTCACGTCAGTAGAATTGCTACAACGACAACTTGAATGAACTGACTGACGGTTTACGAATGTACAGGAAGTGCGTACCTATCTAACTGGAGTCACTTTCATTTTTTAGACCGTGGAGGTAGTATATTAAATCATAATTCACTACAAATTGAAAGCAGCATTGGAAGGGGTGTTAGGCAAGGTTGTTATTTCTCCTCTTGGTAGGTTAACTTATATGTGTGAGAGATTATTGTTAAATGATTAGACGGAATAAGAGGCATATGTATAAGTGGGAAGCGAATAGGATGCCTATGATTTGCTGATGACATGGTGTGGCATAAAGCGAGAGAACTGCAAATAATATACTAGAAGATCTCGTTGAGACTTGTTTCGAATATGGGATGAGGATCAACAAAGCAAAAACAAAGACTGAGATAACTGGCCAAAGAAGAAAACTGGCAAAAATTAAGATCAATCAAATAGCCATAAACCGAGTCAGAACATTTAAATGTCTTGGAAGTACGATCACCGAAAAACTGCAATGTCATTAGGAGCCGCGGTGGAGAAGCCGAGCGGTCTAAGGCGCCTCGCTACGGAGCACGCGGTTGCTCGCCGTCGGAGGTTCGAGTCCTTCCTAGGGCATGTGTGTGTGTGTGTGTGTGTGTGTGTGTGTGTGTGTGTGTGTTTGTCCTTAGGTTAGTTTACCTTAGTTTAAGTAGTTTGTAAGCTATGGACTGGTGACCACGCAGTTTGGTCCGATAGATTTACAAACAGTTAAAATTTCATTAGGAAGTCAGAACCCACATTCCTATAGCTAAGGAGGCATTCAACAGAAAGAGACGATTTTAATGTTGCAAACTTGATAAAGACCCATGAAAAAAACTTGTCAGGTGTTTTCTTTGGAGTGTGCCTCCCTATGGGGCAGAAACATGTATATTGAGACGAGAGGATGATGAAAAAATGCTAGAAGAATTTTAGATGTACATGTCGAGGAGAATTGCGAGGATAAGCTGGATGGAAAGAATCACCAACGAAAGAGTGTAGGAAAGGGTTGGTGAGACGAGAAGACTGGTGCAGGTTATAAGAGAAAGGAAGAAGAACTGGATGGGACATCTGTTGAGACGAGAGTTTTTAATAACAGATGCTTTAGAAAGAGTAATTTGTTAGACAAGATTGAGAGGAAGGAGGAGATGTAAGTTTATAGACGTTATAAACGGCAGTGGAAAATATTCAGAGGTGAAGAAGATGGCCGAAGACAGGACAGCATGGAGAGTACCATGTCAAAACCTAACTCTGGGCAGAACACAGTTGATGATTATGATGCAAATTATGCAGTTGTAGGCTTCGCTAGGTTCCGTATTCTTTAAAAATATTCCATTTTGGAATAGTCTAATCTTTAAACAAACATAAGTAAAAATATTGAAAACGGATGTATTTATTTGCAAATATTTCTACTTTAGAAGCAGACACATGACGCATGCCAATCAGCTGATACGTTTCTCTTAGATAAAACCTATAGATACATAAGGTGGCAGTCCAAGTAATTACAAAAATTATGAATGACCATTATGACCAATCGTCTCTTTGTCTGAAGATTGTCGTGCAAAAATATCTGTGCGGTCTGGGGTTTCACGTTACGGATCACGCGGCCACTCTCATCGGAGGTTCGATTCCTCTCTCGGGCATGGGTGTGTGTGTGTTTGTTGTGCCTAGGGAGTTAGTTCCGTTTATGTAGTTTGTACGTGTACTGACAGGTTGAGTGAGGTTGAGTGAGTAGATAAGTCGCAAATTGCTTTACTTTTCAGCTGATTCCACCTGTAAATTTAAGCTCCCATCCTATCGTTTGAGAAGGCTTTAACAGCTTGGCAGCGTTTGCGTCCTATAAGTGACGCTCAGGAGCTGTAACTTTATTTGGTTCCTTAAACTGCTGCGACCAACAAGACGGATGTGCCATAGTGGTAGAGAAAGTACCCTTATACAACGCGCAGTACTGGCGTGTCTACCTCACTTTGCGACTTATTTCCTCACTTACTCTCGTAGTTTGTTCTCTTATAAATACAAACATTTGAACATTTTTGTCTGAAGGTTAACTATTGGAATGGAATCTTTTTAAAGAATGTGGAATGGTTAGAAAAGCCTAGAACTGCACCATTTGTCACGAATTAAGATTTAAAATATCACTTCACAGATCTATTAAAAATGATATTTGACTCCAGCTAGATTTTAACGCTCATCATATACGCTCGTAAGCCATTAACCTAATTTTTCTTTCTTTGGGGAGTTTGGAACTTCGTGTACCTAAGACCTGTATGTTCTTGATCTGTGAAATCGTTGTTCAGTTTTTTAAATATTTTTTTTATTAATAATTTACAGAGGATATGCTGAGCTAGCGCACCGGCGTTCACTCAGCCAGTGAAGCAGATCCTAAACGCTCGTCGTTATAGAAATTCTACTGACGTGGAGTTGTTATATTCTTCGTGCTCGAAGAATGATTGACGAAATAAATGATACTACGAGTTAAATTGCAATGAATATTGGAATACAGTGTATCTTAACTACCGTTTTGCCTGTATTTGGCGATATAAACACCAGGCTGAAGTCCCACAGAGGGCTGGAATTGGGAATACTGGCATTTCTGAACTTCAGCACGCGCAAACCTTTGTTCTTGGGCTCAAAGTTATTCGGACCACGCAAACTTTTTACCTTTTATTGTATTGTTAATGGAAACTAGAACTTTTACAATTGCGTTCGCAACTTGCTCTAACTCCCTTGTCTACATCTACATCTACATAGATACTCTGCAAATCACATTCAAGTGCCTGGCAGAGGCTTTATTAACCACTTTCATAACTTTTCTCTACCGTTCCATTCTCTAATAGCGCGCGGGAAGAAAGAACACCTAAATCGTTCGGTTTTCGATCTGATTTCTCTTATTTTATTGGGATAGTCATGTCTCCCTAAGTAGGTGGGTGCTAGCAAGATATTTTCACATTCAGAACTAAAAGTCGGTGATTGAAACTTCGCAAACAGATCACGCCGCAATGAATAACGTCTTTCTTTTAATAATTTCCACCCCAATTCGTGCAACATTTCCGTGACGCTTTCCCCCCCTGTAACGTGATAGAACAAAACGAGCTGCCCTTCTCTGAACCTTCTCAATGTCTTCCGTCGATCCCACCTGGTGAGGGTCCCACAAAGGGCAACAGTACTCCAGGAGAGGACGCACAAGTGTGATGTAGCCAGTCTCTTTGGTGGAGCTGGTGCATCTTCGAAGCGTTCTGCCGATGAAACGCAACCTTTGGTTCGCCTTCCCCACAATATTTTCTATGCGTTCCCTCCAGTTAAAGTTGTTCGTAATTGTAACTCCTAGGTATTTGGTAGAATCTACGACCTTAAGGTTTGACTGATTTATCGCGTAATTGAAGTTCAGCGGATTTCTTTTAGTGGTCATGTGTATGACTTCACACTTCTTTATTGCCAATTTTCGCACCATGCAGAAATATTGTCTAAATCGCTTTGCAGTTGCTTTTGATCCTCTGTTGACTTCACTAACCGATAAACGACAGCATCATCCGCGAACAATCTAAGGGAGGTATTCAGATTGTCTCCCAAATCGTTTATAAACAGGAGGAAGAGTAGGGGACCTATAACGCTTCCGTGTGGAAAGCCAGATATCACTTCTGTTTTACTCGATGACTTACCGTCAATTACAACGAACTGTGTTCTTTCTGATAGTAAATCGTGATTCCAACCGCACAATTGGGGAGATATTCCATAAGCACGCAATTTCATAAGAAGCCGCTCGTGGGGTACAGTGTCAAAAGCCTTCATGAAATCCAGAAGTATGGAATCGATTTGAGACCTCTTGTCGATGGCACTTAACACTTCATGTGAATAAACGGCAAGCTGTGTTTCGCAAGAGTGATACTTTCTGAATCCGTGTTGACTACTGGTTAATTGTCAATCATTCTGCATTAACAAAAAAAATGTTCAAATGTTTGTTAAGCTTATGGGACTTAACTACGGGGTCATCAGTCCCTAAACTTACAAACTACTTATGAACTACTTACGAACTAGGACGGCACAAATATCCATGCCCGAGGGGGGGGGATTCGAACCCCCGACCGTAGTGGCCGTGCAGACCGTGACTGGAGCGCCTCAGTCCCCTCGACCACCGCGGCCGGCCTGCATTAACAAAATCGTGTATGACTTGCGTGGTACAAAAGGCTCCCTCTTGAGGATTCTCGTCCCAAAAAGAAACGTTGGCGTACACTGTGTTGACAAGATAAAGGCCGAGTCAAATTAGGAGACAGTATTACGTGACAACAGTGAACGGGATCTCGTGCCTTTCCAATTGTGGGATCAGTATCGTACAAGCTAGAGCAGGAACGCAGCGTGGTCCGGCGCACTACGAAACTGTAAAAAGGACAGGACTCTGAGGATAGGCAACGGAACCAGCGCGAGAGTGCGAGTCTGTTGTACAACCCGCCCTTGAAGGAGGATTCTGAGCGCAGGATTGCGACCAGGCCGGTTCTGCGGAGGTCATGCCGCGTTTCGTAACCAGTACGCTCCGCCTGAGCGATGAGTTTTTTCTGCGTTACGAGAGAGACACACTCGTCGACTCACGCGTCTGTTTCGGATTAGCGGGTTGTTTGGAGCATATTCTCAGTTCGAATATAGTAAATTTCCTTGAAACGGAAAAGCTTCTTTCCATGAATCAGCACGGGTTTAGGAAACATCGTTCATCTGAAACTCAGCTTGCCCTTTTCTCACATGACATCTTGCGAGGCATGGACGAAGGGCAACAGGCGGATTGTGTTTTTCTCGACTTCAAAAAGGCGTTCGACGCGGTGCCACACTGCAGACTGCTAACGAAGATACGAGCTTATGGAATAGGTTCACAGATTTGTGACTGGCTGGAAGACTCCCTAAGTAACAGAACGCAGTACGTTGTTCTCGACGGCGAGTGTTCATCAGAGACGAGTGTATCGTCAGGCGTGCCCCAGGGGAGTGTGATAGGACCGCTATTATTTTCTATCTATATAAATGATCTGATGGACAGAGTAAGTTGTAATTTGCGGCTGTTTGCTGATGATGCTGTGGTGTATTGGCGGGTGTCGTCTTTGACTGTGATAGCATACAGGATGACTTAGACAAAATTTCTAGTTGATGCAAAGAATGGCAGCTAGCTCTCAATGTAGAAAAGTGTAAGGTGATGCGCATGAGTAAAATAACAATCCCATAATGTTCGAATACAGCATTAGTAGTGAGCTTCTTGATGCTGTCGCGTCGTTCAAATATCTAGGCGTAACATTGCAGTGCGATATGAAATGGAACGAGCATGTAAGGACGGTTGTGAGTAAGGCGGACAGCCGACTTCGGTTTATTGGGAGAATTTTGGGAAGATGTACTTCACCTGTAAAGGAGACTGCGTATAAAACGCTTGTACGACCACGTCTTGAGTATTACTCAAGTGTTTGGGAACCGCAGCAGATCAGTTTAAAGGAAGACAAAGAGGCAGTTCAGAGACGAGCAGCTAGATTTGTTACCGGTAGGTTCGACCAATGCGCGAGTGTCACGGAAATGCTCCGGCAACTCAATTGGGGATCGCTGGAAGAAAGACGACGTTCTTTTCGTGAATTTCTGTTAAGTAAATTTAGAGGGCCGGAATTTGAAGTTGAGTGTAGTACGATCTTGCTGCCGCCTACTTATATTTCGCGCAGTGATCACAAAGACAAGATAAGAGAAATTAGGGCTCGTACGGAGGCATATAGGCATTCTTTTTTTCCTCGTTCAATCTGGGAGTGAAATAGGAAAGGAAATGCCTAGTAGTGGTACGGTGTACACTCCGCCACGCACCTTACGGTGAATTGCGGAGTATGGATGTAGATGTAGATGTAGTGTAAAAATATGTGCTTATTTTCTTAGTCACACAAATTAATGGACATCGTAAGTATAAGAATTCAGTAGGAGTCGTTGACAAGTAGCATTTACGAGATTTAAGAAGAAAAAATGATTTTGATAAGAAATGTAATTCCAACTGCGATATGATTCAGCGTCAGATGTAAAATTTGTTGGTGAGATATGAAGTTGATGCTTAATCGTATTCGCAAAACTAATTAAACACACTAATAATCGTTTGCATCGCGTTTTCATTCATTTTTACATTAACTGCGATTAATATTTGATTAAAGATAAAAGATTTTAACTTGTAAAACATTTTTGTATTCTATTACATTCATAATAGATATGAAGTAAAAACTAAGGAGGAAAATTATATACACAGTCGAAAAACGCAGAATATTTCATTGGATGACTATTGTCAGCCAGGTGACCTTACATTTTACTTTTTTAATCGCGACCACTGAATGGTTGAAGTGACTGCTCGCGAAACGCGGGTTCCTCTCCGAGTCCGGTACAAACTTTTATAAGTCACCAACCACTTGTACAGAAGACGCATTCATATTCGTTATTGCGAATACATTTGATGTAATATCAACTGTTGTAGTTTCAACTGTGTCCCTTTTTTCCTAGACAATATTTTTTAACTTTAATACATTTATACATTTATTTTTACCTCCCTAATATTGTTACGTGGCTTTCTACATATATTGTAAATATAATACAAGCCAGTTCTGTAAATTAAACGGTACGTCTGCGATTGTGTTAAATGCCTGGCATCAGATAATCCACGTGTCGCAATTGCTGGTTGGTAGATGGTTTTGTGAACCATTAAAAGTGGAGGAAAACGTCGTTACGGAAGCATTTAATCTTTTGGGGTGGTGGTCCTGGTGGCAGTAATGTAGCTCCCGTAACTTCGTACCTCCCCGGTATACTAAACGAGAAATACTATTTTCTAACTCTTATTGAGAACTTTATTGAATGTATTAATTAAAGTCCAGTTGTTGAGTTTTAAAACAGTTACCTAATTGCTAATAAATTTTGAAGAAAATCAAATGCATAAACATTAGCAACGAAATAATATGATCATATATGGCGAATTTAATTACTGCACATCACTACAGCATCCACAGTTCGGTCAGTTACGGATAGGTGGCACTACATGCACGCATCATTACGTTTCTCTTTGTACTTACGTAAGAAGGTATTCATCCGGGGGGTGAGACTACTTTCATGCCACCTTGGATAGACGTGACATCATTATGACGTATGCACGTTACTCCAAGACTACAGAGAGACGGGTGAGACTATCGTGATCAACTGAGATACGTAATTGCTTTTGCAATTTTACTACGGACCTTGATTCTTGCTAACGGATTGAGGGAGTAGCTCACTGTATTTTCAGACGGTATATTTAATGTATATTAACCTACAAAGATAACGATTTAAGCTGACCAAGAAGTTTAAATTCCTGGGCCCCTACAGTAAACGCGATGGAGGTCTAAAGGCTGAAATACAGTACAGGATAAATAGAGGATGGATAAACTGGAGAGATTAAGTAGCGTAGGCCTACTCTGTGATAAGAAGGTTAGCTGCAGAATGGAAGGATATCTCTATAGGTCTGTGGTGAGGCCTCGATGCTCTATAGTGCCGAAACTTGGCCAATGACAAAATCCCAAGAGAGAAAGATGGAGCCGGCCGCGGTGGCCGAGGTGACTGAGGCGCTCCAGTCACGGTCAGCATGGCCACTACAGTCGGGGGTTCGAATCCCCCCTCGGGCATGGATATTTGTGCCGTCCTAGTTCGTAAGTAGTTCATAAGTAGTTTGTAAGTTTAGGGACTGATGACCCCGTAGTTAAGTCCCATAACCTTAACAAACATTTGAACATTTGATTTAGAAAGATGGAAGTGGCAGAAATAAGACAAAGTGGATGAGTGGAGTTACTAGAAAGGATAAGCTAAGGAAAGACTACACCAGGTAAGCTGCGAAAGTGGGTCTCATAGGAATGAAGATCCAAGAAAGTAGGCTAAAATGGTATGGCCATGGGCAGAGGAGAGGGGAGTACTACGTGGAGAAAAGAGTCCTCAAACTTAAAGAGTCGAGGAGAAGGGTGAGACCAAAGACAAGGTAGCAGGAGATCTGAAGAGAAGGAGGTTGGAAGAGGGAAGAAGCACTGGGTTCGCATTTACGGGAAAGAAGAATCCATACAGCAACGCCGACCACGCGTGACATGGTGAAATAATGAGATGAAGATAGTCATTGCAACATTGGAAGCTGCTGGTGTCTCTTCTTTTTTTACAAATTTTGAACATGCTCACTTTACGAAACTTACGACCAACTAAACCGGTGAGAACAATCCCACGGGTTCCCTTTGTTAGTAACAGGGCTTAATAATAGTGTAAGTGACAGGAGTGTAGATAAATTTTCGTCTGTGGGGGGGGGGGGGGGGGGGGGATTGAGAGCCAGAGCTATATTGAGGCGTCCTCGCACAGTTGACAGGTGCCAAAGCTGTGACGCCGCTCCCCCTTCATAAAACACTCTTGCGGATTTTTTCTGTTAATTTAAAAAATTTTGTGAATAGTTGATGAAAGAATGAAGTAAAAATTATATTTATTTATTACGTCGTTTCGGCATCTGCCATCATCAAATCTACAAGATGAAGGAACAAGTGTTCGTTGTACAGTCGAGTTACACAGAACGTTTTAAATTAAAAAATATAAAACGTTTTTACAAGGATACAATTGTACACTCACCTGAAAACCTCTGAACTTGCACAGTAAAGTTCAGCGTCATTAATAAAATATCTACCTTATAGGCACGTCAACTGCAGACTTCAATAAAAATTACACATATATAAAACTTTTCTAGCTGACAGGTGGCGCTAATGTAGAACATTACCATCAGTTTCTACATTTAATATTATACCTTTACAATCGTATAAAAAGAAGAAAGCTAAATTTTAAATTCTACGCAGCCAAATAGTTTGATTTTTCAAAAACTCGTGTTAAATTAAAATCACTTGCTGCATTCATTATTTTAAAAGTGGGCGTATAAAAATTGTTTTAATTACGTACAACTTTCATTGGAGTTGTTAATAAAATTAATGTGGCAGCCAACAGATTCTTTTGTATTAAACATTTATCAATTTGGTAAAATGCAATGGTTATAAAAAGCAGTATTTGATATTCAAAGCCGCGGTGGAGTAGCCGAGCGGTTTAAAGCGCCTCGCTGCGGAGTTTCGAGTCCTCCCTGGGGCATGTGTGTGTGTGTTGCCCTTACGTTAGTTTACCTTACTTTAAGTAGTTGGTAAGCTACCACACAGTTTCGTCCGATAGATTTACAAACATTTGAACATTTTTTGATATTCAAATTACGCACAAATAATCATCAAAACATGTACTTGTAAGTTCCAGAAATTTTTTTCTATGTATAAATAACAGAGCACTCTGAGCAGGAGTCTGTACTGAGGAGTCTGTTCTGAGTATAAGCTTGTGTTAGCAGTAAACGTGTCCTAAGTGTAAACCGAGGGAGGTGGCGCAGTGGTAACGCACTGGACTCGCATTCGGATGGTGGTTCAAATCCACCTCCGACCATCCAGATTTAGGTTTTCCGTGATTTCTCTAAATCACTCCAGATAAATGCCGGGATGTGATTCTTCAGTTTCTCCCGGCGTATTTGACGATCAAAATATCCAAGGTTGTACTGCCGGTCTATAGTGCCCGTTGGACACTATAGACCGGCAGTACACCCGTGGATATTTTGATCAAATGCCGGGATGGTTCCTTTAAAAAGGGTACGGCCGATTTCCTTCTCCATCCTTACCCAAAACTCCGACCGTTAGCTCCGTCTCTAATGACCAAGCTCCCTTTCTAAGTCTAAAATTCTGTGCTCTATTAACGACCAGCCTTCGAATTCTGTACCAACAGTAGTTTGCAACGTGACACTTTCTGGTAGAGGCGCCGGGTAACCTGCAATACATCCATCATCCTGGCTCCGATTAGGCAGCGTAAGAGCCGTCGCCTACACGAACAGGAACCGGAATAGCTCCTTCCGAAGGTTCGTGTTATTAAAACACCCATGGATACGAAAACAGCGGTTAGCAAGCTGCACATCAGACATCCATTGGTACTTTAAGTAGACGCTGGACAGGACCCAAACAAATGGCTGAAAGGATTCGACCGAGTCGCCGAGGTGGGACCACATTATGTGCTTGGCAAACTGACATTTCTACCTGGATGGAACTCCCCAGCAGTGATTTGAAAATAACGAGGACAAGCTCGAAAGCTGGGAAAAACTCCAGCCAGAAGAAAACGTTTCGTGACCACCAGCAACACGTCCGTTTATGAGAAGAGCAATTGAAGTACAGGGCCCAGCGACTATTTGAGTCAACGCAGTCGTATATATAGTGTTTTGGCCCTATGTCACGTAGTCACTCCGGATATGACCGAGTCCGATAAAATTTCACACCTGATGAAGGGCATTGCAGAAGAGTGTTGGACCAAGCGAGCACCATATTATGGCCATGGCTGTCGGTCCTGTATGTCGTGAGGGAGCTGACGCTGCTGAGGAAGAGGTATTTGAAACTTTAGCGACTGTTAGCCCCGCCATTCACACCCTACTGTGACATGCCGCAGCCGACAAACGGCACCCCCAGGATCGACCGACACGGCCGCAACCAAATCCTCCTGCAACTATGAGGCCTCACAGGACAGAAGACAACACGACATTGTATTTTCACTGTGGGCTTGCCGGACGTGTCGTAGGGAGGGAAGACGAGTATTTGACAATTATTATGCCGCAAGACGCCAAACATCGGAGCAGTCCTTTCAACAGCAGTCGACTGCAGACGATTACTGTCGACCTATGAGGCGAAGCCCGTCGCCGTACCCTGACGTGGTCGCTCTCCAACATGCCGCCGCCGTTCGCCGTCGTTTTTTTAGAGATACCAGCCGCTCACCTAGCCGTCGTGGAGTTTGATTTGATTTCATGAATTTCAGTTTTATTGTTGGTTTATTGTCTTTTCTTTTCCTTTGCCTTTTTTTGGTTCTTGTTTTCCAGAAACTAACCGGACAACTAGGCGAGGCGACCATGTACGGATGTGAGGCCGCCGCAGATGAAAATCCTTCATGGTCGACAGTCGTTGAGATGTCTGGTAATCTCACTGACATCATCATCGACGGCCAAACTGTCCGGGCACTAGTCAATTCAGGAGCTCCCTTCTCTGTACCGTCGAATGACTACCGCCGCATACTAAGAAAGATAATGTTCTGTGATACAAGAGCAACTGCGCTGAAGGTCGCAAATGTAAAATACGTCCGGCCGGCAGGAACATGTGTCACAAAAACAACCATCAACGGGACGCAGCCTTTTGAATTTGTCGTTTTAACTGAAAGTAGCCATAACGCCATCCTCGGATGCGACTTCCTTCAGGCATACCAGGCTGTCATTGACTATGGAAGATCTGAGCAACAAATTGAGGAAGCCGTTTCGTCGAGTACACGTAACACGAACTCCCCTGGGAGGTTGTTTCGTGTCGATAATGTTGAGATCCCGCCGTTAACAATACGAAGAGTTCTAGTCTGCAGTCGAGATGACCAGCTGAACTATGAAGTGCTTGTCGACCGCAAGAAGCTAATCAGTATAAAGAAGAAAATTATGCACCAGCGGCTATCGTAAGCATTACAGGTGTTCGGGGTGAACTATGGATGACTAATGTTCATGAGCAATCGCAACTCGTTCCTAAAGTAATGTGTTTTAGGAGAGCTGAATCAGTGGCTCATTGTCATTGACGAAGTCTCATGCTATGCTGTTACTGGTGACAACACACTGTAGGAAACTTCTATGGAATTGCATACAGGGTCAGGTCTGGCCCATAATGACGTTAGCATGTATTAACCATATTATATCGATTTTCAGGTGTATTCCGGGCCAGACAGAAGAAGAGCTAGATGAAACGGCCCATGATAAACCACCGTATCAGTACAGGGTATCATCCACCAATTAGCTAGCGTTAGGACAGCTGAAAGACGGATAATTCGGGAAGAAGTGGAGAAGATGTTGCACGATGACATTATTCAACTTTCAGAGAGTCCCTGGTCGTCTCCAGTTGTCCTCATGAAGAAGAAGAACGGCAGCTGAACAAAATCACAAAGATGTCTACCCACTGCCGCGCATTGACGACACCTGAGAGTGCTTGAAAGGAGCAACATACGTCTCACCCATGGACATGCAGACAGGTTACTGGCAAATAGAGGTTGACGAAGCTGACAGGGAGAGGACTGCCTTTATTACACCTGACGGCCTCTATGAATTCAAGGTCATGGCTTTTGGACTATGTAATGCCCCGGCCACATTCTAATGCGTGATGGACAACTCGCTTCGACATCTTTGTTATCTAGATGACATTGTCATTTTCTCAGAACATCTAAGCTGCCTGTGAACTGTGTTGAAGTGTGTTCAGTTAGCAGAACTCTGGTAAACCCAAAGAAGTGTCTCTACGACGCCGAAGAGATAAAAGTCCTGGGGCACCTTAAGCTTTATCCTACACCGCATTTATCACAGATATGATTAAAGCAAGTGCGACTATACGCTGTAAGAACCTGCTGCTACCTACGGCCATAGTTCGAAATTTAGCTCGGTGTTATCTTAGGATCGAACCGTACCTGTATGCTTTCAAGCCCCAGAAACTACCTTAGCTGCAGACAACTTCTTTACTTGTGAGCCTGTAGTTAAAAGCACTCTATCCATAGTCTGTAGTTTGCGAACAAATAAGAAATTTATATATATATATATATATATATATATATATATATATATATATATGAACGTTTGTCTGTATGTCCTCTATGTGTTCATAAACCATTCATTCGATTGCAATGAAACTTTGGTGAACTGTTCACCGTACACCCACGAAGGTTCCTGACCCAAAAGCAAAACAGCACGACACATAGCTCAGGAGAAATGACGTCGTAAGTAATGAGCAGCCACAGCGTGAGAATACCCAGATTTATGCGCCAATTATTGCAAAATGGGGGTAATTAGGCACCTGTAATAAAGTTTGCGTGTAATTTCGGACGTTTATGTAGTGACTCCCGCCCCTTTCCCCCGCGCCCCTCAAAATGATGAAACGAAAAGCCTTCTACCGCTCACAAAAGTTTCGCTGTGCATGTCTTCGAATCAGGCACGACCTTGTATCAAATAAATTTAGCATTACAGATCTCCATGTTACTATAATTTTTTGTTTTATAGTCTCCCTTAATTCTCTTGCATCCAAAATTAAGCAATCTGTTTTCTTAATCTGTATATAAAAGCGAAAGGACACTCACTCACTCACTGATTAAACACGAAATCTCGAAAACTACTTCACCTGTGAAGCCGAAATTTGGCAGGAATGTTGTTTATAGGTAGAAAACGTCAGCTAAGAAAGTATTTTGTGTTAGGTGTATAGCGGAGCATACTTCTCCTACCGACTTACGAAATCTACAGTGTCATTCAGATCTTCAAGAAATTTCGCACGCTTAACCTTAAAAAGAAGAGGAAGGTCACCGTCTACCTTAAGTTTCATACGGTGCATGGGGGAGCGTCCTTTGCGACATAAAAATGGATCCCTAAATACCTTGGTCGCTCCTTAACTTGAGAATGGGGCGACCGATTTCACAGATCCTCCTTTTGTTGTTTTCGTTTTTCTCAAAACAAGGATTGTATGAAATAAAACTGGAATGTTTGAGAACAATAAAGTGCGTTTTTCAATGTGATCCTGCGTTTCAATTGCATAGAAATCTATAGTTTTGTTCGGATATTGATGAAATTTTGCACACTCTACCTTAAAAACAAGAGGAATGTCACAAATCTCGTTCGGTGCATGGTGAAGGGTACTTAACAGACGGAATTTTGCAAAATACATAGTTTTGCTCCAAGCTTTATGAATTTATGCACACACGACCTTTAAACCAAGAGGAAGATCTCTGGGTACATAAATGTTTGTATGGTACATGACAGAGATTACCTTGCAGAAAACTTTGCCGAGAGAGGGAAAGGTGGAAACGAACAGAGAGATGGGAGAGAAAGAGGTGGATGCAGAGAGAGGGAGGAAGGGCATGTGGACTAATAGGGTGTAGGATAAATAAACACCCGGGCAACACCGGGTTTACAGCTAGTATTATATAAAATAACTGGTTCGTTAATAAAAAGGGTTTGTTTCTAACGTTTGCAAATGATGTACGCAGAAATTTAGTTGAATAAGGTTTATTCACAGATTGGTTCCTTATAGGAAGTGACCACATGAATTATTAATCATCTTAATATATATTTAAAAACTGACGTGTTTGTGCATATATTTCACTCTGCAGCCAAAAACTAGACATCGCAAACGAATAGTGTTTGTTAAAAATGTTAGTATAGCTTATGGGACTTAACTACGAGGTCATTGGTCCTGTAACTTACAAACTACTTATGAACTAGCTAACACTAAGGACAGCACAAATATCCATGCCCGAGGGGGGATTCGAACCCCCGACGGTAGTGGCCGTGCAGACCGTGACTCATGCGCCGCAGTCCCTTCGGCCACCGCGGCCAGCAGTAGTTTTTGTATGTGGTGGTATAGGTTTGATAACGATAAGGGAGTGGAAGATATGGGAGTTGAAGGTAAACGACTTACATAAAATTCTACGTATGGATGTCACTATTTTGCTCTTAAGCAGAGAATACACAATGGAGATGACGATCTCTGTGTTGTTGTTGTACAAAGTCACTTGTTGTACACCACATCAGTTCTGTGTCGATAGCTATAAGAGCGTGGAAGATGTAGTGGTTGAAAGTCGTCGGCTTATATAAGATTCGGACTGAAGACCAGCGATCACTTTTGACACTATAATAGCAAAGAGGTTACATACAGTGAAACGTGACAAACATTCTTCAGTTGTTTTTCAGGAACAGGCGTACGAATAAAGAAAAATAAGTGCATATTGCAGTTTGAAAAGTAAAACTACCAAGAAAGATGCCAAAGCGTAATAAAGAAATTTCGCGTTCTCGATCCGTTTCTAAAAGACAGAAAACGGCACTGAAAAGTGAACTACAGACTATGGAAACTTGAAATTTGTAGACGTTGTTTATCTTACATTGTAGGCATCAGCGATTTTTAGATATTCCCATCCATAAGGGGGTGAAATAGGGGATGGACTTTTTTTAAAAATATGTTGCTATTAAGGCAATTTTGAAGCAAGAAATACAAAACTTCGGATTTAGATTTTTGATTGGAATTTTAAAAACACGTGTTTCGATATTTTTCGAAATTCAACCATTAAGTGGGTGAAATAAGGGGAAAATCTTTTAAGGGTGTTACCATGACTATTTTGATGCTAGAAATGAGAAAATTTGGATTTGAAAAATGTGTTTCGGGATGTTTTGAATTCTGCCATCAATAGTGTTATAAGTGGTGGCAAGTTGTATCAAAATGCTTGGTTAGGAAAGCATTTTAAAAGCTATGAAAATTTATATTTAGAAGTAGAAATAACCAATGCAGACCATCGTCTACGCGTGCGAAGCAGCGAGAATTAAGCTAGTAAATATAATAAAATGGTTAAACAGTTACATTGTCTGCAATAAGAAATTGATAGCACTTTCCCCCAGCTAAGAAATCATAACTTTGGGAAACACAGAATGTACATTTCGAGAGCATTCAACATGAAACTGTCAACAGTTCTAAAATAGTTTAAGTTTCTCGGACATCATTTCTACACTCGTAGGTTCTTGTGTAAAAACATTAACAGACATCAGCAGCACTGGCGTTCACTTGTTCTCGCCAAATTTAAAGTCCCGAGAAGAGACCGTTCACCGCGATAATTTTAACACTCTGCCAGATGGAATCACTCCTGTCATCCAGGAGGGACCTCCTTCTGCCAAGACTAGACTCGGAGTTCCTTTTCCGCGCACAGTCTTCGCTCCTCTCCTCCCTCTCAAACACACTCTTCCCACGAGTTCTGTGGTTTCCTCAATGGCCGATCACCATCACTTGCAAAACCGTATACCTCTTAACATGAGATATATATACATGTGACGTCTATTCCGAAAGAACAGACGTCACTTCTGATCCTGCAGTTGTTATTTTTTTCATATTCACAGAATATATGACATCAACTGCGAATGGGCAAAGCTGAAAATGTGTACCCCACCGGGATTCGAACCCGGGTCTCCCGCTTTCTAGGGAGCTGCGCTGATCTCTACACCACTGGGGACATAGTGATCACCGCACCTGCAAGGACTACCTAAGCACGCCTCCCGTCAGATACAAATTCTTAACATGAGATACTTCTTTAAGTAAAGACTGACCATCTAAAACCACTTCTTTACTTCAAATGTTCAAATGTTTGTATAGCTTATGGGACTTAACTACGGGGTCATCAGTTCCTAAACTTACAAACTACTTATGAACTAACTAAGACTAAGGACGGCACAAATATCCATGCCCGAGGGGGGATTCGAGCCCCCGACCGTAGTGGCCGTGCAGACCGTGACTGGAGCGCCTCAGTCCCCTCGGACACCGCGCCCGTTTTTCTTTACTGATATATAATTATTTAAATACAGAAAACACTGTCAATTAGTATCACATAAAGTCTGAAATAAACAAATAGACAAACCAGCTTTCATGAGCTTGACCGCTCATACCACACAGTATTTACGTAAATTACTGGCAAACTGCGGCGTCAAAATTCCGGAATACGCAGTGACAGGCAATGATCCTTTCGTTGGGGCCCTTAATCTTACGGCAATTATTACATAGTGACTACGAGTTGGAGTACTGTGGGCAGGGTAAAGCTGAAAATTTGTGTCTGACGTGAGGCGTGCTTAGGTAGTCCTTGCAGGTGCGCTGATCACTGTGTCCCCAGTGGTGTAGAGGTAAACACAACTTCATAGAAAGCACGAGACCCGGGTTCGAATCCCAGCTGGATACACATTTTCAGCTTTGTCCATTTGCAGTTGAAGTCATATATTCTGTGAATATGCATTCAAAATTGTTTTTTTTTTTTTTTTTCAGATTGCTTGTTTTATATTTTGATCTAGTAGTCATAAACATGTGTATTTTTGAGATATCTCATAGAAGTCCTCCAGACATCCTTACGAAACGCTCGGTTAACAGCCCTCATTGGTTTTGAGTACAAAGCATGGTTATTTCCTCGGTTTAACCCGATACCTGGCCTGTCTGGCAGCTGTTCCAGCCGCTTGCCGCGGTCCACTGTCGCCCTTTATCTTTCCACACAATACCAGTAGGCCTACTTATACTAACTGCGCGACTCTACGGACATTACTTCCGTAAAGTCACAGTCATTTGGCGTTAATACGCTATGTTAGCAGGCGATCGACTTAGAGTGCCGATGTTAGCGAGACATCGCCTGCAGTGCCTCGTGACCATATCGATTGTACTGTAGAACTCTGGAAAATCTTAACTCAGTCAGATTAATTCCGATTCCAGTTGGTAAGAGTTGGTGGTTTGTAGCCCAGACGCAACGAAATCATGGACCCAACTTGTCAACAAGACACTGCGAAAGCCTGTGGTGGCTGTGGTGTCGCACAAGTCCAAAGTGCGCGCCACCTACTTTCGCCGCGCGCCGCCATGCACGCACGGCGCGGCGTTCTTACGACGACAGCCACGAGCGCCCTCTGCGGCAACTCCGCTCGTGGCCACCAGTGAACGACATCGTTCACTTGGGACTGAGTTAGGAACCAGTAAAGACTTCGGAATCCGATAGGCACCAGTGAAGACTTGGCTATCAGTTAGGCACTACGCAGGACTCTAGCTCAACTATGTATCAACATTCTGCAGTACTATGTAAAAGTTAAGTATTGTATAAATTCTGTTCAATATATATCTCGTTCTAATTTACTCTAGTGTTTCTAGTTTCTGGCTGCTCCTCTCCGTACCTGCACCAGCGTGCTATCTTTATTCCTGTGTCGGTCTCATTCCACTCGGCCACCGACACCTACGACGGAAACGAGACACAAAAGCGGCGACAAGGCAGGAACACAAAATCGGCGACGAGGCTGGGACACAAAAGTGGCAACAGAATGTTGGGCTATTTATATGTGAAATGGGCTGGGTCGTCTGGTTCAATTGAACCGATCATTGTTTGAAAATGATTATGTTCGTGGACTTTGAGACTATTTGCAGTTATTCATAAACTGCATGTATCCAAAGACGGCCGGCAGCGGTGGCCGAGAGGACTGAGGCGCTTCAGTCACGGTCTGCACGGCCACTACGGTCGGGGGTTCGAATCGCCCCTCGGGCACGGATATTTGTGCCGTCCTTGTTCATAAGTAGTTCATATGTAGTTTGTAAGTTTAGGGACTGATGACCCCGTAGTTAAGTCCCATAAGATTTACAAACATTTGAACATTTTTTATCCAAAGACGATGGAATTTTTAGATGCAGTAATGCTCAATATTCTTCCTGGGGACTCCAACGACTTGTCTATTCCGTGGTGGGTAGTCGCCTGTTCCAGTTCTTCCGCATTTTTCGGTCGAAACTGTGGTCATACCGTTCGACTACTAACTGATCCATTGACATATTAACTTCTTCGAGCCATTCTGTCTCAGGACGTACATGTTGTTTGTGGTTTGGATCCAGAGAGGACAATACATTCAATAATTTTGGTGAAGTATGGGATGTCCGACAGAGAAGGAGAGGTTAGATGCATCTATATAACTGCTCTGCAATTGACACTGAAATATTTAACTCTTGACTCGTAGAATAACTTTCAGATTATTTCTAGAGTAGCAGTGCGTGCCCCGACTCTTATGTTATTATCGATGAAAGGTTCGTTAACGAACATTGCTTTTATATGTCCTTTGCACTTCTAAATACTGTCAACTTCTGAGTTTAACGATTTTTGATTTCAAGAGCCTAAGAGACAAGCCGTCCAGATTTGATCTCTTATGGTTATGTGCAAGGTCAACGGTAATTTTACAAGTTAGTGCTGTAGATAATTTTGTCTTTTCTGGGTGGGGAAGGGCAGTTACAGTTCTGTTTAATTTCAAATGTTTCGAAATCTATGGGACTTAACTGCTTAGTTATTGGTCCCTAGCTGAAAAACTACATAAACTAAGTTAAACTAAACTACGGACAACACATTATGTCGATCCCTATTTGAAGTGGGTGATCGCTACATTTAATTACAAATTTCTCGTTAAAGTAAACTCGAAGTTAAGCTAAATTGTGAAGGGGTGTTACTTTAAGTTAGTTTGTGTATTTTATAAGTCTAGTGACTGATAACCAACGTAGTTAAGTCACTTTCATTTACAAACATTTGAACATTTGAATTGGAGCGGCGGTGCACTCAGTCTCGTCAGACAATTGATGAGCTGGCCCCTAGTCATGAAACCTGACAACTCTTGACCTGCTCACCAGGATCGACAACGGCTGCATACTGACACATCATTATCCAACTGCATGGAAGGTGGCCAAAATCGTCCCAATACCCAAACGACTGAAGGACACGAAAGATGTTACAAACTTCAGACCCATCCGCCTACTCAGTGGACTCTGCAAGATCTTCGAGAGAGAATCATCCAAAACAGGATCCTAGAACCTCTGACAGTAGATGGAACCATCCGCCCTGAGCAATTCGGTTTCCAAAGGTACCTTTCAGCGGAGTTACAACTCTCACGGCTCACGGAACATATCGCACGAAACCTTAATACCACCAGTTCCACCGCAGCAGTCTTCCTGGACATTGAAAAAACGAATGACAAGGTTTGGCGAAAAGTACTCATCAGGAAGTTCTGAGGTCAAGCATCAGAAACAAGGATAGCAAAGGCCGGGCTGCTCCAAGGATCGGCGCTATCCCCTGCATTATTCAACGTCTACGCCAACGACATGTCCGTCGTCGCTGGTGTAATTATTGCGCAGTTCCTGAACGATACGTCACTTGCAAGCAAAAAGCAGAAGGCTTCAGCAACAACTTGAAGCAACCTTCGACCGGTGTACGATAAACAATGTGAAGCTAATCCTGCCAAGACTATTGCAATTTACTTCTCCAGGAAGAGACCCCAGTTACTCATCAATCTGAGACTTAATGGACAAAACATACCCTGGGAACCTATGGTGACCTACCTCGGGGTTCATCTACATCTACATCGATACCCTGCAAATCACATTTAAGTGCCTGGCAGAGGGTTCATTAACCACTTTCATGACTTTTCTCTACCGTTCCATTCTTTAATAGCGCGCGGGAAGAAAGAACACCTAAATCGTTCCGTTTTCGATCTGATTTCTCTTATTTTATTGGGATGGTCATGTCTCCCTAAGTAGGTGGGTGCTAGCAAAATATTTTCACATTCATAAGTAAAAGTCGGTGATTGAAACTTCGGAAACAGATCACGCCGCAATGAATAACGTCTTTCTTTTAATGATTTCCACCCCAATTCGTGCAACATTTCCGTGACGCTTTCCCTCTCGTAACGTGATGAAACGCCGCGGTTGAGTAGCCTAGCGGTCTAAAGCGTCTCGCTGCGGAGCGCGCGGTTGCTCGCCGTGGAGGTTCGAGTCTTCCCTGGGGCATGGGTGTGTGTGCTTGTCCGTAGGTTAGTTTACCTAGGTTTAAGTAGTTTGTAAGCTACGGACTGATGGCCACGCAGTTTGGTCCGATAGATTTGTAAACATTTGAACATTTTTTTAAACAAAACGAGCTGCCCTTCTCTGAACCTTCTCAATGGCTTCCGTCAGTCCCACCTGGTGAGGGTCCCACAAGAGGCACTGTACTCCAGGAGAGGACGCACAAGTATGATGCAGGCAGTCTCTTTGGTGGAGCTGGTGCATCTTCGAAGCGTTATGCCGATGAAACGTAATCTTTGGTTCGCCTTCCCCACAATATTTTCAATGTGTTCTCTCCATTCAAAGTTGTTCGTAATTGTAACTCCTAGGTATCTGGTTGAATTTACGACCTTAAGGTTTGACTGATTTATCGCGTAATTGAAGTTCAGCGGATTTCTTTTAGTGGTCATGTGTATTACTTCACACTTTTCTTTTTTTAGTGTCAATTGCCAATTTTGGCACCGTGTAGAAATTTTGTCTAAATCGGTTTTCAGTTGCTTTTGATCCTCTGTTGACTTCACTAACCGATAAACGACAGCATCATCCGCGAACAATCTAAGGGAGCTATTCAAATTGTCTCATAAATCGTTTATAAACACAAGGAAGACTAGGGGACCTAAAACGTTTCCCTGTGGAACGCCTGATATCACTTCTGTTTCACTCGATGACTTGCCGTCAATTACAACGAACTGTGTCCTTTCTAATAGGAAATCGTGAATCCAATCACACAATTGGGGAGATATTCCATAAGTACGCAATTTCTTTAGAAGCCGCTTGTGGGGTATAGTGTCAAAAGCCTTCCGGAAATCCAGAAATATGGAATCGATTTGAGATCCCTTGTTGATGGCACTTAACACTTCATGTGAATAAAGGGCAAGCTGCGTTTTGCAAGAGCGATACTTTCTGAATTCGTATTGACTATTGGTTAATAGGTCGTTCTCTTCGAGGTAGTTCATAATATTAGAACAAAGTATATGTTCCAAAATCCTACTACAGATCGACGTCAGTGAGATTGGCCTGTAATTTTGTGGATCACTCCTATTGCCTTTCTTGAATATTGGAGTAACTTGGGCAACGTTTCAGCCTTTGGGTACGGATATTTCGCTGAGTGATCGGTTGTAAATTATTGCTAAGTACGAAGCTATTACATCAGCATACTCTGAGAGGAATCTAGTTGGTATACAATCTGGCCCGGAAGATTTGATTTTGTTTAGTGACTTAAGTTGTTTTACTACTCCAGGAACATCTACTTCTAACTTTCGCATGCTGGCAGCTCTTCTTAGATTGAATACTGGAGTGTTCACTTCGTCTTCTTTAGTGAAGGAATTTCGGAAAGCTGTGTTTAGTAATTCTGCTTTACCAGTACTGTCATCGGTAGTATTACCATTGCTATCACGTAGTGAAGGTATTGTTTGTGTTTGGCCGCTAGTGTACTTCACATATGACCATAATTTCTTTGGATTTTCTGCAAGATTACGAGACAGGATTTCGTTGTGGTAACTACTATAGGCTTCTCGCATTGAAGTCCGCGCTAGGTTGCGAGTTTCAGTAAAAGATTGCCGGTCTTGTGGATTCTGTGTCTTTTTAAATTTTGCCTGCTTTTTTCTTTGTTTCTGCAACAGTGTTCTGACCTGTTTTGTGTACCACGGAGGGTCAGCCACCTCTTTTATTTGGCATAAATCTCACGATTGCTACTGATATGTCTTTGAAAGTAAGCCACAACTGATCTATACTCGCATTTTTAGTTTTGAAAGACTGGAGGCTATCGCTCCGGAAAGCGTGAAGCGAATTTTTAACTGCTTTGTTGAATAGATATATTTTTGGTGCATTTGGGAATTACGACATTCAGTCTCGCTACTACAACTCTATATTCGCTAATCCCTGTATCTGTATTGATGCTCTTTACTAGCTCCGGATTATTTGTTGCTAGGAGATCAAGGGTATTTTCGCAACCACTTACTATTCTAGTGGGTTCATGAACTGTTCGAAGTAGTTTCCGGAAAAAGCATTCAGAACTAGTTCGGACGATGTTTTATATTTGCCGCCGGTTTTGAATACGTAATTATGCTAACATATCGAGGGTAAATTAAAGGCCGGCCGCGGTGGCCGAGGGGACTAAGGCGCTTCAGTCACGGTCTGCACGGCCACTACGGTCGGGGGTTCGAATCCCCCCTCGGGCATGGATATTTGTGCCGTCCTAGTTCGTAAGTAGTTCATAAGTAGTTTGTAAGTTTAGGGACTGATGACCCCGTAGTTAAGTCCCATAAGACTTACAAATATTTGAACTTTTTTTTTTGTTGGTAAATTAAAGTCGCCACCGATTATAACAGTATGCTTCGGATACCTATTTGAAATGTGATTCAAGCTTTCTTTGAACATTTCGGCAACTGCATCGTCTGAGCAGGTGGCTAATAAAAAGATCCAATTATTAATTTATTCCGGTTGTCAGGTATAACTTCTACCCAGACCAAGTCACAGGAAGTACCTACCTCAATCTCGCTGCAGGATAAACCGTTTGTAACAGCAATAAACACACCACCCCCTTTTTTATTTAATCTATCCTTTCTGAAGACCATTTGGCCCTTTAAAAAAATTTCGGCCGGACTTATCTCAGGCGTCAGCCAGCTTTCAGAACCTATAACGATTTGTGCCTCAGTACTTTCTATCAGCCCTTGGAGCTCTGGAACTTTCCCAATACAGCCTACGACAATTTACAACTGTTATACCAATGGTTTCTAGATCTGCTTTCATCCTGTGCCTGACCTGCCCCCTTTGAGACTAAAACCCATTTTGTGTATTCCCGATGCCCTCTAACCTAAAAAACCGGCCAGTCCACGCCACACAGCCCCCGCTACCTGTGTAGTTGCTTCCTGAGTATAGTGGACTCCTGACTTATTTAGCGGAACCCGAAAACTCACCACCCTTTGGCGCAGGTCGAGGAATCTGCATTCTACACGGTCGCAGAAGCGTCTGAGCCTCTGATTCAGACCGTCCACTCGGCCCTGAACCAAACGACCGCAGTCAGTCCTGTCTACAATGCTGCAGATGGTGAGCTCCGCTTTCATCTTGCAAGCAAGACTGGCAGTCTTTACCACTTCTGATAGCCGCTCAAAACCAGAGAGGATCTCTTCCGATCCAAAGCGACACACATCATTGGTCCCAACATAAACCACCACCTGCAGCTGGCTGCACCCTGTGCTCTTCATGGCATCCAAAAGGAATGACTCCCCCCGGTAAGCACACGGAGTGCACATTGGACTTCTTCCCCTCCCTAGCAGCCATTTTCCTAAGGGGCTCTATCACCCGCCTAACGTTGGAGCTCCCAACTACTAACACACCCACCCTCTGTGAGTGCCCAGGTCTTGTAGGCAGAGGGGCAAGTACAGGACAAGCGACACCATCTGCGTCAGGAACATCCTCTGTCAGAGACAGCGCCTCGAATCTGTTGACAAGACTAACCGGGGAGGCCTCCGGTCCCCTGGGAAGTCTTACGCCGCCTGACACGCGCTGAGGAGACCTCCCAATCCACCACGGATTGGGGGGGGGGGGGGGGTGACCCTCTCGCGGGTAGCGATCGGGCTGGACACAGTCGCAGGCCGATCGGAGGGCACAACAGACGCACAGGGCGTCTGCTACACCCCCGCGAGCGGCCCACAACAGCGGCGCCCACCCACCGCAGTCTCAAGCGTTGCCAGCGAAGACAACGCCGCCTGAAGCTGCGAGCGAAGAGTCACCAACTCTGCTTCCTTCCGTTCGCAGCAGTCACAGTTCCTAGCCATTCTAAAAACCTATGTATCTTCCAAGTAAGTACGTCTGAGGACACAGAAGTTTAATAAACAGTAAGCTTCGAAAAATATGAACCTAACACTAAACTGTTTATTACCGGCGAATCTGAAAAATATATACGCGAGCTAATAAATCAAAATATCAAAAACTGATCTGACAACTAAACACGATTCTTAAGAAATAAACACGCGAGCACACTAAAGTATAAAGAACTGCGAAAGAAAGCACACACGAAATGAAAATAAGTTGCTTCTATTAAGAAACCGGTTACCGTACAATGTACAGCTGCTGCTGTCACGTGTGCACTGGCCGCCGGTCACTGAGCAACTGGTTGCCTTGGATAAACACTGCTTTTCACACAAACACGTGGACGCTCTCAGGGACAAAGCGTACGCCATGGCGAAACAACTCATGCCTTTTTTCGCCAACACGAACTTGAGGACAACTGCAAAACTGAGACTTTATAAAGCAACGGTTCTCGCAATGATATTGTAAGGAAGCTCTCTCTGGAGACTAGCCAGAGTGACTCAAATCGCACGGATTCAAGTTATCCGAAACAAGATCCTACGCCAGATAGAGCAAACAGATCACTAGGAAGCACTGCGAGTGGATACTATGACAAAGGCTATTCGTAAGGGCTCAACAAAAATCTACAACAAAGAAGATGCCCTTAGGAACACTATCCACAACATCCATAACTTGGGAGGAACAATTCCACTGCACGGGCACAGGTTCAAAGTCCGAAGATCTCTGACAACACAAAAACCACCACTAAATGGATTGAGTTATTTATGTTTCATTAAATTGTAATTGTTTAACTTAAAGTTTTTTTCTGGGTATGAGGTCCGCCTGATATGCAAAACACTGTTTTTATTTGGCACCCAAACTAGTTTCGGCACCTCTGTGCCATCATCAGTGGGCTTTCAATTTATTTCAGGCTGTGGAAACAAATTACATATTTTTTAATATTGTGCTATTTCTAAATTTAGGCCAAAAAGTCGTCAGTATTATTTTGGTTTTTACCTTATTTTACATTCTGTGGTCATGTGGGACCCTTTTTACATACTTATGTAGTGGTAGCGTTGTCATCTGCAACCAAAATTATCTCTCTTAACTACTTGTGAGGTTTTTAAAAAGCTACTTATGGTGCGAAAACGTAATTTTGGTATGTGGGGATATTTCTATCGTCTGCGTACTATCTATTACTTACAGTTTCTTTTGGCATACACTTCTTCTTCCGCGCTGTTTTACATAACACACATGTAATACACATATTTTGCGGACTTTTTCTATCACAATCACTTCCCACTTTAAAAATTCGTCTGTATTTACTATGTTAAAGTGAACATGTGTCAGTTGACTTTCAGCTGTTCTCCAGTGAAATAGCGGTAGATTTGAATAATGTTTGTTTTGTCTCTCTGTGTGTGTGTTGTGTGTGTGTTTTAGCTGTCTGTTTCATCCTTTCTGTACAATTCATGTAATAGGTAAAATAATGTATTTTTACATAGAGTGGTGTATTCGTTCATAACTGATTTTCCTTCTGCTATTGCGTTTTGTATGTGGTAATTTTCTTATATTGTAGTATAGCTTGCGGCTTGATTTTAATATCTTTAGGTCTGTTTCTATTTTGGTTGGGTAATGGTTGTGAGCTATTAGGTGGTCTGCAAATGTGCTGTGAGAACTGTGACTTTTTAGTGCTCTGAGATGTTCTGAATATCTGGTTTTGAAATTCCTGTAAATTTGTTTAATGTATACTGACTGACATGTACTGCATATTAGTTCATAGATGCCTGAGCTATCTAATTTGTCTGTTGGTGTAGTCTGTGTTCTAAGTTTCTTCAGTACTGTGTTGTCTGTCCTGTATCCTATTTGGAGTCCCTGTTTCTTAAATATTTTACCTGTCCTGTGAACTATCTTGTTGTTGTAGGTGAGTATATGCCATTTGTTTCCCTTTGTGTGTTGTGCTGTTGTGTCTGGTATGTGGTCATTGCCAGTGTGTTGTGTTGTGTATTGTGTGTGGTCCGGTGTGTGTGTGATCTGTTCATTATTTTTCTTTTTGCATATTTGTTGGTTTAGTCTGTCTATTGTGTGGGTATCATAACCATTCTCCAATGCTATTTGTTTTATTGTGTCCAGTTCCTGTGTGTAGTTTTGTTTGCTGATGAGTGTTTTATTTAGTCTGTTGGGCAAGAGTAAACAACACCCATGAATTCACAATATTCAGAAAACCCACCACTACGAGTATCACCATCCACCGTTTATCGAATCACCCGGTAACACACAAACAGGCAAGCTTCAGATTCTTGCTCAACAGACTAAATATAACACATTTGCAAACTACCTAATAGCTCACAACCATTACCCAACCAAAATAGAAATAGACCTAAAGATATTATATTCAAGTCACAACGTATACCACAAACTCACAATAGAAGAAAATTACCACATACAAAAAGCAATAGCAGAAGGAAAATCAGTCATGAACGAATACACCACTCTATGTAAAAATTCAGTATTTCACCCATTAAATGAATTGTTCAGAAAGGATGACACAGACAGCTAAAACAGACACACACACACACACACACACACACACACACACAACACACACACACAGACAAAACAAACATTATTCAAATCTACCGCCATTCCACTGGAGAACAGCTGAAAGTCAACTGACACATGTGCACTTTAACATAGTAAACACAGACAAATTTTTAAAGTGGGAAGTGATTGTGATGGAAAAAGTCCGCAAAATATGTGTATTATATGTGTGTTTGTAAAACAGCGCGGAAGAAGAAGTTTATGCCAAAAGAAACTGTAAGTACTAGATAGTAAGAAGACGATAGAAATATCCCCACATACCAAAATTACGTTTTCGCACCATAAGTAGCGTTTTAAAAACCTCACAAGTTGTTAAAAGAGATAATTTTGGTTGCAGATGACAACGCTACCACTACATAAGTATGTAAAAAGGGTCCCACATGACCACAGAACGTAAAATAAGGTAAAAACCAAAATAAGATTGACGTCTTTTTAGGCCTAAATTTACAAATAGCACAGGAGTAAAATAAATGTAATTTGTTTTCACAGCATGAAATAAATTGAAAACCCACTGATGATGGCACAGAGCTGCTGAAACTAGTTTGCGTGCATAATAAAACAATGTTTTGCATGTCAGGCGGACCTCATACCCAGAAATTTTTACTGCAAACACGGCAAAAACAAGAGCTGCAAATCAAGAAAATGATGAAGTTGTTTTGTAAGTGCAAATTAACTGTTATTAAGACAACATGATGGATACTTTATCAACGTGAATGGTGACTCTAAAAAGCCTACCCCTAAAGTTTATAATAAATAATAATGTAATGTTAACATTTAATTAATCCCTATCCTATTATTCCTTGAAGTAAAGATGTCTAAGGATGACCATGAAAAAAAAAAAAAAAAAAAAAAAAAAAAAAAAAAAAAAAAAAGGATGACACGGCGGGTCATTGGGTCAGATTGGCCCATCTAGGGCAATAACGCCGAACTGTCAAGTCATTAGTGTAGTCTTCTGATGACTTATGTATTAAATGACTGCATCATTTGCAAATAATCGGCTGCTCATATTGTTTCCGAAATAGTTTATGAAATGAATATGAGGGTCTATAACATTTCCTTTGGGAGCACTAGATATCACTTCTGCTCTACAGAAAACACAATCCCAATATGAGAAGTACCGGTTGCGAATCAGTTGTGATGAACAGCATCGACCAGTTCGTTACGTACATGACTCGATCTTCTGTGAACCCTGACATTTCTCTAATAGCAGATCTTGGTCTTTTGCCCTCTCCGAGGCACATTGTATAACCAGTGGAGCCGCGGACGAAAAGACACACTCTGGATTCACGATTTTCCGGATTGTGCTAAGCATCCGACGTCATCAAGCATCAGGACATCACGTAACAGCGACAGGCACATCAAATAAAAATAGACTTCCCCAACAGTCGATGATATATTGGAAAAAGTAAAAATGTAGCGTTCTGCAAGTTATTTGGGAGCAAAAAACTAAATTTAGTGACAAACTTACATTTTAAAACATTCTCTTAGGATTGAATCTATACTAATAATAAATCTGTAAATGTAGGCCTGTCGCTGTTCCCTTCAATGTTCAAAACTACTGGACGAATCTTCATGCGGATTTCACAGGAAACATGGGAAAAAGTTTGGGTCAAAATATAGGCATAATTTTATCAAAATCAGATCACGGGAAAAAAGATGTCGTAAATTTAAGTGTTTTCAGTAACCGCCATGTCTGTTCAACTATTAAAAACCGCTTATCTCGAAAACTACTTCACCAATTTGCATGGGGTCTTCACTGGTAACTTGAACGTAACTCGGGGTAACATAAAGACTTCGTTTCATAAAAATCGGATCACGGGAAAAAAGACAATCTTAATTTGAAATTTCTTATCTACAACCGTCATGTCTGTCTGTCTCTTTGAACACGTTTATCTCCACAACGACTTGAGGTATTTTCATGGAGTTTTCACACGTAACTTGAGCCTATCGTGCGGCTACATAAAGGCTTCAATAATTAAAATCGGATTAGAGAGAATGAATACATCATAATTTAACCATTTGTTTAAAAGCTTTCGTGAATGTCTATTTGTTTAAGGTAATCTTCAAAAGTACTGCACGAACTTTCATGGGTTTCCACAGGTAAATTGAAAATAGTTTGGAGAGTAACATAGGCTACATTTCATCAAAATCGGATCAGAGGAAGGAAAGATATCGAAATTTGAAGTTTTATATGTATACTATGCTTGTAAGTATGGTGTAGATCAGCAAATCTCCAAGAGTACTATACGAACTTTCGTGGGGTTTCATAGGTCAACTGAGAGTACTTTGGGGCAACATATAAGCTTGATTTCATCAAAATCGGATCAGGGGAAGAAGAGATATCGTAATTTGTAGTTTCTGGTGTATGCTATGATTGAATTGCAGCGTAGTACAGCAAAGATCCGATAGAGGCGCTGTTCGTAACATAGTATACCAGATAACTAATAGATGACGATATTGCGTTTTTTATTCACATAACTTAGGTGTAATACACTCACACAAGGGCTACGATTTTTCTTAGGGCAGCGGTGTTGCGTATTGATGTTGGCAACGGCCGTGCAATCCTTTTTGAAAAATCAGTCACTTACAATGAGGGGAATAATTCTTTGTGTTGATGATGAAATAAATAAATAATGTTGTTCCGATCAGTAAATTAATGTTCCCCTTAAAGCGAATATTTAGTTACCAACGTTAACATACTAAACCGCTGCCACTGCAAGTAAAATTTAACCCAGTTACGACAGAAGAAAATATTTTTTTACTAGCTGTATCCGCATGCCTAGCAATGCCATGGAAAGGAAAAAGTGATTCTTTCCGCGGGTATCTTTTTTATTTACAACATAACGACGTTCCTTCGCGTCTATCGATGTTTTCATTTACTAGGAATTCTTTGCGAGGAAACACGAATTTATGTAGTTTCCTTTCTGATTTCGGTGCGCACTTATTACATCTTGAGTCCATTCTGTTTAATAATGCCTAGAAAACTGGATAGTACAGTACCGAAAAAACAGTGGCACTGTTAGTTACGCAGTGCACCAAAGAACTAATAGTTGGCGCTGCTGAATTTTTCAATTTTTTTTAATCTTTTATTTCTTTTCGATGATTATGCCATAGAACAGCAACGAACCACTAAAGATGCTGTTGGTTTTGTAGTGATGAAAAGAAACAATACATGATCGTGTAGTGCGTATTCCCTTAGTGACAGAAGTATTTTGAATTAAGAGCCGCAATCTTATCTCTGCAAATACAAACTAACATTGAACAGCGAGTTTCTGATTACACTTTGCATATTTACAGCTTAACGACGTTTCTTTGCTTCTTTTGACAGGGAACATTCTAATTAAAAACATAACGACATTCCTTCGCTTCTATCGATACTCTAATTTACAGAAGAATTCTTTGCAAGAAAAATCGAATTTGTGTAGTTCATTTTTTTTATTTCGGTGTATCCTCATTACATTTTGAGTGCGTTCTCTTTAGGAATGCCTCGAAAACGCAATAGTACAGGAAAGGACAACGTTAGGTGACGTTAATTACATAGTACACCAAATAACTAATTATGGCGTTGCTGTGTTTTCCTTTTCCTTTTTCATTTTTCTATAGTGTAATACACTACAAGAAGGGGGTACAATTTTACTTATGGCGGCGGCGTTGTGTGCTGATGCTGGCAAGAGCCACTGAATGCTTTTTAAAAACTCAGTCAAGTAGAATAAGGAGAATAATTCTTTATGTTCCCGATGAAATAAATAATTTATGCTGTCCTGGCCAGTAAATTAATCATCCTCCTAAAGCGAATAGTTAGTTTCCAACGATAGCAAATTAAATAGCTGCCACTGCAAGTAAAATTTAACCCAGGTAGGGCACAATTTTTTTTAATTCCTAACTGTATCCCATATGTATTTCAATGTCATGGAAAGAAAAGAAGTGCATGAAAGAAATATCTATGGAATTAGCGTTCTGTGCATCTTCTCAACATTAAGTTGGAATTACCACGTGATACTGAGACAAATCCACTCTTTCCCCAAATTTATTTGCTCTTACGATTGGTTTGTACAGTACTTCATTGGCTGCAAAGAAGCCCCCCCCCCCCCTCCTTTTCGAAGAGTAACCACAGAACATGAAATAATATCTACATAAATGTGTCACAGAAACAACAAGAAAGTTGAGGAAGCGTCGCTAAAAGAGCCATTTACACATAGTCATCCGTCTTAACCGAACAATAAAGGACCAAGATAAAGTCAGAGATTAATATTTTTCCCATTATTACGTGACATTTCCACCTTAATGTTCAGGACACGAAAACTGTTCTGCGGATTTGAATTCTCACTCCAGGGATATTTCTGCTCTGTGCCTGCCACTAGAGATAATATACTCACGTGAGCAACAAACTCATCAGAAACCTCTCTGCTTTCATAATTGTTCCGTGCAATATTGAGATTAAAATTTGAAATTACTAATTTTTGGTGCAGACTACATTAAGATGTATTCTTTTGCAGAGAAAAGTGTACTTAGTGTTCTGAATATATACTTGTATTACAGAGGTCGATTTCAAATTTTTGCTTTACGAAGTAATCACTGCAGGACGTGGGGACATGTATTATGTGACAGAGTGGCCGATGCTGCTAACACGTCAAGACAATTCACCGGAAATACTATATTTAATGGAAAATTCTATACAGACGATCAGCTGACGGCATTCCTTCAACAATTATCCAGATTTACTTTACCGCACATTGACACCACCATGACGTCTTATTTATACAGACATGAACTGCTCTGTTGATTTAATTACCAGACTTTCAGCATTCGTTGAGTTTTCGATGATAGGGGGCACTACATACAGAATAACTACATTGTCACCAGTGCAACACTGCAACATACTAATACTTCAGCATACACTTACAGTTTAGTACTACACCATAGAACCAATACATTGCGCTGTTATTATTATTACTATTTTTCATCTCAACGATAGAAGCGTGTTCAGAAGTTTACGCCAAACAGACAATTTCACACCGCAGTCTTTATGAACACAAACTAACATTAAATTTACATCGTTCCAGCGTACGGACTTAAATTAATTTCATTTTTTTGTATGAAAAGCTTTATGAATAGTCATTGTTTTTGACAATGACTTCTACTTAAATTTGACATCTTGGCTAGGAAAACTGAGTTTATTGACAGAGCGATCCAACAAGGATTCAGTTTTTGCTGATCTAGATCCGGAACCGGAATAAACATGATATACACAGGTTCCTCTTTAACAACCGTTGCGAAGCACGGGCATATAAGCTAGTATTGTACTAAACTACTGGAAAACGTACGTTCCTAATTTCAGAGGATGCTTATCATATTACTCAGATATAGGTTGAGTCTACATTTCCCCCCCAATCCTTTTTTTTTTTTTTTTTTTTTTTTTTTTTTTTCAGTTATCATAAGTGGGTAATACAAAAATTTCTTTCTAGTTTGCGCATGATAACTGAAAAAAAAAAAAAAAAAAAAAAAAAAAAAAAAAAAAAAAAAAAACTGCACTGCCAGTTAATACTCTAGAAATAATCTGAAAGTTATTCTACGAGTCAAGAGTTAAATATTTCAGTGTCAATTGCAGAGCAGTTATATAGATGCACGTAACCTCTCCTTCTCTGTCGGACATCCCATACTTTACCAAAATTATTGAATGTATTGTCCTCTCTGGGTCCAAACCACAAACAACATGTACGTCCTGAGACAGAATGGCTCGAAGAAGTTAATATGTCATTGGATCAGTTAGTAGTCGAACGGTATGACCACAGTTTCGACCGCAAAATTCGGAATAACTGGAACAGGCGACTTTGTAACTTTAATGTATATACCCACAATTTTTTTCGAATTATTTTATACCCTTTTTCTTTGCTGTAATCAATATATAAAAATTGTGAGGTGTCCATCGTGAATAATTCTCGTGAAATGTGGTGTTTGTGTTATTTTGTAATTTAATTGGTTTTTTTGTCGAGTTAAATGATTGTTGTGTATCTTGGTTATATAGTATTGCGACTGTAATTTTTATTGTTATAAACATAACAATAAATCGTTGTCTCGTCCAAACGCAGCGCATGTAATATGTATAATGTAAAACCATTGGCACATTCCCGTCGCTGACGCGGAAGGCGCCAAGTTTTACCGCGTAAGGGAAGAGGCAGAGATACACGTACACAGTGGCTTAACGAGAGAGTCGAGGGTAGACAGACAGAGAGTGATCACGTACGTGGCGAGACGTGAGCGAGGCAGCAAAGCGGTGGCTTGGAATTGTGTAATCACGCAACTGCTCGTCGGCAGCACGGAATACTTGACAAGGTTATGTACTTTCAGAATTGTAGCACGAATGAATCAGTCAAAATGTAGTGACATTTTTAAAAAAATCAGTTACCTGAACAAAAATTTGTTATAACCCTTGTTTATCCCTATAACGTATCTTGTCAGGGTCCTATACTAGTGTGTAAATTTCCGAGTGTCCTAGATGAAAACAGATAAAAAGTAAAATGATTTTACATCTACATGGGATACTCTGCAAATCACATTTAAGTGCCTGGCAGAGGGTTCATCGAACCACAATTATACTATTTATCTCCCATTCCATTCTCGAATAGCGCGCGGGAAGAAATAACACCTGAATCTCTCTGTTCGAGCTCTGATTTCTCGCATTTTATTCCGATGATCATTTCTACCTATCTAAGTGGGAGTCAACAATATATTTTCGCATTCGCAGGAGAATGTTGGCGATTGGAGTTTCGCAAGTAGCCCACGCCGCAGCGATAAGCGCCGTTGTTGTAATGATTCCCATCCCAGATCCTGTATCATTTCCGTAACGCTGTCTCCCCTGTATCGTGACAATACGAAACGAGCTGCCCTTCTTTGGACTCTTTCGATGTCCTCCGTCAAAGCCACCTGATAAGGATCCCACAGTGGGCTGCAATACTCCAAAAATGGACGGACAAGCGTAGTGTATGCAGTTTCTTTAGTAGTTCTGTTGCATGTTTTAAGGGTTCTGCCAATAAAACGCAGTCTCTCGTTTGCCTTTCCCACGATATTATCTACGTGTTCTTTCCAATTTAAGTCTGAGCTAATTAATAATTTGCTTAGAACCATTTTTGTAGTAGATATCTGAAAAGTAGTCAGAGACTGTAGCATTTTGTTTCCTTACTTTTCAAAGAATGCATACATTGATTTTAGTTAGAAACAAAATAAAATAATTGAAATAACAGTAAATAATTTAAAGTGTCAGTATTGATCAGGTGACACTCGTAAACGAAGATTGATTGCTTCAAATCAGTATATTTTCTCTCCAATTATGTAAAAGCCAAATTAATAACAATAGTATTTGTTTAAAAATTCTAAACATAGTTTAAAGTATCTGCAAAAATAATTGATGCGGATCACAATTAAAGAGAACTGTGAAAAGTGTGCTATACCATGTTCAAGGCTACCACTATATCTTTAGAAAATCTATCATTAAAATTCCCCTAAAATCATTTATAGAATGCATCAGCAAAAAGAAGTTCAATATGGGTTTGTGGTTGGGAATTTTGTGTAGTATATGTGTGCATTCTAGAAGTAACTAAACTAGGGGAACTTATGTACAAAAATTCTTTATTGTTAGGTAAAGTACC
Organism: Locusta migratoria; assembly: GCA_026315105.1. Taxonomy (NCBI): domain Eukaryota; kingdom Metazoa; phylum Arthropoda; class Insecta; order Orthoptera; family Acrididae; genus Locusta; species Locusta migratoria. The sequence goes on from CM048745.1 coordinate 626,975,880, forward strand.
AACAGTTGTTTCATATTCAGGGCTATATTTAGTGGTAAACAAGTGATTTGGTCTGCCTTGTCTTATATATTGCTTTCCATGCAGATCATTGTGTTTTTTATTTGACCACAAACTTTACGCTTTCTTCTTGTTTGTACCTAGTTTTCAAGTAATTTTTACAACAGATCTGAATCAGGGCATGAATAATAGTTTGGACATTTTATTGCCTAATCAGGCTGGCGTCCGTATAAATAACATTCAGTTAACTAATTAATTCTTGTACACAATATTTGGTCCCCGTATAGTAAATAGTCTGTCCAAAGTCCGATACAAGTCAATGGTATCTTATTCTTATGTACACACACGGTCAAATAAAAAAAATCCCAAAATGGGTTATGCCATTACATTCGCTTTAGACGCCGTTTAGTCGTGTTTGGAGTGATTGGAAAGTGGTAAGTGGTTACAACTTCAGTGGATACCCCGGTTCCCGCCAGATCACCGAAGTTAAACATCGTCGGACGTGGATAGTACATACTAGGATGTGTGATCTTTCGGGTAAACCACGTACTGTTGACTATTTTCCTTTTGCCTTACGGGAGAGGGTACAGGCAGTGCAAAGTGCCAATGCCTTGGATTAAATATCAGATGTCTCCGCAGCGTCTCATGGACTCATGGCATGTGACAATGGTGATCCGTCCATCGGAAGGTGACGTTAAGCTCGGCAGCCCCCTTGGTGCTTGTGAAATCCCATATCAGCACTTTGACGGTTAACAGAGGATGGGAAAATAATAGTGAACATTATGAAATCATTTGTGGCAACATTAATGGGGGAAGAAAAGGCGATTACTTTCATCAGTATGGGGTAACAGCCCATACAACCGGACGAACCACGGAGTACATTGGCACAGTCTCCAAGTCTGACAGTTGTCAGCAGAGGTCAGTCTGGTGGCCACCCAGGTCACCAGACCTGTCTCAGTGCGGTTACTTTGTATGGGGGTATCGTAGTCTTCAACAACTGCAGCGGAACATTCAGGATGAGATAGCAGCAATTCCAGCAGTCCAGCTTCGATCGGCCATCATTAACTCGTTGACCAGCGACCGATAGTACAAATAGATAAATGGCGACTCCTTTCAACATGTGCTGTAGTGTAGCGACTACTGTATTTCCTTTGCTCTGCTCTATTCCTTTCTACTCTGGAGCTCTGATCTGGCCAATTTCATTTGCCCCATCCAAGGTGTACTGAATAATCATTTTGGATGTTGTTGCTCTTCTTAATCATAAATAACTCACTTAGAATATATGTAGTTCGCGCTGTTGTAATTACTTTAATCAGTGGGTTTTTGGAACTGTTGACTGAAAATGTAACGATACACTGACGTCATTTAATTACGTATAATTACCACCATATGGTTATCTTGTTACTTTGTTTCTATCTATTAATATGTCAGAAAGGAAAGTTTTGCATGGAAATGGCACTGACCACTGTTTGTTTATGGTGGAGTGTTATTCTAAGCTTGGTTCGTACAGTCTCAACCAAGTGAAAGGTGTGATTTGTGAGTCTACAAACCAACGGATCAGATGTCGGAGATCACGTTAATATTGCATTTGAAGAACTCCAACGAACAGATAAAGAGGATGTCACTAAAATACTTGTCCACAGAATGAAACTAACATCTAGAGGACGAAATAAAACGTGTGAGAAAGACTGTCGAGAAAAAAGGAAATGCAGTAAAAAATAACTAGATTGTACGTCCAAATAGCAATAGATCGAAGAACAAGGATAAAAAAGCAATTGTTGAAAAAGACTCACCCAGAAAAATAATTTACTGAAGTACTTTGCATTGCGTTGCTGTGACTGTGCGGAATGAAGGAAAAGGTGGAAAACAGATGCTTTTATATAAAGTATTTTTTTTTTTTTTAATGTAGTGACATGATCACGTATTTTGCTTCTCCGTTTTCTACATAATCAACAGATGTTTTAGCGTCTCTACATCTACATCTACATTGGATACTCTGCAAATCACATTTAAGTATTTGGCAAGGGCTTCATCGAACCACCGTTATACTATTTATCTCCCATTCCAATCTCGAATAGCGCGCGGGAAGAAAAAACACCTGTACCTCTCCATTCGAGCTCTGATTTCTCGTATTTTATTCTGATGATCATTTCTACCTATCTAAGTGGGAGTAAACAATATATTTTCGCTTTCGGAGTAGAATATTGGCGATAGGAGTTTCGTTAGTAGCCCACGCCTCAGCTAAAATCGTTGTAATGATTTCCACCCCAGACCCTGTATCATTTGCGTAACGCTGTCTTCCCTGTATCGTGACAATACGAAGCGAGCTGCCCTTCTTTGAACTCTTTCGATGTCCTCCGTCAAACCCACATGATAAGGATCCCACACTGGACAGCAATACTCCAAAAATGGACGTACAAGCATAGTGTATGCAGTTTCTATTGTAGTTCTGTTGCATCTTTTAAGGGTTCAGCCAAAAAGCGCAGTCTCTGGTTCGCCTTTCCCATGACATTATCTACGTGTTCTTTCCAATTTAAGTCTGAAGTAATAGTAATTCCTAGGTATTTTGTGGAGTTTACGGCCTTCACTTTTGATTGATTTATCTTGTAAACAAAGTTTAACGAATTTCTTTTCATACTGTAGTGGACGACTTCACACTTCTCATTATTTAGAGTCAATTGCCAATTTTTAGACCATACTGATAACGGCCTTGATACGCCTGGGCATTGAGTCAAACAGACCTTGGATGGTGTATAAAGGTACAGATGCCCATGCAGCTTCAAGACGATACCACAGTTCATCAAGAGTAGTGACTGGCGTATTCTGACGAGCCAGTTGCTCGGCCACCATTGACCAGACGTTTTCAGTTGGTTAGAGATCTGGAGAATGTGCCATCTCTTATTCAGATCATTCTGCAGTTGGTTTTGATCTTCAGATGATTTTCCTAGACGGTAAATGACGGCGTCATCTGCAAACAACCTAAAAGAGCTACTTAGATTTTCCCCTAAATCGTTTATGTAAATAAGGAACAGCAGAGGACCAATAACATACCCTGTGGAAGGCCCCATATCGTCTCTGTTTTAGTCGAACTGTGTCCTCTCCGACAGGAAATCCCCTATCCAATCGCAAATTTGGGGCGATATATTATAACCACGCAATTTGATTAAAAACCATTTGTGATAATACAAGCGATAAGCTTTTTTTCCTTGCATCATTTTGTAGGTGTGGTTTCAGTGTGTTAAAGTCCCTTAAAGGATTGAAAATATATGTTAAGTTTGTCGTAAGGCACCTGGCGTTCTCATTCTGAAATACTGGATGAATCTTCGTCTCCCGTGTGCTGCACGACTATTTCACTCTTACCCCTTCCTTTTGCGTGAAAAATGCTACATTGTGTAAAAATGTCAAGTCAGTCGATGGAACGATTTTCATTTTTATGAAGCACAAACTTCGCAGGACTTATGTGATGTTCTCGCAAATGAAGGCGACACCTAGCGTGGCTGCTGACGAGGGAGACCTATCAAATACCTTTTTGGTCGCTCCCACTAGCCACTGCGCAGAGTGTCAGTTTATTCGGACAGTATATTAGTACTACCAAGAGAAGCTGTATAGAGGCTCAAGAATCGAAGTTGCCGGCTAGAGGCAGTTTCAGACTCAACCAGAATTCAGTCATCAAATCGAGAAGTTCATCAGAATCAATTTCAATAACAATAATATAGCGAAATTGTCGAAATATATAATTATGAGTATAATTTCGTCAGACAGAAGCAATGTGACTTCTTAATGTTCTTATTTGGTGTAAACCTACACAAGTGTGTAGTGGCATCACATGGTAAGCCACTTGACGGTTTGCCACGAAGCTGTTTTGGGCATGAAGGCTTGCTTGCAAGCCCATGCAGGATATTCTCTGAATATGGTCTATCTGCTGCAAAGTAGCACATCCTGTCTTTGGCCTTCAACTTTTCCCTCTGTCATTGTTCTTCCCTTCTTTCCACTGCCTCGTCCTTTCTGGCAATTGACCAAAGTACACTCCTGATCATTAAAATTGCTACACCACGAACATGACGTGCTACACACGCGAAATTTAACCGACAGGAAGAAGATGCTGTGCCGCGGTGGAGTAGCCGAGAGGTCTAAAGCAACTCGCTGCGGAGCGCGCGGTTGCTCACCGTGGAGGTTCGAGTCCTCCCTGGGGCATGGGTGTGTGTGTTTGTCCGTAGGTTAGTTTACCTAGGTTTAAGTAGTTTGTAAGCTACGGACTGATTACCACGCAGTTTTGTCCGATAGATTTACAGACATTTGAATATTTGATTTTGAAGATGCTGTGATATGCAAATGATTAGCTTTTCAGAGCATTCTCACAAGGTTGGCGCTGGTGGCGACACCTACAACGCGCTAACATGACGAAACTTTCCAATCGATTTCTCATACACAAACTGAAGTTGACCGGCGTTGCCTGGTGAAACGTTGTTGTGATGCCTCGTATAAGGAGAAGAAATGCGTACCATCACGTTTCCGACTTTGATCAAGGTCGGGTTGTAGCCTATCGCGATTGCGGTTTATCGTATCGCGACATTGCTGCTCACGTTCGTCGCGATCCAATGACTTTTAGCACAATATGGAATGGGTGAGTTCAGGAGGGCTCTACCCTTCATTCGATCCCTGTGAAACCCTATATCTCAGCAGTATACTGTACGAACGCATGTTGCAGGTCCTGTGTGAGTCTTTCTGGATACGGTAAATGTTCGACTGCTGCCCTGGCCATCACATTCTCCACATCTCTAACCAACTGAAAACGTCTGGTCAATGGTGGCCGAGAAACTGGCTCGTCAGAATACGACAGTCACTACTCTTGATGAACTGTGGTATCGTCTTGAAGCTGCATGGGCATCTGTACCTTTATACACCATCCAAGCTCTGTTTGACTCAATGTCCAGGCATATCAAGGCCGTTATTACGGCCAGAGGTGGTTGTTCTGGGTACTGATTTCTCAGGATCTGTTCACTCAAATTCCGTGAAAATGTCAGTTGTAGTGTAATATATTTGTCCAATGAATACCCGTTTATCATCTGCATTTCTTCTTGGTGTAGCAATTTTTATGGCCAGGAGTGTATGTCAGTGAATATGGTTGAAGAGAGCCCAAAGCCTAGTACCGCTGCCAAACTGTCTCAGAGTTGATTCATTAGTGCGGTGTATTATCCATAGTATTCAAAAATTCTTCTACAGCGCTTAGACTTTCATGATGCGGTCTTGTAATTAATCAGCTGGTTTTCCCCTCGCCTTCCAGATGCTTCCCGCCTTTGGCAAGAAAGTGGCTCGCCCGCTTTTAGGGGCAACTTCCAACACTAACGGTAAGAGCCTGCCTTATCCCTCTATCCGTAAATTCACCCTCTACATCTACATCTACATACATACTCCGCAATTCACCGTAAGGAGCGTGGCGGAGGGTACACTGTACCACTACTAGGCATTTCCTTTCCTATTCCACTCCCAAATTGAACGAGGAAAGAAACAATGCCTATATGCCTCCGTACGAGCCCTAATTTCTCTTATCTTGTCTTTGTGATCTTTACGCGAAATGTAAGTAGGCGGCAGCAAGATCGTACTACACTCAGCTTCAAATTCCGGCCCTCTAAATTTACTTAACAAAAATTCACGAAAAGATCGTCATCTTTTATCCAGCGATCCCCAATTGAGTTGCCGGAGCATTTCCGTGACACTCGCGCATTGGTCGAACCTACCGGTAACAAATCTAGCTGCTCGCCTCTGAACCGCCTCTATGTCTTCCTTCAAACCGATCTGCTGCGGGTCCCAAATGCTTGAGCAATACTCAAGACGTGGTCGTACAAGCGTTTTATATGCGGTCTCCTTTACAGGTGAAGTACATCTTCCCAAAATTCTCCCAATAAACCGAAGTCGGCTGTCTGCCTTACTCACAACTGTCCTTACATGCTCGTTCCATTTCATATCGCTCTGCAATGTTACGCCTAGATATTTGAACGACGCGACAGCATCAAGAAGCTCACTACTAATGCTGTATTCGAACATTATGGAATTGTTTTTTCTACTCATGCGCATCACCTTACATTTTTCTACATTGAGAGCTAGCTGCCATTCTTCGCACCAACTAGAAATCTTGTCTAAGTCAACCTGTATGCTATTACAGTCAGTTACAGACGACACCCTCCCATACACCACAGCATCATCAGCAAACAGCCGCAAATTACAACTTACTCTGTCCATCAGATCATTTATATAGATAGAAAATAATAGCGGTCCTATCACACTCCCCTGGGGCACGCCTGACGATACACTCGTCTATGATGAACACTCGCCGTCGAGAACAACGTACTGCGTTCTATTACTTAGGAAGTCTTCCAGCCAGTCACAAATCTGTGAACCTATTCCATAAGCTCGTATCTTCGTTAGCAGTCTGCAGTGTGGCACCGCGTCGAACGCCTTTTTGAAGTCGAGGAAAACACAATCCGCCTGTAGCCCTTCGTCCATGGCTCGCAAGATGTCATGTGAGAAAAGGGCAAGCTGAGTTTCACATGAACGATGTTTCCTAAACCCGTCCTGATTCATGGAAAGAAGCTTTTCCGTTTCTAGGAAATTTACTATATTCGAACTGAGAATATGCTCCAAAATTCTACATGAAACCGATGTCAACGATATTGGCCTGTAATTGTATGGGTCAGTTCTCTTTCCTTTCTTGTAAACGGGAGTCACCTGCGCTTTTTTCCAATCACTAGGAACTTTGCGCTGAATTAAAGATTCGCTATAAATGCAAGCTAAGTAGGGGGCCAATGCCGCAGAATAGTCTTTGTAAAACCGAACTAGTATTCCATCCGGACCAGCAGACTTTTTCGTATTTAGCTCTCTCAGCTGCTTCTCTACACCGGAAATATCTATTGCTATGTCCCCCATTTCGGAATTAGTACGTTGATCAAATGATGGTATGTTTGTGCAGTCATCCTCCGTGAAAGATTTCTTAAAGGTTAAATTTAGAACTTCAGCCTTCCGTTTGCTTTCTTCTATTACTGCCCCGGAATGATCAACTAGTGACTGTACAGTGGGCTTTGACCCGCTTATCGATTTTACATAGGACCAGAATTTTTTCGGGTTCTCGGAAAGATCTTTTACTAAGGTATGTCTGTGATAATTATTGTATGCTTCACGCATCGATCTTTTTATAGACGCACGAATCTCTACTAACTTTTGCCTGTCATCATTTGCGTGTTCTTTTTTGAATCGAGAGTGCAACAGCCTTTGCTTTCTTAGCAGCTTTCTAACATTATTATTATACCACGGTGGATCTTTTCCATCCTTAATCGTCTTTACTGGCACATATTTCTCTAACCCTTTATTAACAATGCACTTAAATTTAGTCCACAATTCCTCTACATCCATAGTCCCAGAATTAAACGATGCCCATTCATTTTCTAAGTGCGATCGTAGAAAGGCATCTTATCTTTCTTATCTAAGAAAGGCTTCGGCACTTGACACTCAAATGTTCAAATGTTTGTATAGCTTATGGGACGTAACTACGGGTTCATCAGTCCCTAAACTTACAAACTACTTATGAACTAGCTAAGACTAAGGACGGCACAAATATCAATGCCCGAGGAGGGATTCGAACCCCCCGGCCGTAGTGGCTGTGCGGATCGAGACTGGCGCGCCGCAGAGCGCTCGGCCACCGCGGCCGGCGTACTTGACACTGTGTGTAGGGGAGGGCAAGCCACTTCACCACTTCAAAAGAAGAAGAGGAAAAAAAATGTTTTAAATCGAAGGGACTTAACTATATTGGTCATCAATCCCTAGGCATACAAACTAGTTAAAGTAATTATGCTAAGGACAACACTAACATCCATTCCCGACAGAGGACTGGACCCCCCCCACCCGATGGCGAGCAACCGCGCACTCCGCAGCAAGGCGCCTTAGAACGCTCGGCCACTTCGCCGGTGGTTACTCAGTGTGTGGTTGCAGTTGCACAGAATACAGAAACGATAGCTTAGGTTTATCTCTGATACGAATATAGCGTCCGATCACTTGTAAACTTGCGCCACATTCTTGTTTCAGAGAATTTATGGCCTTCTCCGCCGTCCAGCTAGTCGGCAAATCGTAGCGTAACCGGTAGCACTTCTGCACATGTCTAACGCAACTAAGGACGTAACGAAAGGAATGGAACAGTTTCATGGAGCTCAATCACACTGTTACGAAAACTCAACAGTAGGTATCTGGCCGTGAAAGCCTTCATTGCATGTGAGTTGTTTGAGCTCGAATAACTGGTACAACTTAAATAGTTTCCTGATTCGTCTTGGCATGGAGCGCGGTATCGATATGACTGAATGGCTAAAAAAGATAATTCCCTTTGGGCTTGTTAAAGACTATCAGAGTAAGCTGCATGTTTCACGAGCACAGGTTTTGTGCTTTGTCGTTTGCCAAAAATCTCATAGTCCACCAGAAGAATGTCGTTTGTCACCGTATCAGCGGAACAGCCGCCGTAGGCCCAGGCCATGTCGAGGGAAAACGTTTGCTCCTATCTCTATCCTTAATGCCGTGACATAATAGCTGAGGAACATTTTCACAAATATTAAATACGAGATTTCTAAATGAGACGAATTCGATACAGTAAACGGATTTTATAAATACTTAATCATTGCCCGTTTAATATTGCACACAAAACAATGAAACTTTTCTAAATTAACGTCTTCGCTGAAACATCTCTCTACATTCCAAAGAGAAGTCACAGCTACATGCCCCTTGGTGGGGTATTTGGTACAATTGAAAAGGAATTAAAGAAACATGGCCTATAACCTTACCATCACACTATTATGAGTTTCTGCGCTAATATTGTACCTGTATAGTTCTGGGTAGGGAGTGAGAAGTGTACAATTTCTAAACCATTGCTGTTATTTAATGCAGAAGATGCAGCCATACAAAATTTTCCTGGAGCTAGATTTAAAAATTGAGTTTAGATCTATCTGCAAAGTTTAGAAAAATACTTTTGCTCACCTGTCATTGTGGAATTGAACTAACATAGATAGTTTCAACGACATTGATCGATCACCTGTAATAAAACCTAGCCGGCCGCGGTGGCCGAGGGGACTGAGGCGCTTCAGTCACGGTCTGCACGGCCACTACGGTCGGGGGTTCGAATCCCCCCTCGGGCATGGATATTTGTGCCGTCCTTAGTTGTAGGTAGTTCATAATTAGTTTGTAAGTTTAGAGACTGATGACCCCGTAGTTAAGTCCCTTAAGCTTAACAAACATTTGAACATTTGAATAAAACCTACAACTTATACATAAACTGTTTCTGCCCAAGCTAGAATTGGTTCTGGGTTCACTTAATAGGAAGTATAAAAATTTAATTGTGTGTCGAGATTTCAACATTAATTGTGTAGGAGATAGCTAAAAAAAAAAAAAAAAAGACAGCTATTAGATCTATTTAATTCCTATAAAATATGATGCAGACAGTTTTTTTTTCAACTAAAGGAAATAGCAGTTCTACCATTGACATATTTTTGTTCATTCTTCATTATTAGAGGGGCACTCTGTCAGCAGAATAGTAAATAGCCTATCAGACCATGATGCCCAAATTTTACTTCTAAAACGTATTTGTTCTCAAACAAAAGCTAAACATAAATATCAATTACTCAATTAATCCAATTGCAACTGAGACATCTTTAAGCCTAATTAAGGAAAAAGAATGGCAGGATATTTATGGTGCTGAAAATGCAGATGATAAATATAAAGATTTTATCATTTCAGTTAACATAATTTGTTGTCAAACGTACAGTTTGGTTTTAGAAGTGGTTTAACGACTGAATATGGTATATTTTCGTTTCTCTCTGAGGCACTTGATGGGTTAAATAAAAGGCTATGGACATTAGGCGTCTTCTTTGATTTAATATAAGCGTTTGCTAGTGTTGATCACAAAATATTGTTGCAGAAGTTAGAACATTATGGAATACGAGGAGTAGCTCACATCTGGTTCACCTCTTACTTTAATAATACACAACAGAAGGTAATTTTCCGCAGTGTAGAAAATCGCAGTGGGGCACAATTACGTGTGGGGTGCCACAGGTGTCTGTTTTGGGACCATTGCTGTTTCTTATTTATATAAATGATATGCCTTCCAGTATAACAGGTGATTGTAAAATATTTTTGTTTGCTGATGATACCAGGTTGGTAGTGAAGGATGTTGTTCGTAAAATTGACACACTATCAAATAATGCAGTTCAAGAGATAAGTTCATGGCTTATAGAAAAAAAGTCGATGTTAAATCACAGTAAAACGCAGTTTTTACCATTTCTAACACATAATTTGACGAAAGCTGACATTTTGATTACACATAATGGGCATACGATAAGTGAGACTGAACAGTTCAAACTTCTAGGTGTTCAGATAGACAGTAAGCTGTCGATGATAGCCCATGTTCAGGATCTTGTTCCAAAACTAAATTCTTCTATATTTACCATTAGAACAATATCTGAAATAAATGATTTTTCAACACGACAAGTAGTCTATTACGCTTACTTTCACTCACTTATGACGTACGGCATTATTTTTTGGGGTAACTCGCCTGATGCAAAAAGGATATTTCTGGCTATGAAACGGACGGTTCGAGCTATATGTGGTGTAAGTTCACGAACGTCATGTCGACCCCTTTTCAGTAGTCTGGGAATTTTGACACTGGCGTCACAATACGTTTTTCTTTAATGTCGTTTGTTGTTAATAAAATCAGCTTATTTCCACGAGGTAGTAGTTTTCAGTCGGTGAATACTAGACAGAAGTCGAATCTACATTTGCATCAGACCACCTTGACACTTGTGCAGAAAGGTGTACAGTATTTTGCAGCATCCATTTTCAGTAAGCTGCCACAAGAACTAAAGAATCTTAGCACTAACCCACACGCTTTCAAATCTAAATTGAAGAGTTACCTCATGGCTCACTCCTTTTATTCTGTCGAGGAACTCCTAGAAAAGTTACACAATTAAGCTAATTAATTTTTTTTCTTTATTGATTCTTTTCATTTTGTATTAAAATTGTCGTGTGCATAGGACTACTTCAAATTTTTCTATTAGCATTCTTGTGTTAAACTTCATGTATTGATTTGTTCCATGATCATGTAGTCTCACTCCTCAATTAGGTCCTGCGTAACAGAAAACCATATTTTTTTTATTTTTATTTATTTATTTATTTATTTTGTAGTTCTATCGGACCAAACTGCGTGCTCGTCAGTCCGTAGCTTACAAACTACATAAACGTAGATACACTAACCTAAGGACAAACACACACACCTATGTCCCAGAAAGGACTCGAACCCTACGGCTAGCAACCGCGCGCTCCGCAGCGAGACGCTTTAGATCGTTCGGCTACTCCACCGCGGCAAAACCATATTATTATTATTATAATTATTATTATATAAAAACTAAATACTAGCAGTGTAAAGAAGCTATTGAGATGTTTTTGGTGAATCGTTAGAAGATACCCAAAAGTTCTTTGGAAGCCGCATTAAACATCACAATAAAAATAAAGAATAAAAGTAACTTATTGAAACAATTTAATTATTCTGTGTAGTCACGGAATGTAGGACTTTAACTGCGAATGGGTCAAGTTAAAAATGTGTACCCACCCACAATTCGAAACCAGGTCCGCTGCTTTCTTGGCAGTCGCGCAAACCCCCACACCACTGGCGACACAGCGGTCACCAGACCTACACGGATTACTCAAGACCGCCTCCAATCAAATACAAAGTCTCAACTTTAATGCTCACTAGTACTCAAAGTCGTAGTTTTGTAAACTAGTTCCCGTAAGAGTAATGGTCTAGAGAAGCCTCCGCGATGAAGAAACGATCATTGCCCTTCATCGGAATATTGTACGAGTTATATACAGGGTGTCCCATCTATCTTGTCCACCCAAAACATCTCTGGAACAATAACAGCTATTGGAAAACGACTTTCACCGGTATCAATGTACGGCTGCGGCCCATGAATGTACATATTTGGAAACATTCTAAAACGAAAGCAAATGTGTGTTTTAACACAAACTTATGTTTATTTAAATGGACACCCTATAATTTTTTCTTCAACAATCCATAGCATGACAAATCACATAAACAATGGCGTTGATTGCAACTCAATATTCCAATTACATCTCGAGATATTGTGACGCGAAGTTGACGCTTGAAATACGCGAAACGCGCTACTAGCGCACGTCCTGAGACTCAGGCGACAACCCCGTGCTGCTCAGGACGTGCGCTAGCCACTCGTTTCGCGTATTTCAAGCGTCAACTTCACGTCGCAATATCTCGGGATGTAAATGAAATATTGCGTTGCAATCAAAGTCGTTGTTTGTGTGATTTGTCATGCTATGGATTGCTGAAGAAAAAGTATAGAATGGCCATTTAAAAAAAAAGTTTGTGTCAAAAAACACATTTGCTTTCGTTTTAGAATGTTTAAAAATATGTACATTCATGGGCCGCAGCCGTACATTGGTACCGGTGAAAGTCGTTTTCCAATAGCTGTTATTGTTCCAGAGATATTTTGGGTGGACAAGATAGCTGGGACATCCTGTATACACTATGTGCGCAAAAGTATCTGGACACTCCTCACACCGCCAAGAGCCGAAGCCTTTCTTAGAGGGTGAATTTACGGATAGAGGGATAAGGCACTCTTACCGTTGGCGTTGGAAGTTGCCCCTAAAAGCGGGCGAGCCACTTTCCTGCCAAAGGCGGGAAGCATCTGGAAGGCGAGGGGAAAACCAGCTGATTAATTCCAAGACTGCATCATGAAAGTCTAGGCGCTGTAGAAGATTATTTCGAATACAATGAATAATAAACCGCACTAATGCCAGTAGGGACGGGCAGTGGAAAGAAGGGAAGAATAATGATAGAGGGATAAGTTGAAGGCCGAAGACAGGATGTGCAACTATACAGTGGATAGACCATATTCAAAGAATATCCTGCATGGGCTTGCAAGCCAGTCTTCATGCCCAAAACATATTAGGTGGAATGAAACTTTCACTCTGCAGCGGAGTGTGCGCTGATATGAAACTTCCTGGCAGATTAAAACTGTGTGCCGGAACCGGGGCTTGAACCTGGGACCTTTGCCTTTCGCGGGCAAGGGCTCTACCACTGAGCTACCCAGACACGATTAACGATGACGCCTCACAACTTTACTTCCGCCAGTACCTCGCCTCCTACTTTCCAAACTTCACAGAACCTCTCTTGCGAAAATTGCAAGACTAGCACTCCTGGAAGAAAGGATATGGTGGAGACATGGCTTAGCCACAGCCTAAGGGATGTATCCAGAATGAAACTTTCACTCTGCAGCACTATATCCTTTCTTCCAGGAGTGCTAGTCTTGCAAGTTTCGCAAGAGAGCTTCTGTGAAGTATGGAAAGTAGGAGGCGAGGTACTGGCGGAAGTAAAGTTGTGACGCGGCATCGTGAGTCGTGTAGGGGTAGCTCAGTGGTAGAGCGCTTGCCCGCGAAAGGTCCCAGGTTCCAGTCCCGGTTCCGGCACACAGTTTTAATCTGTCAGGAAGTTTCACATATTAGGTGCTCTGTGCTGCCACCTACTGCCGAACGTGGTAAGGTGATTGGGTGTTACTTGTCAGAAGTCCGTACGCGAGATTTCCACACTCCTAAACATACCTAGGTTCACGGTTTATGATGTAATATTGAACAAATTTTAAAACTGAAGCCAAATTTACTGGATATCAAACACGCAATCTAATTAGCCGCCCAAACGCCACTCCTCATTGTCTGTCTTCGCCTCCCATCATCCATCACGCCGTTGCCAACGTTTACATGTCCAGCGACATTCGCGTACGAATAAACTACACTTTAAGGCAGTGGCGGTTTGCGTAGGTTTTTCTCGGGAGTTCAAAGAAGGAGGGTAAGAAAATTAGAAATAGCAAAAAAAAAAAAAAAAAAAAAAACAAAAAAAATAAAAAAATAAAAAAATAAAAAAATAAAAAAATTAAAAAATGTAGCAAAATAATGGCAATACAGAAATAACATCCAGATCGGAATAGAAATTCACCGCTGAATTATTTCCCAGCAAGCTGAAATTTTGCTTAAACGTTTGGGATACCATCATAATGAAATTGTAAAAGTCCCCATCAATCCCGTGTATGCACAGAATTTTACAAAAGGTGAAGGTTCATAAAAAGTTTTGTTTTTTGTCGAAACGGTTAGTTTCATGATGAAAACAGCTCAGACAAGTATTGTAGATTGTGTAACTATCTACAAAAATGATTATGATTCATTTTTCCATAATATTTACCGTTTCAGAGAAAAGTTATTTTAACCACGTCGCCTATGAGGTAGTCACTTAGCGCGTTTTTTAGCGTGGTTTCCCTGGTAGGCCTACTCCACAATCCGCTTTACTGGTTTAATTGAATTTCACAACTTATTCAATAACCTTATTCATATTTTTCTTCTACATTCTTCTGAGTCAACGCAAATTGTTGCAACAGCAAAATTTTCAGGATTTAATGTATGACTGCGTTCGTCATGCCCATGAAGTTCGAACTCAAATGCACCACAAAATTTAATCATTTTTCCCTAAAAGGTTGTCCTCTAGCTTCGCAGTTACATATGATGCAGAACGCTGATGTTTCATCTTCTGTGTTAAATGTCCATCAGTGACTTTTAGCGTCCAAGTTGTTTCACACCCGGTATTTTATTCGTCGAACAACAGTACAATTTATTTGTGATTTCACAACCACATAACCACTCTACTTTCCCATAAATGTCTGGTTTGAAAGTTCCTACAATTTTTAAAGTATTTTGCTAGAGTCTTCTTTTATCTTGATATCTGGTGTCGGTCTCCCTAGGTCCTTGATAAGAAGCTTCTCTTCAAATGAAAGGGAAGAGAAATTAGTCTCCCTTAGCCTCTGTAATTATCACACCTATTAACTTAACAATTAAGACACTACTTGGATAACTCACGTCTCAAAACTCACAACTGCGTATCGAATCCTGGCGCCGTTGCGCGCGAAAAGCTGTAAAAGCTGTCCATTTTGTTAGTAACTACATTGCAACAAATAGCAGAACACTCTAGTCTGTAGTTACTAAATAGATCCCACTTATTGATGTTAAAGAAACTTAAGGGGGGATGTTTGCAAGTGACCAAAAATTCCTTTTTTCTAAATTTATTTATTTTTTATTTTATTTTATTTTTTGGTTCCATTCAGTAGCCAAATCTATTGCCAACTATTTCCCAAAGTTTCACTTTCGAAATCGCATGGGAAGTGATGAAAAAAAAAATATTATGTTGCTGGATATTTTCCGGCCACGCCCCCTTTCGCAACTATCTGTGGCCTTAGTTGGACTTTCGTAATTTTTGTATGCGTGTGTCAAGCAAAACTTCGAACGAAACATCAAGAAAGCTGTGATGTATATCTCTGGTGTCTTATGCGATCACTGAATAGCTTATTGTCCGCAGCTGTGCCCTCTGGAATTGTATGTTTTGATTTGGATACTTTTTATTTTTTAACGGAACGTGTGTAGTGTATTTTTGGTGAAGCGATGCCACATATAACCTTATCTTTAAAAAATTTAATAAACAACGCAGCCAGTCTCTAGTGAATAACAGACATGTGAAGGGAAATAATTTGAGTGTTGTCGATTTCCTGCGTGTTGACAATGACAGTTCCTCTCCTGGCAGTAGCAGAAGCAGACAGAAGATTGGAAACACAACGTTTAATGATTGTGAGGAAACATGAGAAAAAGTGGTTTTAGAATAATAGACCTGGAACTGTTAGGTGGTGCACTGTTACAGGCATGTGTTTGCAAGCATTGTAGCGCGAATAATTTAGAAATTGTAGATGATGGTAATAGAGTGGGTGGGGCATGTAATTTACATATTGTGTGCAAAACATGTGATGCAAACACTGAATTTAAAACTTCTAGAAAGCATAAACGGTACTATGAATCCAATTTGAGACTGACATATGGTCTAAGGTGCGTTGGTGTGGGCAGGGAAGGAGGAAATTTGTCGTGTGGGATACTGAATATGCCACGACCATGTTATAGGTTCACGGAGGTGAATAATGAATTACTGACGGCAGTATATGATGTTTTAGAACAGAGTTTGTCATCAGCAGTAGCAGAAGCAGTTTGTGAAAATGATCCTCTGGATGAGGACGAAACAAATCATGTAAGAACAGATCTTATTGTATCATGTGATGGAACTTTCATGAAAAGGGGCCACACTTCTCTCTATGGTATTACAAGTGCAATAAGTGTTGATACTGATAAAGTTCTTGATGCACAAGTTGTCAGTAAATACTGCCATATATGTTTCACACGAAAAGTTGATAGTGTGGAAGCAAAAAATCAAATCAGTAGCATAAACTACTGTGGACCTAGTGGTGGAATGGAAGGTGTGGGACTGAAGATGATTTTTGGTAAGTAAGTCTTTAGATAAGCATGGGGTTCGGTATGTTAAATATCTAGGTGATGGTGACTCCAGTGCATTAGAAGTTGTGCATGAAAGCATGCATTATGGAGAAGAATGTCAAATAGAAAAACTGGAGTGCATTGGACATATCCAAAAGCGAATGGGCTCGAGACTGAGGAAGCTTGTTAGTAACATGAAAGGAAAAAAGTTAGAGGATGGAAAATGCTTAAGTAGACACAACGGACTTACCAAAAGGCTCATTGAAAGTCTTCAAGTTTGTTATGGCAGAAACGTAAGAGAAAACCTTTCCATCGTTGAGGATATGCGAAAGGTAGTGTGGGCTACATATTTTCATATGATATCTACAGATGAAAAGCCTATACATCAGCTGTGCCCCATTAGCTGGTGCAAATACAAACAGGCCCAGAGGGATAACAATTCCTATACCTACAAGAAATGCATTCCTGAATGTGTCATGAATGCTATGAAGCCCACGTTTAGGTTCCTGGCCAATCTTGACCTCCTAAGGAAGTGTGTTCATGGCAAAACTCTAAATCCGAATGAGTCTCTGAATGCACTCATCTGGAAACGTTGCCCCAAGACAACATTTTCATCATCTACAGTTGTCAAACTTGCCACATATGATGCTGTGATAGTTTTCAATAATGGAAACATAGGGAGAGTGAAAGTGTTACAGAGTTTTGGCTTCAGGGATGGTGCATTCACTCTAACCTTTTCTTAAGGCAATTGACAGTAGTCGTGTGGCAAGAACTGAAATGTCTATTAAGGACCTAGCAAAAGAAACAAGGTAAAGGAAAAGAAGTCACAGGACAAGTCTTGAGGACTAAGAAGATCCTGAGTACAGTCCTGGACCATTCTGAAAAGGTATAATTAAAAAAACCATAAGTTTAATCTTTAAATTCATTTTCCTGGAAACTACATTTTCTGCTACTTATGTACCTTTTCAGGACATATGTGACATAAAGACTTCAAATTTGGTCCACATATTTCTAATGATGCAGCAAACAAACACACAGAGCAAAATTTGATTTTTTTTTTTTTTTTTTTTCAGTTGAGATATACAGATATATGTATACCGATATTTACCTAAAATGTTGTAAATAAATTTTAACAGAGATATTCAAAATTGTCTATGTGTAATTGTTTGTGTGGATGTAACCATAACACAGTTAAAGTTTGACAGTGATTTGTGCAATAGGTTATGAGAAAAAGGAAAATAAATAATTATAGATGAATTAAAATTTATAATTTTGTAATAAATTCAAAATTTGAGTAAAAGATTTTGAAACTGAATTTTAAGTAGCTTATATTATTGCTAATTATCACGCAAAATTTTACTTGTTTATCTGTAATATCTTAGGCACACCATTCGATAACAAAAGACTCTGCGTTTCGCACACGTCCCCCCTTAACTGCTGGCAGGTATCAATGACAACAAGAGACATTATAATTCTACTAGTCTTATGTAGTTCGCGGACGAACTAGTTCGGAAGAGCGATCCTACAGGCGAACTACGCAAACTAGTTACCAGATCCCTCGCCTCTTAGTTCGTTCGCTCTTTTTCCAAAGACTGACGGGAAAGATGCGAGAGTGCACAGTCACGTGATTCCCTTCATTTCGAGCTGAGTCAGTTATACATATATATATAGCAAATTTTGTAGGTAATGATTCTTCAATGACCTAATATATAAATGAATCCATTTTAAAAGTAAAATAGTACTCTGTATGTAAAGTAGTTGAATGCCATTATATCACCCATTTGGGCAACACTGATCATTACAAAAAAAGCTATCACAACAAATGAGCGCTTACTGCAGCGGTAGCAAAAGCCAGAAAGAGCTGAGTAACGACCTGTCTTGGAAATGGGAGCTGACAAACTAACAAGAGCGACGTACTTCGCGAAATTGTGAACTATGCCTTTTGTTGATGAATTTTTATTATCTTGGGTCACCACCATATTTCTCAAAAATATGGAAAATAAAAATGTTACTGATCAGCTATAATGTGATCATAGATATTTTCAAACATATAATAAATATTCCTACAATATTGCAATGTATCAGTTGTACCAAAAAGAAAATGTACTTGAAAAATTATTGATACACTGTGGAATTTAACTATACTGTTTCCCCTCCAAAATAGTGAAAAAGGAATTTTCTTAAATGAAAGACAATCTGCTCGAAATCAATTTATTATAATTAAACATGAAAACTCCTATCTTGACACTAATTAATCAGATGACATTTCCTATCATGTAAAATAGATAATGGTATTTAAACAATCTTTTACAAATGTTAAAATATTGAGACACAAAAATGACTGGCTGAGTCAAAGGTCGGAGGTTTTGCAAAACAGAATGCTATTAGATTGGCTGCACAGGGGCTTGAAATTATCGTTATCCCTAAGCTCCCCAGAGTAAATAGGCAGATGTCAAAAGAATAAAATAAGGGACAGTATCCAACTAGTCTGATTCATATAGCCCCCCAGCTAGTGCGTCACCTTATCCACACAGATGATTATTGACGGCAGCGTCTCAGGCTCGCAGGCAGCAGGCGGTGGGAGCGGATGAGCTGAAATTTTTATCCGACCGTAATTGCTGTGACCTGTTAAGCAGGATCGACATGTAACTTAACACAGCGTCACTATTGCCAGCGTCGCTAGGCAGTTGCTGTGCGATTCTATCGCGCTAGCAGTCTAATCAATATTTTGCATAGGTGACACAAAGGCCACTTGGCACAGATCGATCAGTCACTTGCGTAATAAGATCTGTAAAAACAATGCCAGAAGCGCAAAGGCGCGAATGCTCAAATAGAGACTTCTAGCAAAACGAAAACTAAATTGTGGCCGCTCACAGCGTAACCACCGGACAATGTAACGTCCGTGAAGCAAACACAAGTTCTACAAGGTCCGAATCTTCGGAATCAAACACAAGTCTAACCAGAGGACCGTTTAAGACGATGTCCTCCCCGCGAATCTAAACGGAGTCTTGCGTGTCTCCCTAGGTCCATATACTTCGGACGCTCAGACAGGAGTCTCCTGAGGTCCGTACACTCGGATGCTCAGACAGGAGTCTTCGTGCCTCCTCGCGCTCTGCCGCAGCTCACGGCAAATGACGGGCGGCCACAATCACGCGCAAAAAACTCACCAATCTCTGCTAACGGCTAATAGTCAAACCAATCGGATGGCATAGCGCCGTTGACAAATTGTTTAGCTGTCATACTAAAATAATTTGCCGAATCATGACGCGTCCTCTGTGGCTGGCAAGAGGCTCCGCCCACGCCACCAAAGCTTTCCGCGGATTTCACCGTTCCCAGGGTGAGTACCCTGCAAGGAATTTCAGCTTGCTCCTAGCTACGGTCACACGTCCTAAAAATGTTGACGTTGTGCTATATATACAGCGCTGGAGCCAAACCCCTGGGGTGCCAGATGGGCAGAAAGCTTTCCTCTAAACCTAACCATTCGTCACACTATGTTCAAACTCTGCTGCCTTCAAGGAAGTTTTTTAGATAACGCCTAAGGGCAATACATCTCCATCAACAGCCTGTGGCCCAGAGAACTCTGCTATTGTTTGTATCCGGCAAATTACTCTCTTGCAGAACGGCTGAATGACTAAAACGGTAGTCCCCGCTATCGCCCACCGTTAACCGCGGTCCAGCATTGTGTAAAGCGTCCAACTCACTCGAAAAAATTCTGCCAGGTATACTCTGCTCGACGGATGTATCGTCGGTCCCGAGCATGTCAAGTCAGTCCCTCTCGTCCTTCCCCGAAGGCGAGCGAAAGTTGGTGGGAGGGGGAGACCTCCTAGAGCTTCTCTGCTCTGCGAGGCCTGGCAGTACCCAACACGAAAAACCACTTCTTGGCAGCCAAGCTGCGCCAATAAACATTAAAATCCCGAAATTTGATATAAACATAGAATGTACTACAATTCCAGGAGCCCATCACCCCTGATGAGTCCCCAAAAGCACAAAAATCAAAATAAAGATCTACAGAGAAAAATGTTACATACTTAAATAATTAGCGTAAAGAGAAAGATATAGTATCACAAGGTTAGTAAGAATAATAGACTAATTACTGCCGACATCTCACAACACCCCACACTTGTTGAAAATTTCGTGTGTGTAGTATCATAGCTAGAAAGTTGCTATGATAATGAAGCAGGAGAAATTCTATGAGTATATAGGGGTAACCTGTCATTTTCACATAAAAATTAAAATTTGACATCCTAACAGATAAATATGTAAGAAATAGTAATAAGATCAATGACTTCCTTACTAATTTCATTCACACTAGGGGACGGCCGCTTAGGCCGAGGGGACTGCGGCGCGTCAGTCGCGGTCTGCACGGCCACTACGGTCGGGGATTTGAATCCCCCCTCGGAGTAGTAGCTAGTTCATAAGTAGTTTGTAAGTTTAGGGACTGATGACCCCATAGTTAAGGCCCATAATCTATATAAACATTTATATTTTCTATCACACTAGGGCCCCAATCACTTTCCCTATCTTTTTAGTTGGGTCATCTTTTCGTTGGGGCTGATCTCTGTGACCATTCCAAAACCCCAACCCCAAGCTATCCCTTGTCTGAATATTTATGTCTGGGCCTTACCACATTCATGATTAATGACACGAAAACAACATTCATTCATCAAAAAGAAATAAAGAAACATAAAATTCTAAATATAAAAAAATTGATTTTAAGTAAACAAGAGACTCAGTTTTAAATAAACAAAAGACATTATATTCAGTTCTAGGCAATGAGTCAAGTGTTTAGAAATTTTGTAATTATTATTCTATTAATAAACAATGTTGAAACACAAACAAGTAAATAAGAAAGAAACATCCTAACTAATAAACACATTAAACAACATGTAACATGGCACTCAGTTTATTTGGGAAATGTTTTTCAGAACAGTGGTGTGTGCTTAAAAACTTTTTATGAGTCATAATGTGGTGTAGTGGGAGTGGGAGGAGCAACACTGGTAGTTTATGGTCACTCAGTGGACCACAGAGACATTGAGGGCTCACAGTCCGTCGCTGTGGCTGTCCTTTCAGAGACAGCCAGTTCCATCGTAAACACACCGAGACGGGGTCAGTGGGGCACGCGTCACACGCCAAGGTGCACGACCCGCCGGTCGGATGCCACAGACACCCCCCACAGCGCAGTGATCCCCGATGACGTAAGTGGCCCCAGGTGGCGGGTACACACGGCGCCAGGCAGTCTGGGGTGAGTATCTTGTGTCTGTCTTGGCCTTGGGGCAGCAGATGCTTTGCCCCCAGCTGATAGAGAAACTAGTTTCCAGGCCAGCAGTAGGGGCCAGTCTGACCTTTCTTTCCTCGACGGCAGGTGCCCCATTGTCTTGCATCCGGGCGGTTGCCAGCGGTGCGAGTGACATCGTTGCCGGTTTTGTGCGTGGGACTGAAACCGTGGACAGCAAACGGCGTTGGCGTGTCAGTGCGTCGCCCTGTTTACACCACCACCACCAGCAGACATTTTTTGAATAATCATGTCTCTTCTTGCACATCACCAGCTGCCTGAAGTTGGCCCCCATGTGCCGCGAGAATGTCTCTGGACAAACAAACATATACATATAAGACAGGGAATACAAAACAAATACAATACAAAATTACATATATATATATATATATATATATATATATATATATATATATATATATATATTCAAAAGTTCATTTAAATAGAAACATTAAATCGTCTTATGTTATCATGGTACCACTCTACCTTTATAAACAATAACATATTACATTGGTTGCTTAATTCTTTAGTAACAAGTTAAAAAATCAAAATATTAGCATAATTGTTTCAAGAATACGTTTATGATATTATTATTATTAATAGTTCGTTAGTACATGCTTTAGTGTCCGTGCAAACAAACATTATTTTGTTAATTACCATGCTTACTGAACTGCATGCTCAAGAAAACTATCGATCTCTTATTACAGACTTGCAAATGGAAAGTAGGAATCCTGGGTTATTGGGAACGTATACATATTTGTTTATACTCCCTGACAAGTTCCTTAAAAAAAATTCTCTTGTATCATTTTACTGCGGTCTTCTCTATATTCTTAATTTTTCTTCCCATCATGCTATTATGGGCTTAAGAGTGCAATACAGTTCGGTCGTTCTGAAACTGTAGATTAATATTAGTGTACATGTTGGAGAAGTTTACCCTGAAAATAAACAATCATGGTTAGAGCGAAGGAAAGTGTTGCCCTATCCTAGTGGCACGAAGTTGTTATCGACATTAACGTAACTTGGTGTCAATATTGTGGGAGCCATTATCGAAAAAAGCGAAAATATCGTGCAGTTTCGCATTTATGCGACTACACGATACAAAAAAATATCAACACGCAATATGCGCGGATACTTCGAAAGCACAACGAAAAAGACGCGTAACCCCACACCCATGTCAAGGTTACGGATCCCGAAGACTGAGTAGGCAAATCACTCGTGGATAGCCGTTCCATCAAGTCTTATTCACAACGAATTGCGCTCACAGACGCAACAAAAACACAGCAAAAACAAACATCCACAAAACAATTTGAGGAAAAAGAAATTACGTCAATGGCGAGACTTATCCATCCACTTTCGCAGAGTCGCTACACAGACAGACTCAACCAACACAAAACGACATATACATTGGCATTCGCAGTCAACAGCGCTGACGCAGCCTAGATATTAATAAATTACCTGTCAATTACAATTCAGATAAGCAACGATAAACACAGAACAACATGACGAAGAAATTGGACAGCTAACACCTCAGAAAAAGACAGAAATTAAATAACAAAAATCCGTCGTAAGGTGTTAAAGGACGCACGTGGAGATAATCCAATCCCTATCACAAAACCAAATTACATGCTGAAATACGACGATAAATAAACATAAGGAAAACCTGTAAATATGTCAATTGATTACACACAACTTATTAGTAGAAACAAAAGGAACACATTAACAATAAGCAAATTAAAGTACAAATACAAACTTAGATTATTGCAGATTCTGCAAGGTTGCGTTGTAGAAGGTGGGAAGACGCAACGATCGGTTAGCTCGCAACTTCCGAAATTACTTGCGGATCTCAAGGGCGCGCAATCCGCATCTATCGCCCGTCATTGGCGGCTAGTTGTGCCCGAACTCGTTTGCGCACCAGCAGGTTGCGGCGCTCTGATCTCAACTGTTTCTACTCCCCTATTACTTTGACTGGGGGCTGTCTGGTTAACCCAGGAATCACCGCCACCTTGGGCAGACGACCACTGCTAAACTTGTCGTGACTGCCAACTACCATTATTATGGTTCTGGAACCGGTGTGGACCGTTATTTTGCCATTGTGCATTGCTTTGGCCCTGTCCTGAACTATTATTATTACTGGAAAAGGATCGGTTCTGCTGGCCGTCATTATTATTGCGCCAGTTTTCGTTGGTATGATTCCTCTTTTTCCAATCATTGCCGCTATTCCACCCGCGTTTGCGATTCTTCTCTCACCCACGGTCGCCGTTGTTTCCCCAAGAATTATTGCCTTCATTTTGCGGAAGATTTTTGTCCCTGTTATCTTGAGAACGCCTCCCGTGTCGGATTTCTACGTATTCTGCCTCTCTAAGCGCGGAAATAAATAGGTCAAAAGTTCCGTCGCATTTTCCTATCATGCTCCTCTGGTATCCTTCAGGGAGCTTGGTAAAGCAGTGCTTCATAATTTCCTTGTCCGAATATGATTTATCAAGGACTCTATTTTTCTTTATTAGTGAATCCAGAAACTTGACTGGGTTCTTAAAACCGGCGGACAACATGTCGCATCCCATAACAATTTCATCTCGGATTCGCTCCTGCACTTGCGAAGGCCAATACGAATCAAGGAACGTTTTCCTGAACTGCTCATATGATGTGCAAGATTCCGCCACAGAGAGCATGTGTACCGCCACGCTCCCTTGTAGATGGCCGCAAATGAAATCAAATTTATACTGCAGTGGCCACTCTGGTGGGAGTATTCTATCAAACTGTGCAATGAACGATTTCGGGTGCAGTACATTGTTCGATTCACGATAGATCTGAAAATTCTGCACAGACAGGAAGTGATTCAGATCGAATGGCTTATATGCTGTGGCTCCACCGCCGTATTGCGGGTGCCCTTCCGTTCTCATGCTCTGCTGATTATTGCCAGCTGGAGCATACCTCTCAGAAACAGTTGATCAGTGGAGGTGGGAGTCTGTCCTATGTAGACGACAGCAATTATCATCTGCCTCGGATCGTGTGTGTACACAGTGGGAAATTTCCCCCCGAGTGTTTGATTCCTCTATGACTGGCGAATAGTGGCAGAAGTTCTTTCGTCCTGTCGCAGTTCTGTGGGTCTATCTATTTCGCATGGTAAACAGTTCACACTTTCTCCCGCATTTCCCGTACTTGTGGTCGCTGTCGACAATGTTTCAATTCTCTCTACATCGCCGCGAGTTTTTCTTATACCGCAACTCAATTCCTTCTGTTTTGAAGAAATGTTAGCGTGTGCCTCTTTTATTTCCGCTACTTCTGTCTGCTGATTTGTAATCTCAGCGTTCGCTTTTGAATTTTCTGTGATTTTTTCTGTTGTCTACTTCAGAATTTCCTTTCCATGTTCGCGTAATGTGGCAACTACTTTCTTGACATTAGCGATGTCAACCCGTGACTTTACTGCAACTCTTTTGGCCAATTCGGCCGTCTTTCTTGCACCAGCTGCTTCATAGCGAGCAATTCTGGAGTCTTTCTTTGCCTTTATTGCCGTATCCTTTGCTTCTGTCGCTGTTTTACCGATAGAAACAAGTTCTTGCCTGACTACCAATAATTCCTCTTTGACTTCACCCACAAGGGCATCGATAACCCTAATTTGTCGACAATTTCAATAACACCAGCATTTAGAACTCTTTCTAGTTTTTTAACTTCTTTCTTTCTTTCTTGTTTATCATGAATTAAATATCTCATCAAATCCCCCTGCTGAATATCCTCATAATTTCCAGACGGCATGGACGAGCTTGATACTGTTGGCTTGCGGCTTTGCTCTTTTGTATAAGAAGTTCCCTCATCACTATGAGCATACATTTTGCTCTTATTGTGACTGTGAGGAATTTCAACCTCACTTTCAGATGAGTTGTTGACTGAACTCTGCCTATTTAATATTTCTCTAGAAGCTTTTCTTGACACTTTACTCAAATCGCGTTTTCTACGTCACTCACGGCGGCTAGAAGTGTCAGAATCATCTGAATGGCGCTCCGTGTCACTGTTTACTGAAACACCAGTATTTTCTAAAAGCCTAGCCCTACTCCTAGTAATCATAAATTTTTAATACACAAATTTACCTACTTTTATATGCAAGTATTTACCCGGCATACAACGTATTGGCCTGAGTATTTGAGATTAAACACATCAAAATGTCCATGACAATAATAAATATCGTACGCGGATAACTGTTAAAAACACGTACATAAATATTTACCCACCAAATCACAAAAGCAAAACCACGCCGTCAATGTCAACGCCGTAAAACCAACGCCGTTGTGTGGTGCAGTAACCACATAGCATGAACGCTGCAAAGGAACACTTGATTACACGATGCACACATAAAAATTTCTAAGAACTAAATACAACTAAGGAGTTTGGCCTGCCTGCAACTGGACAACATATGACCACATAAAAGAATCTCCTAACATTCGACCTATGGCAGGAGTTGCCAAGTATGAACTATGTCGTTTGGTAATGAATTTCTATTATCTTGGAAAATTAAAATGTTACTCGTCAGCTATGATGTGTACTTAGATATTTTCAAACATATAATAAATATTCCTACTCTATTGCAAAGTATCAGTTGTACCAAAAAGAAAATGTACTTGAAAAATTATTGATACACTGTGGAATTTAACTATACTGTTTCCCCTCCAAAATAGTGAAAAAGGAATTTTCTTAAATGAAAGACAATCTGCTCGAAATCAATTTATTATAATTAAACATGAAAACTCCTATCTTGACACTAATTAATCAGATGACATTTCCTATCATGTAAAATAGATAATGGTATTTAAACAATCTTTTACAAATGTTAAAATATTGAGACACAAAAATGACTGGCTGAGTCAAAGGTCGGAGGTTTTGCAAAACAGAATGCTATTAGATTGGCTGCACAGGGGCTTGAAATTATCGTTATCCCTAAGCTCCCCAGAGTAAATAGGCAGATGTCAAAAGAATAAAATAAGGGACAGTATCCAACTAGTCTGATTCATATAGCCCCCCAGCTAGTGCGTCACCTTATCCACACAGATGATTATTGACGGCAGCGTCTCAGGCTCGCAGGCAGCAGGCGGTGGGAGCGGATGAGCTGAAATTTTTATCCGACCGTAATTGCTGTGACCTGTTAAGCAGGATCGACATGTAACTTAACACAGCGTCACTATTGCCAGCGTCGCTAGGCAGTTGCTGTGCGATTCTATCACGCTAGCAGTCTAATCAATATTTTGCATAGGTGACACAAAGGCCACTTGGCACAGATCGATCAGTCACTTGCGTAATAAGATCTGTAAAAACAATGCCAGAAGCGCAAAGGCGCGAATGCTCAAATAGAGACTTCTAGCAAAACGAAAACTAAATTGTGGCCGCTCACAGCGTAACCACCGGACAATGTAACGTCCGTGAAGCAAACACAAGTTCTACAAGGTCCGAATCTTCGGAATCAAACACAAGTCTAACCAGAGGACCGTTTAAGACGATGTCCTCCCCGCGAATCTAAACGGAGTCTTGCGTGTCTTCCTAGGTCCATATACTTCGGACGCTCAGGCAGGAGTCTCCCGAGGTCCGTACACTCGGATGCTCAGACAGGAGTCTTCGTGCCTCCTCGCGCTCTGCAGCAGCTCACGGCAAGTGACGGGCGGCCACAATCATGCACAAAAAACTCACCAATATCTGCTAACGGCTAATAGTCAAACCAATCGGATGGCGTAGTACCATTGACAAATTGTTTAGCTGTCAACTAAAATACTCTGCCGAATCAGGACGCGTCCTCTGTGGCTGGCAAGAGGCTCCGCCCACGCCACCAAAGCTTTCCGCGGATTTCACCGTTCCCAGGGTGAGTGCCCTGCAAGGAATTTCAGCTTGCTCCTAGCTACGGTCACACGTCCTAAAAATGTTGACGTTGTGCTATATACACAGTCGTCACACTAACTATATTCAAACTCTGCTGCCTTCAAGGAAGTTTTTTAGATAACGCCTAAGGGCAATATGTCTCCATAAACAGCCTGGGGCTCAGAACACTCTGCTATTGTTTGTATCCGGCAAATTCCTCTCTTGCAGAACGACCGAATGACTAAAAAGGTAGTCCCCGCTATCGCCCACCGTAAACCGCGGTCCAGCATTGTGTAAAGCGTCCCACTCACTCGAAAAAATTCTGCCAGGTATACTCCGCCCCTCTGGTCCTTTCCCAAAGACGAGCGAAAGTTGGTGGGAGGGGGAGACCTCAAAGAGCTTCTCTGCTCTGTGCAGCCTGACCGTACCCAACATGGAAAACCACTTCTTAGCAGCCAAGCTGCGCCAATAAACATTAAAATCCCGACATTTTATATAAACGTAGAATGTACTACAATCCCAAGAGCCCACCACCCCAGATGTGTCCTCAAAAGCACAGAAATAAAAATAAAGAAAGATCTATAAAGAAAAATGTTACATACTTCGATAATTAGCGTAATGAGAACGGTACAGTATCACAAGGTTAGTATGAAAAATAGACTAACTACTGCCCCCGTCTCACAAACTAATATGAGAGCTACCGTTCACGAACTAAACAATGCGCTACCAGTCGGGAACTAAAATATGCGCTACCTGTCGCGAACTAAAATATGCGCTACCAGTCGCGAACTAAAATATGCTCTACCAGTCGCGAACTAAAATATGCTCTACCAGTCGCGAACTAAAATATGCACTACCGGTCGCGAACTAAAATATGTGCTACCGGTCGCGAACTAAAATATGCGCTACCGGTCGCGAACTATTATGCCACACGTACCTCCCTCCTTATTTCGTTGCATTCTTTTCCGAAGACCGATGGGCAATAGCAAGAGGGCGCGCACGAGAATCACGTAATTGCCTTCTGCCGATAGAGCCATTTCGAGGTGAGCGTCTGCCAGCTAGAGCTACATAGCCCGGTGCTACAATACTTCTGTTTTAAATTATTCTGCACTCTGCAGTATCTGACTAATAAATTCCATAACGACAAGATATAGAGATAACTCAAAAATTACCCACAAACTGTTTCTTTTGGTCTGCGTGATACCGTTAGTGGCTCACTCACAGTGGGAGCGGACGAACTAAAAGAGCGAACTAGTTCCCAACAGAGCTGCGAACTAAAGTAAGCGCTCCCGGTCGCCAACTATTATGCGCAAGACTAAATGCTACCTAAGAATGTAGATATGAATCAGTTTCCGATTCTGCTATTTGTGTGTCATCTTGGCGGAAGAACAGGGGCCGGCCGCGGTGGCCGAGGAGACTAAGGCGCTCCAGTCACGGTCTGCACGGCCACTACGGTCGGGGGTTCGAGTCCCCCCTTGGGCATGGATATTTGTGCCGTCCTAGTTCGTAAGTAGTTCATAAGTAGTTTGTAAGTTTAGGGACTGATGACCCCGTAGTTAAGTCCCATACACTATACAAACATTTGAACATTTTTTTTGAAGAACTGGGGAGGAAGAGGAACTAGACACTGGCGAGGTGCGGCAACTGGAGAGGAAGTGGCGGCTTTGGAGGATGCACGATGGAGCATTATAGATACCCCTCGCCATGGGAGTGTAATGCGATCGCCGGTGGTACAGAAATGGATTTTACGCCAAGGCCGAAGCAGGCCCGGAAGAGGTGACCGCCAGTTTCAAACTTGACGTCAGTACGAATTCAGTAGGCAGATTCAAAAGGATGTAGGTTGCCGTTTGTATTCTCAGATGAAGAGGCTTGCACACAACAGGGTAGCATGGAGACCTGCATCCAACCAGTCTGCGGACTGAAGACCATAACAACAACAACGATCTGGAATACGAATGCGAATATGGTGACAGAATTTAAAATGGCGGCAGACATAGTAGCATATTTGGAGGAAAAGAATTGCCACAAGAGGAAAATAAGAAGCTACGATTTTTTGAAAGAATATCGGAAAGTCAACAGTGTGAAAAGAGGAAATCCAGCTATGTCTACTTCAACTACCTTATATTTCATGCAGATGTTACTGCAAGGAATCTTATGAATGGTAGTTTGAGTTCAACTTAAGTAATTCAGCAAGATTTTGAGAGTTGAGCTTACTGAATAACGACATCAGACTACAGAGCTAACGTCATCAAGAGTGAAAAATAGGAAGGATAATGACACAGAATCGAACCTAGAAATACAGCTTCTTGTGGTACTGAAAAAAAATCTGCCGAGGAACGACTGCAAAAACTTGAGGTCTGGAAGAACTGAAAACAGACAGCGAAGAATCGCAATGAATGGAGAGTCTGGGTTATATAATCGCGCGGTGCACTGAGCCTGATCGCATAAAGTAAAGTAAGTAAGTAAAATATATAAACAGCACAATAACATTTTCTCCTAATTTATTAACAGCTTTTCTTCGGGGTCTTAAATGACCCCGAGTTGTTCATCACTCCAGTTATTGTTCCTCTGATTTTGGAAAATACGAGGGTTGGAACTTAAATAGCGGCAACTCTGCTGTGGAAACATATGCAGTGGAATCTACTATTGTCGCTGACAACAGACGCTGTTGATGCAACTACCTCACCTCCGAGCAAATGGACTCGCCCGTCCCACGTCAACGGCGTGCACACAATCGAGGGAAACACGGTCACTTGTGAGCGAGCGGTCTAACGTAACGGTGTCACACGAACAACGGAGTTGGATCAAGTTTGAATGCGTCAGAGGTCGTACAGTACGACAGTGTCGTCAAGGTCTTCAAGAGGCGTCAGAACCCCAGTATGGTGAAATTTATGGTGATTCTCAAGTACGACTGTGATGGTGTTATCCTACCGCATTACGTACCTTCACAGCAGACCGTCGATTCTCAGTAGTACTGTTCGTTTTTTTTTAGTATCACTTGCGACCAGCATTGCGTAAGAAGCGGCAACACTTTCTGCGCAACCCTCCCATCATTTTGCTCGACAATGCGCGGGCTCATATAGCGCAAGCTGTGGCTGCTCTGCTCGGTCGATGGGACTGGGAAGTACTGTACAACCCATCATACTCCCCGGACTTAAGTCCTTGTCACTTTGATTTGATTCCGAAAATGAAGGAACCACTTCGTAGCGTTCGCTTCAGATTTGTGCCAGAGACTCGACACGCAGTAGACCGCTGCATTCGCACCATCAGCAGTAGAGGCTCCGCCTTCCACATAGCTGGTAAAGGGTTCTAAGTGTAAAGTTTTTGTATCGGTTGTGAATAAATAGTTGCCACTGTTTAAGTTCCAACCCTCGTAGTTCGTCGAAGGAAGTCGTTAACATCCTGCTTTAGTTGAAAAAAATCGCGCTGACGTGTTTTACGGCCCACTTTAGATTTGTAGTTTTATAAGTTCTTGCAAACATTTTGGACCAAAATAATAATCTAAATAAAAATTAATTAATCAATAAGAGTGTGCGACACCCTTTTAGGAAAAAAAAATTAAGTAGTGGTAGGTCTCGAACCACCGACATTTTGCGTCTCAGTCCAGCACCTTGCCCAGTACGCTACGTCTATAAGTCAAAACACGAGTTCTTAAATCTCATACTATTAATGGCCGTTGTTAATTGGTGATAATATGGCATTTGTAGACATTAGATTATCATTTATCGTACGAAGAACGATGTATTTTTGTTAATTCCTCAGTATGCCGTTGCTTTGAAATGACAACGTGTAAGTTACAATAAGAAAATCATCAAATACGCGAGGAATGTCACGTGACATCTCCGAACGGCTGGTTTTCGTTAATTCAGTGGAGGGTGTCAAATCTCCGTTATTTTTGCAAATATGTCTCAAACGATACGAGATATGAAAAAAACATAAGGGAGCTAAGTTGTATAGAATTTTCTCCTCTTCCAATTAGGTTATTCAATTTTCGTGTCAGATGAACGGTTCGTTTGCAATTACAATTATATTACAAACGGCTTTTTGTTTGTTTGTTTTACTACCGTATTTTTTGTCCGAAAAATTTGAAAAAGGGAGGTTCTGGTCTCTGGCGACCTACAATCATGTCTGTAAAATATGGTGCTGATCGGTTGAACGGTTCGTCTTAAAAACAGGGAACACGTTACGGACAGACAGACGGACGGACAGACAGACAGACAAACCGCCGGCCGCGGTGGCCGAGGAGACTGAGGCGCTTCAGTCACGGTCTGCACGGCCACTACGGTCGGGAGTTCGTATCCCCCCTCGGGCATGGATATTTGTGCCGTCTTTAGTATAAGATAGTTCATAAATAGTTTGTAAGTTTAGGGACTGATGACCCCGTAGTTAAGTCCCATAAGCTTACCAAACATTTGGAGATTTGTAGTTTTATAAGTTTTTGCAAACATTTTGGACCAAAATAATAACCTACATAATAGAAAAAAATTAATAACAGTGTCTGAAATCCTTGTAGGACAAAAAAATTGAGGTAGTGGCGAGTTCCGAACCACTGCCCTTCAGTGTCACAGTCCAACACATTGCCCACTAAGCTACAACTAACATTCAGGATTTGCGATCTTTCACCTCATACTATTGACGGCCGTTGTAAACACTAGATTATCATTTATCGCACGAAGAACGACGTCTTTTTGTCAATTCTTCAGTGCGCCATTGTTTAGAAAAGACAACGTGTAAGTTACAACAAGAAAATCATCAAATACGCAACGCAAGATCGCGTATGCCAGAGACAGTTCTGGGCGAGGAATGTCACGTGACATCTGCGAACGGCTGGTTTTCGTTAATTTAATGGTGGGTGTCAAAACTCCGTTATTTTTGCAAATATCTCTGAAACGATACGAGATATGAAAAAAAAAAAAAAACACAAGGGAACAAAGTTGTAGAGAATTTACTCCTCTACAAATTAGTTTATTCAATTTTCGCGTCAGATCAACAGTTTATTTGCAATTAAAATTACATTACAAACGGCTTTTTTGTATTACTAACGTATTTCTTGTCAGAAATATTTAAAATAGCAAGGTTCTGATAGCCAACAATTACGTCTGTAAAATTTGGTGCCGATCGGTTGAACGGTTCGACGTAAAAAGTGGGAACACGTTACAGCCCGACAGACATCTTCAAATCGCCGTTATTTTTGCAAATCTCTCTGCAACGATGCAAGATATGAAAAAAAAACATAATAGAGTGAAGTTGTAGAGAATTTTCCCCTCTACCAATTAGGTTATCTACCAATTAGCTTAGTCAATTTTCGTGTCAGATGAACGGTTCGTTTGCAATTACAATTATATTACACACGGCTTTTTTGTATTACTACAGTATTTTTTGTCCGAAAAAATTGAAAAAGGGATGTTCTGGTCTCTGGCAGCCTGCAATTATGTGTGAAAAATTTGGAGTTTATCGGTTGAGCGGTTCGTCTTAAAAACAGGAAACACGTTACGGACAGGCAGACAGACAGACAGACAGACATCCCAAAATCGCCGTTATTTTTGCAAATATCTGTGAAACGATACGAGATATGAAAAAAAACATAAGAGAGCAAAGTTGTAGAGCATTATCTTCTTTACCAATTCGGATATTCAATTTTCATGTCAGATGCATGGTTAAGCCATTATTTTCATTTAAATTTCGAGCTGTCAAAAGACGATCGCAAAGGCCCACTTGTAGTGTTACTACCGTAACTTAAAGTGGGCCAAAAAGGGACGAAAAAGGACAAGCTTTCGGAACACAGTTCCTTCTTCAGGTGGGTGAGAAGGGAAGAAAAAAAGGATGGGAACGGAAGGGAAAGGTGATTCACGACCTAGGTCATGAGGATGGTATTTGTGGAGTGTGGAAATCAGAGATACTGCATATTAGTCCTGAGCCAAGCCAGAGAGGATATATATATATATATATATATATATATATATATATATATATATATATATATATATATATAACCAAAGATATGCTTATTGATATGCTTCGATACATTTATATGCGAAGTATCCCTGTAAATAAAGAAAATCAGTCTTTTATCGGGAGAAGATAACGGATTTTACGATATCCAAAAGCGAATTCCCTAACGCTCGCCAAGTCCGCTTGGACAAAATATGCAAACCGTGCATTTTCGTCGATTGCATAAGAAACCGATATTTTCAGAACGCACTGGGAACTTGTTGTGCTCTCGACTTTCTTAAGCTGCTACGTCTGAGCTAAAATCAACCATAGGAAAAGTGTTGCGATGAGCTTTTACCTCTGCAAACGTTTTAAAAATAGTATTTTATAATGCTTTGCTTAATCCTATATTGCACTGTGTATATTTAAATACACATATTTTCAGAAATCTATAATAGCTCACGTAATGGAACTGTGCCACTCAAGCACAATTGAAGCTGATCCCTAACAAATAAGTTACCAAGAGCCTTTTCTCTTGTAAATCACAGCAAGCAGACGAGTCAATCTGAGAAAGGGGGGTAACAATTTAGAAACGGGCCTGAACCCCTCCCATAAGCCGTACCCATTCCGGGACAATAAATAATGGTGTATAAATAAATGCAATTAACATGTCTACACAGCGAAACGAGTCTTGCGATCACCAACAACGATTAACCTGTCTCTTCTTACAATTTTTACGTTGTATAAATTAGGGACGTATGTAATTGCAAAGCAGTAACATTTTGCCAACTAATGCCAACCCAACCTTTTTCATTTTTTTAATAACTAAATTTTACTTTAAAGTCTTAATTTGCTGTAGTTTCATAAATTTTGAACGCTGTTCCCTAAAAATTAATACCTTCTACTAACTCATATTTAAGTACTCACAACATCCGTATGTGCGCAGTGTATATTTGAATATACGGAGTGACATTTTCCAAAATATATATACTAGGAAGTTTGTGATCATTTATTTTACATTCAGAGCACTATGAAGTATAATTCCAATATGGTTTCTGAAAAATTCTTACTTTAATTCTTCTTGTACAATAGAGGGAAAAACAATTTTGTTCACAAACCGGACTTTTGGTTTCATAGCTGTCGACTCGCTGTCTCTCAGCACAATTGGCACTTCTGGTACCTAAAAAACGATGAAAGATTTTCGAAAACGAGAAATCACTTTTTACAGATAAATTCCTACAAAATATATTGATAAAATTTGGACCCTAATCTATGGGTAGTTATTTAGATTTTTGTGATAAAACTGTGCAAGAAGGGCAAAAACAGTTTTCTACTGTTTTGTCCACGAGTAACGGATAGAGATACTGAAAAATTTAAAAGGTAGTTTGACAATGTCATCTTAAGAACATATGGACCGTGTTATGCATCACAAGACCAAGCGTCATTATTTTAATTTCTGATCTGAGCGCAATTAGTGCTGTTTAGTAGTTATGTACAGTGAGATTTCAATACTAAGTGAAAGAACACTAACAATTCTTTGGTACAAAAAGTTGAGAAACATTCATAAATAAATATATTTTAAGAACATGTAAAATTTAGGTTCAATTATGTCAGTTATGGCATATGGCGCTTGGACTAGAGATGCATAACGCCGTCCATATGGTAAAAAATCGATGATTTGCAATACATATACACTCCTGGAAAATGAAAAAGGAAATCACCATGAATTCGTTGACCCAGCAGAGGGAAATTTAATTGACACATTCTTGAAGATGCATACAACACACGATCACACAGACAGAGCCATACGCACGTGCGCAATGTCGACGCTAGTACTGTGTATACTCTCCTTTTACAGCAGTTCAGGCTGTAGCTCTCCCATGGAGATGGCCTGCAATTCCGTTTCCACCTGGTGCTTCAGTTTCGCCAGATTTTCTGCTGGTAGTGGAGACCGCGCAAGATGACATTTCATCCGGTCCCAGACATACTCATTGGGGGCCATATCTGCCGATCCGACAAGCCAGTCATCAGACGTGGTTGACGTACGGCTTGAAGATGATGTTGGGTAGTATGGAATACATGTGAACGTACATTGTCCTGTAGGAAAAGCATTTCGCTTTGTTTGTGGCTTAAAGATGGTTTTAATGTACCGTGCACTGTTCAATGTTGCCTCGATGATCACCAGAGGAGAACTCCCATTGTAGGATATGGCTATCCACACCATGAGGCTTGATCATGAATCCCGTTACGGCATCTTCCGCTCACACCCAACATTTTTCAGCCCGCCCTCACTGGTGTCGCGATAGGCGCTTATGGAAGGACGAATGGGGACGTGCCGTCGTCAGTGAAGAGAGTCGCTTGTGCCCCGATGCCAATGATGGTCGTACACATGTGTAGCATCGTGCAGGGCCGACACCCAGCACCAACGAGTAAGGAGTCGTGTACTATATGGGCCGTTCTCCTAGGTGATCGTCAAGAGAAAATTGGGCAGTGCACAGTTAATTAAAACCGCCATTCAACCCGTCTTGCTACCGTTCATGTACTGAAAAGGTGATATTCTTTTCCAACAGGCCATAATATGTCCGCATGATCCCCGTACCACTCAACGTGTTCTTCAAGGACGAATTCTGGCCAAACTGAGTCGCCACGTGGAATTTGCAAATTCAAATGTTCAAATGTTTGTAGTCTATGGGACTTAACTACGGGGTCATCAGTCCCTAAACTTACAAACTACTTATGAACTAACTAATACTAAGGACGGCACAAATATCCATGCCCGAGGGGGGATTTGAACCCCCGACCGTAGTGGCCGTGCAGACCGTGACTGAAGCGCCGCAGTCCCCTCGGCCACCGCGGCCGGCCGTGGAATTTGCATGGCAGCCCATCCCCCAAGACTACATTCGGCACCTCTAAGGTCGTGTCCATGTGAGAATTGCAGCTGCATCTCTAAATAAGGAGAGTATATTGGGTTCAAATGTTCAAATGTTTGTTAAGCTTAAGGGACTTAACTGCAGGGTTATCAGTCCCTAAACTTACAAACTACTTATGAACTAGCTAATACTAAAGACGGCACAAATATCCATGCCCGAGGGGGGATTCGAATCCCCGACCGTAGTGGCCGTGCAGACCGTGACTGGAGCGCCTCAGTCCCCGCGGCCACCGCGGCCGGCGGTATACTGGGTACCAGAGTCGACAATGTGCACGCTCTGATGACTGTACTTACATGTGTTGATAGTGTGTTGTATATGACCCGTGTAATCTTTGGCTCATCCGCTTCGATGTATCGTGAGTGGTGTCTCTGGAGTGGAGTGCCAGGGAGAGAGGAGTGGTAGTAAAGACCTATATAAACAACATAGACTGGCCACAGCGCCGCCACAGTTGAAGCCAATTGAAAAGGTTGCCGCCATCTTTGAGAACGTCAGTGTCACGCCAGGTGTTTACTGGGCGTCTGCTAACGCTGATTTAAAGGTTTTATATTAATCATTGCCAGTCTTGACTTTTCCTCAATTTCTGGGCGACGCAATTCGGAAAGTGATTCCCACTACAAATAGCATTTATCATTTACTTTTTTTTTTTTTTTTTTTTTTTTTTTTAAATCTATGGGACTCAACTACGGGGTCATCAGTCCCTAATCTTACAAACTACTTATGAACTACGTACGAACTAGGACGGCACAAATATCCATGCCCGAGGGGGGATTCGAACCCCCGACCGTAGTGGCCGTGCAGACCGCGACTGGAGCGCCTCAGTCTCCTTGGCCACCGCGGCCGGCACTCATTTACTACTACATCGTAAGTGTAATGTTTACAATCGTCGAACTGCTGCATTATTTGATGTTACTATGTTAATAATCGTTTGTATTTTCCGACATATCTTCCCTATAAATATAGGCGAATTTCTTTAAAGTCTTTAATTACCTTTATTCTGCCTGTGGTTCAAATGATGTTTCATGATTTGAAGTGCATTACGTATTTATCAAGCTGTCCACAATTTGACTCTCCTTACAGCTTTTGGTTTCTGTAGGTGTTCAGGAAACGAAAATAGTGTTGTAATGGCATTTGCAAATAGCCGCTTTCGATCGGTGGTAGCATCCATAACTTTTCTTCAAATGACAAGACCATATGCAACTATACTTTGTAGGCTGCCACTTATCACGCGTCATACTGGTCACCAATTGCGTTAGCAACTACTTGTTTTTCAAAGAAAATCTGTATAAAGAATAGTTTTATTTACCTAGGGTACCTACCCAATGGTTAATACGCTTTTGTACACTATATAAACAACTGTCATTACATTAAAACACACCAAATACAACCGTCATCTACCTAGATTTTTGATGGTCGTGAAGTAAACATAATTTTGAAACTTGGTAATTGCGAAAGTTAAGTATAACGAATGCTTATAGACAAATACACGCTGATACCCAACGACCTATATAATTACATACCTCTTTCTTTATGTATTGTATTCCCACAGTTTTATCACTGCGATTGCTGCTGTTGTACGCCGAACATACACTGGGCTTGATTTACCACTAATAATAGCGCTTACACGTCAGTTTAGATCACAAACAGAAGCGTCTGCTCACGCTGCTGCTTCAAACTGACGTTCTCAAAGACGGCGTCCAGTATTGCTTAGTGCTGCCACCCAGAGCGCTGTAACTTGCCTGTAGCCTCTGTATGTTGTTTATATACATCTGTGAGTGGTAGTAAGTCGGGCGGCGGAACCCGGAAGCAAGAGTGCCGAGGAGAGTGTGTTGTGGTGACATTGCGACAAGGCTGTGTTGGCAGTTTGTGTGTTGTTGTTGTTGCTCGATTGCGATGATAGGTGTCTGGCACTAGGTCTGGCTGGACGACGAGCAACACGAAATGACACAGTTATCGGCGTCGGCGCTCTGAAGTGGAGTTTGGTGGATTTACTGACTCAAGCTTGGCCTCCGGCAAGTGTAATATTCTGTTTTTGTTCCTGGAAGAGTATTGCAGTAATTAACTAGAAAACTAGACGGATTTAAGAGAACCGGGTGGATGGATATTTGACGAAAAATAAGTCCTGCAGAATCTGACACGGGTAAGAGCTTGAAACGTTTTAATATACGAACTACCGTAGTCCTCCTGTGTGACGTTGTCATTCTGGTTACTAGGGGCGTTTACCAGTTGTGTATTAACAAGACTGGGACGCTTAGTACGTAGCTCAGCTTTCCCTTTTGAGTTCTGATCGTCGAGACTTGTCGTGTTATGAACAACTATTGCTAGATCTTGTATATATGTTGACTATGTGGAACTTTATTTCAATGATGTGGGGCTGTTATGCGAATCTAACGGGGCTTAGACATTAACTTGGTCAGTGATTTCGAGACTTAAGTCAATAAGACGTGTACAAGAATTGTGTGTCATGAATGGTTCTTGACAGTTGTATGTTTCAGGGTGTGCGTAGTGAAAATTTTTTGCTGAAGTGCTGTTACATTGCGATGACATTTAGTGAGCAGAACTAGTAGTGGCTTATAATGATGGATGTTTTCAATAAGCACCATATTGTCACTTGTCACGGATCCTGTGTCCTGAAGTTCAAAGGAAAATTGCTTACGTGTAGTGGAGCTGAAGTGGGACCTGTTCTCAGTGTAAGGATTCCAAAACAATTTAAATCCAATCACGCACTAATAGAGCCTTGACCTTTATTAATGCGTGGATTTAAATTGTGTTGGTGTGCTGTATGTTCTTGGTAAATTTTCTGTTTTGAAGTTTGACTGTAAAGAACCGGGTAACTTGCACTAGAAGGATTACAGAAATTTCTGTAAAGAGTTCTGTTCGAATATTTAAGTTAACTAACAGATTGCATCTGATGTTGAATAAATGTTTCGGGTAAAGTTTATGATAAGTTGTAAACATTTTCGTCTTTAAGTGGAAGTCAAAAGTTTTAATAAGTATTAATAATTGATTAATTATCTGTCAGAGTTAAATTGTCTCTTGTGGCTTAAGATAATAAATAAGTTTATTATAAAGGTAATATGTTTGGTCCCAGCACCTCTCCTACTCCACAAGCTTCGAACTGCCCAATTGGTCCCATGTCTCATAAATAATGTTATAGGCGGTTGTTGTCATAATTACCTTGAGCAGGATCAGTATACATCCTCCAGAATGTGTCAAAATTGCCCTCTGTTGGGTCAACGAATTCATGGTGTTCTTCGGCGGCCTTCCCCTCCATGCACCGGATGTAGCGCGCGCTAAAGGCGATCCAGAGCGCGTTTAGAGCCTACTGTCACAGTAACATATACAGAGAAGCAGCACCCCCCAAACCACTGTCCTACACTCCTCTCGTAGTTCCGTAAGATGCTAGCAGGTGTCAGGCGATTCCCTGGCTTAGTACTGGTAGACCACACTAGAGGTGCTTCTGAGGGTGCCTCTCGCATTTCAGAGGGTAGCGTGGAGGGGAGGCTGAGGGGAGAGCTCGTGCCGCCTGCCATGAGGCCACGGCCTTGTCCGGCTTGCCGGCATTTGAGGGGAGGCGGTGGTGGGGACAGCCGCTACCTGCCACCTGCTCTGGCCAGTTTAAAGGGCTGGTTCTGACCGCAGCGCCATCGCGGGACATCTTACGGAACTGCTTCAGCACCCCCTGCCCCAGCACCCCTGAGCATGGGGCCGGGCCCTTATGGAGGTTTCCCGTCTGTATATATTTGTCTGTGCTACTAACAACCCTTCCTACTAGACCTCCAGATAGGACTCTTGTCACCTCTTCTGTCCATGATTATGTTGGTACTACACTAAGAAAAGGCCACTTCG
This sequence comes from Locusta migratoria, assembly GCA_026315105.1. NCBI lineage: Eukaryota > Metazoa > Arthropoda > Insecta > Orthoptera > Acrididae > Locusta > Locusta migratoria. Next base: position 627,016,104 of record CM048745.1, read on the forward strand.
CCACCTTGCCAAGTAAGAGTGTCTCTGGCTACATAGCAGACGACAGTGCAGACGAAATACGAAGCCATGTGTTCTTAACTAAACAAGGTGGCGACTGTAAGCCACTGCGCGGCAGTCGGTCAATATTAAAAGCAACCTTCCATATTCATATGAACGCACAAGTTCAATAACACGGGTGGAAACGTATATAATCATGGGGCATTCATCATTAATACAGGAATAAAATGACTGACATGCAAATAGACAACATTAATTGTGGAGAAACACTTAAGAGTAATGAATAACTCAAAATGGAACACGACCACACATTCAGTGGACGTGCTTCAAGATTTATTTTATAAATTCCTAACCAATATCGCAATGAGAGATAACACCAAGTTAAACCTAATTTACTCCGTACACTCCCACATTAACTAATATCTGCTGGCCCATCCAAAAGTATGAAGTTTTCGATTGAAATAAATTACATACTTCAGGTGCAATTTATTAACCATAAACAATTCATCCTGTCACATGACAAAGCTAACAAAACATTACACATACTTTGAAACAAAGAGATTCTATACACAACTGTTAAAGAAAATTGACAATTAACAACATGAAATAAACATTGACTGTTATATATTTACATCAACAAATGACTGACTGATTCAAGGGAGAAGGAGACCTTTTCAGGAAGAATAATTATCCAAACTACTACCGCAGATGCACAAACTCAACGGGCAGACGAAGTTTCCCAATTTGAACAAATACGCCCAGTTATGAAAATAAAGAGAAAATGCTTCACAAAAAGCAATATACTGGCCCTAGCAATGATGCAGGCGACGCATTACCATATTTTTGGAGCAGAAGATGGGCATGCACAGGAGTCGGCAGCGGCAGGTGATGACTGCAGACCAGAGCTGAAATAAAACGCGACCGTTTTCTCACTTCGTTCTGTGAAGAAGAAACAATATTTAAACTAATAGCCACTCTAGCGTCGGCGCTGTCTAGCGGCGTCCTTGTGCTTGCGCCCGTTTTTTAATACCACTGTGACAGCTTACACTTTTAATCTTAGTGCCCATCTTGCTAGTCGACCTGATGGATCTTTCAAGCTGGTCAGTCAACATAAAGAATGGTGGTCTGTCATGACAATGAATTATTTACCGCATAGATACGGCCTGAACTTGTTGATAGCCCAGATAACGGCGAGACACTCCTTTTCGGTTGTAGAGTAGTTCATCTCGGACTTTGAGAGAACTCTTGGTGCATAAGATATCACCTTTTCAGCACCTTCCTGAATTTGTACAAGTACTGTACCAATCCCATAACCCCTAGCGTCTATGTGAAGTTCAGTTTCCGCATTATTATCGTATAATGCTAGAACTGGTGCGGAAGTTAGTGCCTCCTTAAGTTCCCGAAATGCTCGTTCTTTCGTCTCACCCCAGTAAAACGTGGCGTCTCCCTGCAGAAGTTCTTGCAATGAACGAGCCGTTACAAAAACCAATGAAACGACGATAGTATGAGCTCAGCCTGAGAAAACTGTTCACATCACGGATGTGATGACGAGTTGGAAATTCTGTGACTGCCCTTACTTTATCTGGATCAGGACGGACACCATCTCCGGTTTCTAGGTGCCCCAGGATTTTTCTTTGGCGACGAAGAGGCACTTCTTTGGGTGGAGGCGGAGTCCTGTTGTTTAAACACAGTTCAAAGCAGTCACGTCAGGAGCGGCTTAGCTTCCTCACCTGATGATGGCGGCCAGCTGGACCGCGGAAGTTCAGATGACAGAATGATCCGGCTGGAAACCCGTGAAGAATTTGATTAGTTAATACGCCGGGAAAGTCTACATAGCCAAATTCCTTTTACTCATACGAACGTAATCACACTATTACTATTTAGGATAAATTGTAGATGTATTGTCCAAATCATCCAGCAGTTGGTTTCGATTTTCAGATGAGTTCACTAGACGATACATGACACCATCAACTGCTAGAACCTAACAGGTCTGCTGGGCTTTTTCCCCAGATCGTTGATGTAGCTAAGGAATCTCAGATCAATAACACTACCCTGGGGAACACCAGAGATCACCTCAGTATCCGTTTGGCTGCCTGCTGACACACATAAGGCCCTCCTACATATTTTGTAATTGTAACCGCCTTCTGAGTAGAAGCGATGCACAGTAATTTTTCTCTGCGCTTTTTTCTTTCAGTTTATAAATTTATTCTGTGCTCTCGTGCAAATTCGCGTTTCAGCAGCATAGTAACCCTCTGAACGCAGTACAGAGCACACCGCTATTTGTAAGTGTAACCGGCTTCTTACTAGAAGCGACATAGTTTGATTCATGTGTGAGGTTCTTGCTTCAGTTTATTAAATTTATCGTGTGATCGCATGTATATTAGATTCAATTTCGCGTTAAGTATCTGGTTAGTGTATTCTTTTGCCGCGTGAATCCCGACAGTCCTCTGTTTTGTTTTAGTTGAATTAGTACCAGATCTAGTCGTCCGTGTTCACCTCTAACACCTTTATAGTCATAGATTTCCTGGATATTGTTTTCATGAATAGGCACTGTGACTGCTATGTGCAGATGCACACTGATCTGGTAGCACTGCGCTCCCAGCTTCAGGCTGTGTTAACCTCTGCCGGCCGCGGTGGCCAAGGGGAGTGAGGCGCATGGATATTTGTGCCGTCCTTAGGATTAGCTAGTTCATAAGTAGTTTGTAAGTTTAGGGACTGATGACCCTGTAGTTAAGTCCCATAAGCTATACAAACATTTGAACATTTTTTTGTTAGCCTCTGTTGCACAGCTGGGGGCTGCGGTCATGGGGCACCTTAGTTGTTGGTCGGCCACTGCAGCCAACGAGCCGACATGGTTCAAATATACTACTAGTTCTCATATTTCCCACAAAGGAGAATAAACGCCAAAATATCTTCTTTGAACGTCATATTAAAGCTCCTCCGTTTCACGACCGTCAATAGGGTGACAGATGCCGGGTATTCTCATCTCATTTTGGCAAGGAGCTTCAATCTTTTGTCAATATTTTATTACAACAATGTGTTTGTAAGGCTCTTGGAAAACGTAGCTAGCAACGCTCTTACTGCCGAAGCGGCGGAAACTTTGACCTCGCTGCTTGCATTGTTAATCTTGTATAAAGCTGAAAGAACAATACGCCGCCTGCCTTTCACTGGTGCCATTCAGACTGTTTTCGCAGACTTCCTGCTGTACTGCACTTGTTCAGGTGTTTTTTTCTCCAACGTGGAACCAGCAAGTCACCAACTACAGGACCACTAATTATTTCCTGGAAGAAGGAAGCTTAGTATTTAACGTCCCGTCGACATTAGAGACGGAGCTAACGCTCGGAATTTTGGGTAAGGATAGGGAAGTAAATCGGCCGTGTCCTATGAAAGGAACCATACCGGCATTTGCCTACAGTGATTTAGGGAAATCACGGAAAAACCTAAATCTGGATGACCGGAAAATGTTCAAATGTTTGTATAGTCTATGGGACTTAACTATAGGGTCATCAGTCCCTAAACTTACAAACTACTTATGAACTACTTACGAACTAGGACGGCACAAATATCCATGCCCGAGGGGGGATTAAAACCTCCGACCCTAGTAGCCGTGCAGACCGTGACTGGAGCGCCTCAGTCCCCTTGGCCACAGCGGCCGGCTCTCCAACATTAATGGACTACCCCCCCCCCCCCCCCCCCCACTAGTCACCAACATGACCTTGTCCTTGAGCATACTGCATTTTCTCTATTGTTAGTGAGGCTCTAAAATAAAAATGATCGTATGGAGTAGGGTATCCCGAACTGGGGTTTGATAGTCTAGTGTATAGTTATTTAATCCCACTTCGACAACTTACAATCGACAGTAAAGCACTTAGAACTTCTCTTGGATCCTGCTATACCCTAGGACATTTCACAACTGGAAGTATACAAGTATTTTTCTAGTCCTGCCCAGACACATTGACGGTGTGAAAGGCGACTGCTATGGTTCACGTGTTACCTGTAAGGTTGGGGAGTGTGGTTTTTGTCGCAGCTAAACGATACCTGCCTTTTGCTATCCGAGGTCTCCGCGTCTCCTTCTGGTGACTGTCGGAAGAGGTCAGGAGAGCTGGCCTTGCTCTCAGGGTCCCAACCGCCTCTCCTCTGCGGCATGGCCACCGTGTTATCCATCTGACACATGGTCGGCGAGTTTTAGCGGAAAACGGTCGCGAAACTTCGCCGTTTACGTAATGGGTACCCCTCTGCATTTTCAGCTAAATCCACGTTACTGAAAGTTACACTGTGCTTCCTGATTGGGTACAACTGTGTGCGTTACACAATTCAGCAATTTTAATTTCTAATTACAGGTTGAATAAATTATACACAGTGACATAAACTATGTTTCTCATTTACAATTTGCGTGTTATATCGGGAGGTATTGCGAATCGTCAGTAGGAGATACTAGCACTGAAAGATATGTGGGAAAGGCTGTGTGAGTTCATCAAGGAAGAAGAGTTATGATAAAATGAAAAGCTAGGAAAACTGATGTATGAACTTCTGCGGACAGAAACTTTATTACGGGCGATTCACAATTTCGGTTTCGGTAAGTCCTACTACGATCAACCGTTAGGTTTTTTTCGCAGTGATATTACAGTCATGCAGCAATTTTCACCACAAACAACGGGAAAGATTCGTCAGCTAAACACAATAGTGGGAAGAGACTAAATTCGCCAACAGAGACGAGAGGGAATTAGGTAACTTATTACTTCACCTACATCTACATTGGATACTCCGCAAATCATATTTAAGTGCCTGGCAGAAGGTTTATCGAACCCCCATTATACTACTTCCATGCCATTCTCGGATAGCATGCGGGAAGAAAGAACCCCTGAATCTCTCCGCTAGAACTCTGATTTCTCGTATTTTATTCTGATGATCATTTCTACCTATTTAAGTGGAGAAAAAAAAGTTCAAATATTTGTAATTCTTATGGGACCAAACTAAGTTCGTCATCAGTCCCTAGACTTACAAACTACATAAACTAACCCAAGTACAACACACACATCCATGCCCGAGGGAGGATTCGAACCTCCGACGCGGGAGGCTGCGCGATCCGCAACGTGGCGCAAGTGGAGGAAACATCAGCGACGGATATATGAATGCTGAACGTAAGATACGTTTAGATTATAATGATTCAAGAAAAGTATGTGCTCGCATTAATAGGAACGTTCACGCTCGGGTTCTGTTGTCAGATATGATGTAAACCACTCGAAGGTAGAGAAGAAGCTTAGATGATGCCAGTGCTACAAAACAGACGACTGGTTAATTAAAAGGAATTGTCTCAACAGGCAAGTCTATTTTAAACTGTTTTGTAACGTCTGACGTTGTTATACAGAGTGAAGACCTTTTCTCGGAATTTCTGAAAAAATACAAATCTGATTAAAATAAAGTTGCAAAAAAAGTTGTTCACCTCCAAGAGGGACATCCAACCCTGCAGCACACCCGGGTGCGGGTAGGAGGGGGTAACTCTGATATATTAAATAGAAAACTTTATTTTTATTTCAGATTTGTATAGTCCGTAAAAAATGCATCATTCTTTCATGTTGTAGTTGGAAAAAATAAAATTAAGTTGAAAATTGTTGTATATGAAAATGGTAATATCTCAAACAAATACACATCGCATTAGGAAAATCAAAGTACAGTTTTTGGTATTTATGATAATGCTGTCATATGACTCCTTCCTAAATCGAATGACGCACAGACTGTGATCACTTTGTGTCCATGATCAGACTGTTCATTTTACTTCAGTGATTCGGACTGCACACATCTCTACGCAATTGTTCCAAGATTTTGACGGTTAAAGAGATAATGGATATCATTTCCTCGTACTTTGACGCTCATAGATATGTTGAAGAAGCTCTTCAAAACTATGCTAATCTCTTTCCTGATATGAATGTATCTTCTGCAACGACTTTCAGCGGTATTGTCCAACCGTTTGCCGAATCTGGAAGAGCATAACTTGTTCGAAATAGTGCCGTTTTTCAACCATTTTCAACTCTTTTTTTCCTGATTATAGTGCTATCAGTCATGAAGCAAAAAAATGTGTTATTCGAAAGTCACATATTTCATGGAGAATCCTAATCTGCAATAAAAGTAGGGGTTCCTGTTTAAAATTTCAAAGTCCCCCCCCCCCCCCGGTCACGCCCCCGAGGGTGCAGGAAGGTCGAGATTTATGTTAATGGGTGGCCCATTTCGAGGGGTACAACTCTTATCAGAACTTATTTTAATCCGATTTGTATTTTTCCAAACATTCTGAAAAACATTTTAAAATGCCTCACACTGTATATATGTAGAGCTAGCTCTGCGGTGCAACTATTACACAATTTGGGGTACTGTAAGGGGTTTGGCGCAAGAAAGAGGCAGCTCCACTTTTTGGCTCTGTTGATTTGAACATTCCATCACATGCAAAAAAAGAAAAAAAAGCCCCTTCGTTTGGTGCAAGAAAAAAGGATCTCCACCACTAGTTTTAGAGAAATCCAACAGATCGTTCATCGATTCCCAGAACCGGGTCACAGCTTTATGCCATGCGACAGAGCGTTTGGTAATATAGAAAAGTGTTTGAGGAAGATGGAAAGAGTTTTTCTTCCAGTGGACTATGCTCACATTATCAGAAGAACCAGCTCGAAATTTCATGTCACTGAAGTGGATCAGACATTTATTTCCTACTTTGTTAACACGTTGAAGAAATTTTTTGTAAAGAACGCTCACGCATCATTATCCAACAAGAAAATATGCACTACGGTCGGGGGTTCGAATCCCCCCTCGGGCATGGATATTTGTGCCGTCCTAGTTCGTAAGTAGTTCATAAGTAGTTTGTAAGTTTAGGGACTGATGACCCCATAGTTAATTCCCATAAGCTTAACAAACATTTGAACATTTTTTGAAAATATGAAAATATTTAATTTCTAAGTTCAAATTCAAATGTTCCAATGTTTGTATAGTTTAAGGGACTTAACTGCGGGGTCATCAGTCCCTAAACTTACAAACTACTTATGAACTATCTTATACTAAAGACAACACAAACATCCATGCACGAGGGGGGGGATTCGAACCCCCGTCCGTAGCTGTCGTGAAGACTGTGACTGGCGCGCCGCAGACCACTCGGCCACTGCGGCCGGCGAAAAATCCGACGTCCGACCGGGTTTCGATGCTGCGACACTTCGGTTTCCAGGCCAGCGCTTCACCCCAAGACCACCGTTTAATTTACTACCTATTTATATGGCGCTCCATACGTTCCCTAGTGTGAAAAGTCTGTAAAAATCAATATAAGCGATACTATTCGCACTCATTCAATATCGCTCTCAGAAACCTAGCTTGCCGGCCACTTGGAGCGCTGCAGTCGTAGTGTATAACAAAAATCTGCGGGAGTGTCGTTACTGTGGTATTAGATACCCCTTAGCGTAAAACAAGGTTGACAATTTTTACGTTTTGATGAAAACTGGATCTTTAAATTTTTTTTTTTTTTTTTTTTTTTTTTTTTTTTTTTTTTTTTTTTTTTTTCCCACAAACTGGATAAATTGGAGCTGCCTCCTTTTTGCACCAAACCCTTCAATTATATCATCTCTCGATTCCTTTTCATATTATTGTGTCCACTCATTGACAATCTTCTTATGTTCAAATGTTTGTTAAGCTTATGGGACTTAACTAAAAAAATGTTCAAATGTTTGTTAAGCTTATGGGACTTAACTATGGGGTCATTAGTCCCTAAACTTACAAACTACTGATGAACTACCTTATACTAAGGACGACACAAATATACATGCCCGAGGGGGGATTCGAACCCCCGATCGTAGTGGCCGTGCAGACCGTGACTGGAGCGCCTCAGTCCCCTCGGCCACCGCGGCCGGCGACAATCTTCTTAAATAATCACCTTGCCTCCCAAGCGAACTCATTCATCCACCTCTTCCGGCATTCTGCTTAACACGACCATAAGTCGGTGACTGACACATAATAAAGTATGAGGGAACTTGTTTAGAAAAGTTAATGGAAAAAAACAGCAAAAGTCATTGAATAATTACAGTTGTTATTAACGGTTTCTAACTTTTTGAGCTTCATCCTAACATTGCTGTGGACGCTAGAGGTTATGTGAAAGGATTAATTAGAGCGTCTTGGTACAGGAAGGGCGGGCTGCAGCGTGGGATGGTGGGGCTGGTGGTCCGCTCAGCCCGCCCTGACCGGCACCACTCGTTTGGTGAGACCAGTCCCAGAGGTCAGTGACGCCGCAGCCCGCCAAACTAGACTGCTCAACCTGCTCTGCCGCTGCGCTCTTCCCGCTGATACTTTTACAGTCTGTGAATGACATGTTAGGCTAGGTTACACACTGTTTGGTCAGAGTATGAAACTAATCTCGTCTGGCAGAATCACGATACAATGCAGAGACTCTGATCCTGAAATAAGATAAACATGTACTACGAGGGTAGTTCTACATCTACATCTACATCTACATGGGATACTTTGCAAATCACATTTAAGTGCCTGGCAGAGGGTTCATCGAACCACAATTATACTATTTATCTCCCATTCCATTCTCGAATAGCGCGCGGGAAGAAAGAACACCTGAATCTCTCTGTTCGAGCTCTGATTTCTCTTATTTTATTCTGATGATCATTTCTACCTATGTAAGTGGGAGTCAACAATATATTTTCGCATTCGGAGGAGAATGTTGGCGATTGGAGTTTCGCAAGTAACCCACGCCTCAGCGATAAGCGCCGTTGTTCTAATGATTCCCATCCCAGATCCTGTATCATTTCCGTAACGCTGTCTCCCCAGTATCGTGACAATACAAAACGAGCTGCCCTTCTTTGGACTCTCTCGATGTCCTCCGTCAAACCCACCTGATAAGGATCCCACACTGGGCTGCAATACTCCAAAAATGGACGGACAAGCGCAGTGTATGCAGTTTCTTTAGTAGTTCTGTTGCATCTTTTAAGGATTCTGCCAATAAAACGCAGTCTCTGGTTCGCCTTTCCCACGATATTATCTACGTGTTCTTTCCAGTTTAAGTCTGAAGTAATAGTGATTCCTAGGTATTTTGTGGAGTTTACGGCCTTCACATTTGATTGATTTATGTTGTAAACAAAGTTTAACGGATTTCTTTTCGTACTCATGTGGACGACTTCACACTTCTCATTATTTAGAGACAATTGCCAATTTTTACACCATACTGATATCTTATTCAGATCGTTCTGCAGTTGGTTTTGATCTTCAGATGATTTTACTAGACGGTAAATGACGGCGTCATCTGCAAACAACCTAAGAGAGCTACTTAGATTTTCCCCTAAATCGTTTATGTAAATAAGGAATAGCAGAGGACCAATAACACTACCTTGTGGAACGCCCGATATCACCTCTGTTTTAGTCGATGCCTTACCATCGATTACCACGAACTGTGTCCTCTCTGACAAGAAATCCCCTATCCAATTGCAAATTTGGGACGATATACCATAACCACGCAATTTGATTAAAAGCCGTTTGTGAGGTACGGTGTCAAAAGCTTTCTGGAAATCAAGAAATACGGAATCGATTTGCGAACCTTTGTCGATAGCACCCATCACTTCGTGTGAATATAGAGCTAGTTGTGTTTCGCATGAACGATATTTTCTAAATCCGTGTTGACCTTGGGTCAATAGATCGTTCTGTTCGAGATAATTCATAATATTTGAATACAGGATATGTTCCAAAACCTTGCTGCAAATTGACGTCAATGAAATAGGCCTGTAGTTTAGTGGGTTACTCCTACTGCCTTTCTTGAATATAGGTGTGACCTGTGCAACTTTCCAATCTTTTGGTACAGATCCTTCTATGAGAGAGTGGTTGTATATGACTGTTAAGTAAGGAGCTATCGCTTCAGCATAATCAGATAGAAATCTAATGGGTATACAATCCGGACCAGAAGACTTGTTCTTATTAAGTGATTTTAGTTGCTGCACTACTCCGATGATATCTACTTCTATGTCATTCATTACGGCATCTGTTCGTAATTCGAAATCTGGAATATTGGTTTCGTCTTCTTTAGTGAATGAGTTTCTAAAAGCTAAGTTTAGTAACTCTGCTTTAGTAGCGCTGTCATCAGCAGGATCGCCATTACTATCACGTAGTGAAGGTATTGTTTGTGACTTTCCCCGAGTATATTTAACATATGACCAAAATCTCTTTGGGTTTTCAGTCAAATTACGAGAAAGAGTTTCGTTGTGATAAATGTTGTAGGCATCTCGCATTGAAATCCTCGCTAAATTTCGAGCTTCTGAGTACAATCGCAAATCCTGGGGATTTCGTGTTCGTTTAAATTTAGTATGCCTTTTCCTTTGCTTTTCCAACAGTGTCCTGACCTGTTTTGTGTACCAAGGGGGATCGCCTCCTTCTTTTATTAATTTATTAGGTATAAAACTTTCAATTGCTGTCGATACCACTTCTTTGAATTTGAGCCACATCTGGTCTACACCTACGTTTAGTGTTAGAAACGAGTGGAAGCTGTCTTTCAAGAAGCAATGTATTTTGTTTCTATCTGCTTTCCTGAACAAATATACTTTGCGTTTATTTTTGGTAACTTTGGGACTTTCGATATTCAATTTCGCTACTACAGCTCTGTGTTCACTAATACCTGTATCCGTTTTGATGCTCATTATGAGCTCAGGATTATTTGTTGCTAAGAGATCAAGTGTGTTTTCACATCCATTTACAATTCTAGTTGTGTATGTCCCGTTTGGTAACAAAAATGGAATCAGCTAGAGATAAAGAAACCAATTTATTTCATAAAAGTCCATAACATACCACTTTTCGACATTGACCCCGTTTTTCTAGGCATTTTTACTAGATTGGTCCAAGGTTTTGCATTCCTTCGTCATAGAATGCTGTCGTCTTGGTTGTCAACCGTGTGCTAATATGTTTTTTCACCTCTTCCTCGCTTACGACTAAGAAACGTCTTCAGATGAAAATCGATAGGAGCGAGGTCGAAACTGAACGTAGGATGGCCAAAACGGTCCCAACTAAAGCTTTGGTAGCCGAGTGGATTGCGGCGCGCCAGTCACGTTTAGCACGGCCACTACGGTCGGGGGTTCGAATCCCCCTTCGGGCATGGATATTTGTGCCGTCCTTAGTATTAGCTAGTTCGTAAGTAGTTTGTAAATGTTCAAATGTTTGTATAGCTTATGGGACTTAACTACGGGGTCATCAGTCCCTAAACTTACAAACTACTTATGAAGTAGCTAACACTAAGGACGGCACAAATATCCATGCCCGAGGGGGGATTCGAACCCCCGACCGTAGTGGCCGTGCAGACTGTGACTGGAGCGCCTCAGTCCCCTCGGCCAACATAGGGTATGACTTATTCCTGCTACCTTAGGCTCGTTGCTGTCCATACACATATACATTTATTTGTAAAACTAAACTTTCAATTTCAAAGTCAGGGAATGTTTAACTAGGGTGGCATCTACTAAATAACTGAGTACATAATTAGGTTTACGTTTTTACTAAAATTCTTTATTGCCCATTGCGTGATTGTCTGGCGAGAACCAGACGCCATCTGGTATGATTAGCTCGAACCCCCAATATTCCTAACAAAATAGCGATATGAATATTTAATAATTTGGATAATGTTCCTAAAATGATTGCTATTAAAATTCATTGTTCTATCCAAAAAGTTAGATAACAATGAATAATTTCTGAGTTCGGACTACTGTTCAAAATCAAAGTCCACACACGTTCGAAATATTTCAGAGACCAGTGTGGCGGATTTTGCGGCTATGTTCATCACCTATCGCCTCACTCGATTTCATTGCACTCACAAGACACATCTGCCATGAAGACTGAACTGCCGTCGACTGATCTTGGACCGCTCGCGGTAGCCACTTATATACAATCTGCGGGGTCTTCTTTCCAGTAATACGTCCCTCTAATGAGGTTCAGTGGCTCTCCCAGTAGAGTACAAACTTTCTAAATAATGACTGGAATGTTGATATGACGGCATCGGTAGATGCGCGCTAAGATTCTAATGCAAATACATACAAGTACTTTAATTTCTAACACTAATAAAAACACCAAAATCTTAATTTTAAACAAATTAGCACCTTCAGCATTACAAATAAATCTTTTTGTTGTCGCAATTTGAATATTTAAGTAATCACTTAAGTAAATTTTTTTTTTTTTTCAGATAGATTTCCCAGGCCTCATTCCAATGCACTGTTACGAATTACTGTGCTCAAAAATTTAAACAAATTACGGTCAATAATTTACTTTACACAAAGACCACATATTCAAAGAAACTAAAATAATATATTCTGAACAGGTCATAATGTGTGTTTACGACCCTGAAATTTATCACTGCCTCGCTGTTCGTATATGTCTTGTATTAATTGTTATTAACAAATCACTATTGTTCCTCTTTAAAAGTGCGTTATTAATCGCAATATAAATGTTGCAGATAATATGGTTACACCATACTTTGCGACTGGATCTTTCATTTGATCCCTCGTTCGTTACTGTACTTCAATTAGTTTAGCCTTTGGATTTTTCCAAGTGAATAAATATTAGTTTTCTGAATAACTTTTGATATGAAATTAATACAAATGATGTAAAATCATCATCTGAATCGTTTTGTTTTCTTATTCCATTTGCTACTACGTGGTGGTCTGTAACTCTAATGGTATAAGTGTAGCCGGCCGCGGTGGCCGAGGGGACTGAGGCGCTCCAGGCGCGGTCTGCACGGCCACTGCGGTCGGGGGTTCGAATCCCCCCTCGTGCATGGATATTTGTGCCGTCCTTAGTCTTAGTTAGTTCATAAGCAGTTTGTAAGTTTAGGGACTGATGACCCTGTAGTTAAGTCCCATAGACTATACAAACATTTGAACATTTTTCTGCTCATGCTCTTGACCACAGAGTAACAAATATAGAGAAGCAGCCCCCCCCCTAAACCACTGTCCTACACTACCCTCGTAGTTCCGTAAGATGCTAGCAGGCGGTTCCCTGGCTTAGTACCGGTAGACCACACTAGAGGCACTTCTGAGAGTGCCTCTCGCGCGTCAGAGGGCAGAGGGTAGCATGGAGGGGAGTCTGAGAGGAGAGCTCATGCCGCCTGCCACGAGGCCACGGCTGTGTCCGGCTTGCTGGCGTTTGAGGGGAGGTAGTGATGGGGACAGCCGCTAGTTGCCGCCTGCTCTGGCCAGTTTAAAGGACTGATTCTGACCGCAGCGCCATCATGGGACATCTTACGGAACTCCTTCAGCACCCCCCACCCCGCACCCCTGAGCGTGGGACCGGGCCCTTACGGAGGTTTCCCGTCTGTATATATATGTCTGTGTATTGACAGAGACAAAAATATGACTCTGTGCTCTTCGCCCGCCGCGCTGATGGGAATCCCGGCAAGGCTTACCTCCTCGCCGCGGCCGATCGCCCACGTATTCGTCGCAACTTTCAACGCTCCGCTGTCAAAATAGCGCGCTTTGCGCTCCAGACGGTCTTACACGTTGATGTAACGTCACGCTCTGCAGCAAGGCGCTTTAGAGGGCACGACCACTCCAGCGTGGCGCAGTAGCAGAATTCAAGAAAACTGCACGGGAGTCGCTAATTTAAATTAGCCGTCTTCAAATCGCAGTACCAACGAATTCACGCCACTCGAGGGATGCAAGAGGAATTCGTACAAGAGTGGTTAAGGTAAAGCATTCAACAATACGAAGATTGATTTGAACATGCTTTACTAGTGATGGTCCTGTTTGGATGTGGTATGCCGTTGCCTTCCTCCACCCTTCGAACTGACTTACCCAGCCAGTTATAGGGAGTCCCGAACCACGGTACTAATCAGTATTTTTCACATCAGCAACACTGCTAGAGGTGAAAGAAGTCAGATAAAAATCCTACGACCTGACGGGGATCAAACACAGGACCTTTGGATTGGCACTCTACCACTGTGCTACGGACCGCACAAACGGTTAAAAGCTTGTAAGTGTATTTCAGGGTACTGAGAAATAATTCAAAAATGTTTAGATATTTGTAATTCTATGGGACCAAAGTAGTCTGGTCATCGGTTCACATATTAGTTAAACTAGTGATGACAATACCTGACATTGCAGGTCTCGCAGGCGATCTGGTTAATATTCTTCAAAAGTGAAAACGCCGAGATCGCGAAATACTCATTTTATTTAATGACGAACGTCATATTACATTTTAAAGTTGGTCATCTTACCTTATTCAAGAAATAGAGATAAAACTTATAAAATGTAATATCACCAGTTAACGGTAACCGGTCGTCAATAAATAAAACTAAAGGACCCATGCGAATACTTCGCATCGTTAATGAAATGACAAAAAACGTTGGGAAAAAAGGGAAGTAAAGTTGAATGTTCACGCATAGCTTTCTTCATAATCAATCAATACAAGTGTTTAAAAGCGCAAATGAAAGAGCTTGATCCGATGAGTGTTGTTAGGTCAAAAATAACTGCGCACCTTAATCAGAACCGAAGATATCTTAAAATAAACCGTTTAAAATATTCAATGCAAGAACAGAAGGATTCGCGTTTGAATAAAAATAAATGATGGAGAGACTTTAGTTCATTACGATACTTGATGACAAATTTGCGAATGAATACCTTTCGTTTAGAGCAAAAATAAAGGAAATCGGTCGGATAGAACGGCCTGGCTGACTGACTTTAGTTTACAACAAAAATAACCCCATAATAAATATACAGAACAAAATCGCGTTTGACAAAGGAAGGCGACAGTTATGTAAATTCTGATGGATGAATACCTTTTGTTTAAAACAAAAACGAAGAAAGTCGGCCGGGTAGTTTGGTCTGGCCGACTAACTTTAGTTTTCGTAGATTCTTTTAATATATACTAGAGGACCCTTGCGAATACTTCGCACCGTTAGTGAAATGACAAAACGTTGGGGAAAAAAGGAAATAAAGTTGAATGTTGACGCATGGCTTTCTTCAGAATTAATGAATGCAAGTGTTTAAAAGCGCAAATGAAAGAGATTGACCCGCTCAGTGTTGTTAGGTCAAAAAGAACTGCGTACTTTGATTAGAACGGAAGATATCGTGCAACAAACCGATTAAAATATTCAATGCAAGGCCAGAAGGATATCGCGTTTGAATAAAAATAAAGGATGAAGAGACTTCAGTTAATTATGATACTTGATGACAAATCTGCGAATGAATACTTTTCGTTTAAAGCAAAAATGAAGGAAATGGTTCGCTTAGTTTGGTCTGTCCGATTGACTTCAGTTTTCGTAGATTCTTTTAATATACAAGTATTTCGCGATCTTGGCGTTTCCATTTTTGAAGACTACTAGTTAAAGCTCGCCAGAGTAGGTGTTGCTGAACGTGTTCTTCGTTTGGCCACCTAAAACAGAAATATAGACTGCTCAGATGTGGACTAAGTTTGAATCTGCTACAGTTCAAATTTCTATATTGCCCTCTGTTGTTCTATTTGACGCTGCTACTATAATTTAAGTGATAATCTGAATCGGCGCTAAGTATAGCCTTTTAGGTTACGGTAGTAACACTAAAAGTAGGCCTTTGCGATCGCCTTTTGACAGCTCGAAATTTAAATGAAAATAACGGCTTAACCGTTCATCTGACACAGATATTGAATACATGAAGTTGTAGATGAGAAAATTCTCTACAACTTCGCTCTGTTATGTTTTTTTCATATCTCGCCTCGTTTCAGAGATATTTGCAAAAATAACAGCGATTTTACGATGTCTGTACGTCTGCCTGTCCGTAACGTTTTCCCACTTTTTAAGTCGAATCGTTCAACCGATCAGCACCAAATTTTACAGATATAATTGCTGGCCGCCAGGGACCAGAACCTCTCATTTTCAAATATTTCGGATAAAAAATACGTTAGTAACACTCCAAAAAAGCAGCTTTTAATATAATTGTAATAGCAAACAAACCGTTCATCTGACACGAAAATTGAATAACCGAATTTGTAGAAGATAAAATTCTCTACAATTTTCCTCTCTTATGTTTCTTTTGTAACTCTAGCCATTACAGAGCTGTTTGCAAAAATAACGGCGGTTTGACACAGCCTTATGATTTTACGTAAGCCAGACGTTAGGAACTGTCACATGACTTTCCTCGTCCAGAACGCTCTCTTGCATACGCCGTCTTGCTTCCTGTATTTTATGCTTTTCTTATTATAACTTACGCGTTGTCATTTCAAAGCAGTGGCGCACTGAAGAATTAACAAAACCACGTCGTTATTCGTACGATAAATGATTATATAGTGGCTAGAAATGCCGTATTAGCATCAGTTAAGAACTGCCATAAATAGTAAGAGATATAAAGCGTTGTTTTTTATTTTTGCTGTAGTGTAGTGGGCAGCACGTTAGATTGTAAGTACCATACACCTGCTCGGTGGTTCGAAACCCGCTACTACCAAAACTTTTTTTCTCATTTTTTTCTGAAAGGGTTTCGGGCACTCTTATTAATTAAATATAGCTATGTTCTGCAATATTTAGAGTTGTGCATATGTAAGAATGCTCCCTCTAAAATGCTAGTTTGTTCTATTTCGTGAACATGCCGTGAAATACGTAACAACGAATAGAACAATGGTCTTCTGAAGCGTATGCTCGTAAACTGGGAGGATACTGTAATAATGAATATGAATATATAATGCTGGTAGTTTCATATATAAAGGAAGTCCTAGATTTCGGTGGTAAATGGTAAACGGAAGGGAATTGTGTACATTGCAACAAATTTCCTTGTTTATTTATTTATTTACTTTGTAAGCAATTATTCATTATTTATGGAATATGTTGAAAGTTATTAATTAGAATCAATGCATCTACTAAACTGTTTGTCTTTGACATGGTTGCTATGGACGCTTTTAACGTAGATTTTATTACCTTTTCTGTAGTTCAGATATGACTTTGTTCATGTTACTTAGTTCTGCGCTAAAATAAAGAGCAAATATTGTTTCATACCGTGATAACGTTTTCTTTTACAGCTAAAATAACGAACGGAATAAGTGTGATAATACTGAATTCCACATAAATCTAGTACTTAATTTAAATACAAAGTTACTACTATCATTACATTCATGGCATGTTCTCGAAACAGAACAAATGCACTTTTCAGAGAAAGCGCTGTTACCTTTCAACAACTCGGAATCTTGTAGAATACAGTTGATTACAGTTAACGAAAGTGTGCCAAACAAAGCCTTTTAGGAAGCAAGAGAGTAAAAAATTGTCAGTGGTGATTATATATATGTATTTTTTTTTTCTTTTTATATTTTTTGTCTTCAGGTAGACCGATGCTTTACGGTCGTTTGTTCATGTTCGTTCTGGGTTGTTCGTTGAGAATTTTGCTCAGTGTGTATTACAGATGGCTTTGAACCATCTTTCTTTTACTCTACTTTAATTGGTTATTCGGGTTGATGTTCAAATGTTTGTAGAGCTTATGGGACTTAACTACGGGGTCATCAGTCCCTAAAGTTACAAATTACTTATTAACTAGCTTATATAAAAGACTTCACAAACATTCATGACCGTGGGGGGATTCGAACCCCTGACCTCAGCGGCCGTGCAGACCGTGACTGGCACACCGCAGACCGCTCGGCCATTGCGACCGGCTCTTCGGTTTGATCGGTAATTTGTAGACGTTGGTATGTTTTGTTCGTTGGTATGATTGTTTCGTCGTTGACTTAGTCTTTTCGTTACAGAGGGCGTAGAGCTACCATGCCGGAAACCCTCTCCCCGCGCTCTACCAAGTTTTGAACCACCGTCTAACATGTTCGTACATCACAAACTAATTCGTCGCCCATTACGCTACGGTGAACAGCTGCGAGAGTAATCCGTAATTCTGGTACCATCATTTTTAGACATTAGATTATAATTTATTGTCCTAAGAACGACGTGTTTTTGATAATTTTCAGTGCGCCATTGCTATGAAATGACCACGCTTGAGCTATAATAAGAAAAGCATCAAATACAGAAAGCAAGATGGCGTATGCAAAAGAGAGTTCGGGTTGATTTCCGAACGCCAAATGTACGCTGTGTTCCTTCCAGTTTATAGTCACTCGTCCGAACGCCAAATGTACGCTAAGTTCCTTCCAGGATATAGTCATTCGTAACTAGAGCTGGCAAAGAAAATAAACTTTGAACAAACTACCAAGACAAGACAGGTGATAATATTTTAACGGAAAAATATCATGAAAATGTGGGAGAGATATTAAAATAATAGTTTCAATAGGAAAAAGTTAAAAAAGGAATATTTTTTTGAAATAGTTTATACTGCAGCAGTCACTTTTTACTAATATTTTTATTAGTAAAAAGTGACTGCTGAAGTATAAATTATTACAAAAAGTTTATAATACAGCCGCAGACCTCAAAACAATCTTCATAATATGGATAAATTTATAAAAAAGGAATATGTTTGTCAAAGCTAAAATCATATATCAAATAATTTTGGCTGTTTGTTAAAATACGGCCAGAAAAAATATTACGTGTTGGGTGCATAGATATTATCATAATAGTAGAGTCGTGATCTATCGCCCATAATTTTTTATTGTGTACATTTTTATTATTTTGTGCAAAATATTTCCAAAAAATCATAAAACTACAAGCAAATCTAAAGTAGGCCGTAAAACACGTCATTGCGATTTTTTCCTTAATACTATTCACTACAACACTCTTGAAATGGTGTTTCAGACGACTCCGTATAAATGTCATGCATATGTTAAAATACTCTTTGACGACGTATAGCAAAGGATTCCACTCTTCTATGACATCCTATCCAATTAATCAATACCACAAGCCTTCTGCGATTATCTAAAACGTTCAGAACACGATGCGCAGTGATCACATTCAACGATAAAACCTACGCAGATGTCTTCGAAACATACGAGTATGTCGGACAGTATATCGTAAGCTGAGGCATGCGACATTTGTCATTAACGTTACTCCGTCTGCGGCAGTTACATAATGTAGGGCAGGACAACAGATTCTCAGGGTTCAAAGAAACACAGCAGAGAAACACCGCTAACCTGACTACAGCAAATCTGTCGACCCTTTTGGGTCCTGTTCAGAAATTTTCTATAGGCGGATCGAAGTTGGACTGTATTTCACCTAAACTGCTCTGCTGCGGGTCTTGAAGACTATCAAGGTTGTTGAGGTACACTTTAGACTTGAGGACTCCCCCACACACAGTAATCTCACACTGACAGTTGCGGCGAGTTGTATGGTCAGGAAGGTCAGCGACCACGCTGATCTCTGCTGACAACTCTGACAGACGTGAAGACTGTGTGCAGGAGCTTCAAGATGCGCCTGGCTGAGTGGGCAAGTAACTTTTGTAAGTAACTGTAGGTCCTTGCCTCCCCCTTTAACGCTACCAAAAATGGTTTAAAAATCGTAACCACTCCTACGAGCCACGTTTATTTGTCTCCACCCCCTACAAAGTACCATCACTTTTGGACAGAAGGATGGTATATGGAAGCTTGAGTCGGAACGGGGGTCGTGCACGGATAGTGCAATGGTTAACGTTAACCTTTACTAAAATCAGGACTCCAATCCTAGTCCGGCACAAATTTTCGCATGTCACCAGTAAATTAAACAGCTGATACTGATTCGTATCCACACTTATGACGTTGAGAAGATACACGGCAGCACAGTGACTTAACATTACAGACGAGAGCAAGAGCGCAATAGTGCGGCAGAAAGCTTGTTCATCTGGTCTAACCGCGTCTGAGTATGTAATTATTGTTACCATTAAATATAAGACGTTTTTTTTACTATTCTATAGTCTCTCTGCACATGGTTTTACATAACTCCCTTGACATCGAATTAACTGGTAATTCAACTTATTGCGCCACCGAGATTCGATCATCACCAAAGGCAGGATCGGCGCCCGTCTGACTTTTGTTTCGATCTCCCCCAAAAATGGGCTGTTGCTCCTTGTAAGGTGGCTGCGCTTTTTTTGTAATTGATTTAAAAGCGTAAGTAGAGGCACCAAACACAGAATTAAAGGAAATAAGATTTGTCATAAACAAATTCACACTCCAGTAATAAATGAAAGCTCTATCACTATGTTAGCCGTGATTAGGGTAACGCTTACGAGATATGGTAGATACCGGGGAAATAAAATATCCGAGGCGGACCCCAACCAGTAACTGCTGCCGTGCTGAGGGAGTGAGGACCCTCAAAGGCTAAGGGGGTGAATCCCGACAGAAAACTCCTGAGAGCTCTATCGCAGTGTAGCGAGCAGCCTCCCATCGAGCTAGAGTGCATGGACCGATAAGCCCGTATCTGTAACAAAGAATATGGACAATAAGTTAGACTTATAGATGACAACCTTGCTAATGAAAAAGGTGACACGAATATTGAAAGGAGTACGCAAAATAATTTTCACTTAATTTTTGCCTGTCATACAGCCTTGAGTATGTTATGTTACAAAAATCTAAGCTATAATTGTGTAGAAAACAAATTTATGTAATATTTTGTACCATTTCACAAATCGATATAACATACTATACTTATTTTCATATCTTTGCTGTAAACCAAAGACTTTATCATTGGAGTGTGTCTTGCACTCGTAGTTGTTGCGTTTAAAGAGTCGGTGTGTGACCTTCGAGAAGGAGAGTCGAGGTTTGACTATGGTAGAGTTGAGTCGATGAGTAATGATCGGAACTGTCGGGTTAGTCTGTCTGTGTGTTAGACTCGAAGAGTAAAAATTCAGACAGTTTTGAAGAAACGCAGCCAAGTCTGCAGATTGTAATTTTGTATGGAAATTAATCTGTCTCAAATAAGGTAATGTGTACTTTTCTATTGTTATGTCTGCTAGTCTGTATTTGAACTATTGTAGTTGGTGTTTGTTTTTTTGCTAATGAATACTGTTTAATGCAGCTCGCATTTATCATTTAACCCTGAGTCATTTTCCAGTTCCTCGTTCCTTTCACCAGTTTGAATTGCTATTCGTTCTGATAATTGTTTCTTATGATAGTGTTGCATAATTATTGTGTTTGTAAGTTTATTTGTTAATTAGAACAATTTAGTGTAGGCATTTTGTCGTGATAAATGAGAGCAGGAAGTAGTTTGTTCATAAATCCAGTAAAGTTCATAGTTAGAGATCTTCTCAGTCTTAATGAAAGTTCAGATTATTAAGTCAGTTAATGTTAGTAACAGTTAAAGTGATTTGTCTGATCAGAAGAGAAGTAGATCACGTAAAGAGATGAGAAATACTTGCAGTGAGTGAGACTTGAAACCATTACCAGATTTGTAAGACATTTTTTATTACGTTGAATCAGCACGGTAATTGTTGTTCAGTGAGGCACATTATCAAGTACAGTTAATTTGGTATCTAATTAATATGAAATATCTTTGACATCTTGTTTATTCAAGTAACGAAATTATCACTATACTAGCACGCTCTTTTTGTTGGCTCTCGCAGTCGAATTGTGCATGTTTAGTCTGGCAACTGGTATATGGTGCACGCTAACAGATCTGAACATTTCTCTTGCTCACATGTCTCTCACACTCGAGATTAATGTGCATACAAATTACGAGTTTAATTACTGTTAATTTATTAACCACTGTACAATTTAAAGTGTTATCCGTTGCGAATCAAACTAAACCACATTTACGTAAGATCATTGCATCCCAGGTCAGTTGCAATTTATTCTAACAGGGCAAAGGAAGGTACTAAGTCTCATTGCTTAGTCACGTTATTTTGTAACCAAAACCACAACAGAACATTTATTTGTGAATTTTAGCGGGGACGGTCTCTAAACAGAAACAGTGACACGCTCGCCCCACAAACACATACTACTTTTCATTTCAAACACACACACACCACTTTTAATATGGCTCCTGAATGTAAGAACGATGAGACAAACAGGTAAACAAATAGAAATGGTAGAAGAAAAAGAACGATACCGATTAGAAATTTTAGGATTAACATTATAATTGGATTCGGAGAAAGGATGAAACTCGTAGTGAAGGAGAGGCATTAATACTAGACTGGAGAATAAAGCAGTCTTCGATAGAGTGGCACACAATTACACAGAGAATCATAGTTACTCGCGTTTCAGTGTCTCAGGACGAGGATAAAGACAAGTTTTACAGCAAACTACAAGAAACACTGCAAAAGTATCGAAAAAAGTATTGCAAAAATTGGGAATGTCAACCATGGGATTCTCGTAGACTTGTGCGGCATCTTTAACTTGATCATAGCAGGTTCCATTTACCCTCATAATTAGCTGGACATGGAGAAAATAAGCTACATGTGAGGAATAAAAGAGGAGCAGACGTCGCTAGCGACCACCATCTTTAGCAGATGTAGATGTATCTCATACGAATCCCACGCTGATGTGCGATACTGAAGCGCTTTCGGAGTTTAGTAATCCACTTCCTTTGTTGACGGACTTCACTTCCTGAGGAGTCTTCTAATGAATCTCAGTCTGCCATTACCCACAAATCATTTTGTATGGTAGTTGCATTTCACATCGCCGTTATGTCTACTCCCAGATATTTTATAATAATGTCGTGTGGCTCATTGGCCTGGTGCAAGTCTTTCAATTGGACGCCACTTCGGCGACTTGCGTGTTCCTAGCCTACCCCAGTTATCCAACCGGGGAAAGGGGACCTACAGCTTAACGTGGAATCCGAACCACGTGTCGTTTCTGGCGACTCCTCACATCGTTGAAAGGTGAAGGATGGGTTAAAGTGCAGACTGAAATAATCCGAGGTCCGACCGGGTTTCGATCCCGCGACCCTTCTGTTTCCAGTCGAGCGCTTTACCCCAAGACCACCGGGCACATATGGACAGCTTCCAGTGTTTGTCCTGCTGTTGAGCAGTTATATAATAAAGGATCCTTCTGTCTATGTAGTCGCAGAACTTTAGACTCCTTTACGTTGACGCTCAGTTCCCATTCCCTGCACCGTGCGTTAATACACTACATATCCTCCTACATTTCGCTACCGTTTTCCAGTTTTGCGACTTATCGATACACTACAGCATCATCCGCAAGAAGCATTATTGAACTTCCGATGTTATCTACGAAGTCGTTTACATATATTTTGAAAAGCAGCGGTCTACATCTACATGGCATACTCTACAAATCACATTTAAGTGTCTGGCACCGAACCACCGTTATACTATTTATCTCCCATTCCATTCTCGAATAGCGCGCGGGAAGAAAGAACACCTGAATCTCTCTGTTGGAGCTCTGATTTCTCGTATTTTATTATGATGATCATTTCTACCTATATAAGTGGAAGTCAACAATATATTTTCGCATTTGGAGGAGAATGTAGTTTCGTAAGAAGCCCACGCAGCAGTGATAAGCGCCCTTGTAATGATTCCCATCCCAGATCCTGTATCATTTGCGTAACGCTGTCTTCCCTGTAACGTGACAATACGAAACGAGATGCTCTTCTTTGGACTCTTTCGATGTCCTCCGTCAAACCCACCTGATAAGGATCTCACACTGGGCAGCAATATTCGAAAAAAGCATGGATAAGCGTAGTACATGCAGCCTCTTTAGTAGTTCTGTTGCATTTTTTAAGCGTTCTACCAATAAAACGCAGTCTCTAGTTCGCCTTTCCCACGACGTGTTCTTTCAACTTTTAAGTCTGATGTAATAGTAATTCCTAGCTATTTAGTGGAGTTTACGGCCTTCACTTTACATTAATTTATCTTGTAAACAAAGTTTAACGGATTTCTTTTCGTACTCATGTGGACTACTTCACACTTATTATTCAGAGTCAATTGCCAATTTTTACACCATAGAGATATTTTATTTAGATAATTCATAATGTTTGAGTATAGAATATGTTCCAAAACCCTGCTGCAAATTGACGTCATTGAAATAGGCCTGTAATTTAGTGGGTTACTCCTACTGCCTTTCTTGAATACAGGTGTAACCTGTGCAATTTTCCGGTCTTGGTACAGACCCTTCTTTGAGCGAGCGCTCGTATATGGCTGTTAAGTAAGGAGTTATCGCTTCAGCACAATCAAATAGAAATCTAATGGGTATACAGTCCAGACCTGAAGACTTGTTAAGTGATTTAAGTTTCCTCACTACTCCGAGGATATCTACTTCAATGTTTCTCATTCTGGCCTCTGATTGTAATTCGAAATTTGGAATATTGGTTTCGTCTTCTTTGATGAATGAGTTTCGAAAAATTGTGTTTTTGTAACTCTTCTTTAGTAGCGCCATCATTGGCAGGATCGCCATTACTATCAAGTAGTGAGGGTATTGTTTGTGTTTTGCCCGTAGTATATTTAACGTATGACCAAAATCTCCTCGGGTTTTCATTCAAATTTCGAGAAAGAGTTTACTTGTGTAAAGTATTGTAGGCATCTCACGTTGAAGTCCTCGCTAAATTTCGAGCTTCTGTGTAGGATCGCCAATCCTCGGGATTTTGTGGTGTTCGTTTAAATTTAGCATGCCTTTTCCATTGTTTTTTGCAATAATGTCCTGACCTGTTTTGTGTACCTTCTTTTATTAATTTATTTGGTATAAAACTGTCAACTGCTGTCGATACCACTTCTTTGAATTTGAGCAACATCTGGCCTTGGTTCAAGTGTCGTCCGACTTCAATGAACTTTGCCGCTTTTCGGGTTGCAAGGGCGAAGTGTCGTCAGATTATTAGAGAGAGCAGCAGTTCCTGAGTTCCATTAACCGTTCTATAACCAGCACGAAAGTATGGGAGACCATCAGGAGGATTTCTGAAAGAGGAGGAAGGTGCCCCATAGCTGCCGTAATGGGTAACGGCACTTTGCAAACACGCCCAGCAGACATTGCCCAGACCATGGCTCCTTACGTCGCTATCGTTACTGCCACTGCTAGTCAGGATCCAGAATTCCGGCGCCACCGAGTGGCTGCTGAGAGGGGCACCCTGGACTTCAGGTCAGGGATTACTGAGGAAGACAACGGCCCTTTCTCCCTGTGGGAATTGGATTGTGCATTGTGTGTGGCTCGAGACACTTCGCCTGGTCACGATGGAATCCACTATGCTTTGTTACGGCACCTTACAGAGAGAAACAAACTTATTCTCCTTAACCTTTTTCATGCCATTTGGATGTCAGGCGCCGGCCGCGGTGGCCGAGGAGACTGAGGCGCTCCAGTCACGGTCTGCACGGCCACTACGGTCGGGGGTTCGAATCCCCCCTCGGGCATGGATATTTGTGCCGTCTTTAGTATAAGGTAGTTGATAAGTAGTTTGTAAGTTTAGGGACTGATGACCCCGTAGTTAAGTCCAAACATTTGAACATTTGAACAGTTGGATGTCAGGACACTTTCCCGACTCGTGGAGAGAGGCGATTTTAATTCCCCTTTTAAAACCCGGGAAAGATTCCAACTGCCCCAGCAGTTGTATTGGAAGACCCTAGAGCGGATGGTCAACCGCCGCCTTGTCTGGATGTTGGAATCCAGGCAGCTCCTTAGTCGCTTCCAGTGTGGGTTCAGGAGATATCGTCCACCTTCGATAACCTGGCCTCTCTCCGAGGCTTTCCTGCACCTTCTGGGTGTATTTTTTGATATCGAGAAGGCCTGCGATACTACTCAGAGGCATCTTAGGCAGCTTCACGAATGGGGATTTCGTGGTGGTCTTCCCATTTTTATCCGGTCTTTCCGTTCTCCATGTTATTTTAGATATCGAGTTGGTGGTGTGCTCTCTGACCGCTGTGAGCAGGAAAACAGTGTCCCTCAAGGTAGTGTTTGAAGTGTGACGTTGTTTGCTATAGCTATTAACAGTATTACATCTGTTGTGAAAAGTCGTGTCCAGTGTTTATTATTTATTGATGATTTCTCTGTCTTTTGCTCTTCTTCTAACCGTGCAACTCTCAGACTGCTTGACGAATGGACACAGAAAACCGGTTTTAAATTTCCAATCGAGAAGTCTGTGTGTGTTCTTTTGAACTGTTCACGTTCTATATTTAACTTTCCTGAACGGCGGATGAGGGACACTGTTCTAAATTTTAAAGTCATTGTGCGTTTTCTGGGTCTCACATTTGACCTTAAACTTACCTGGTTGCCACATCTTCATGGGGAGCAGACAGGACTTGTCTGCTTCGGTTTTATAGAGCATTTGTGCGTACTCAACTTAACTGCGGGTGCACCGTGTATGGGTCTGCAAGACCCTCTTATTTAAAGATGCTGGACGTGGTGCATCATTAGGGGATTCGGCTCGCGACTGGAACATTCCGTACCAGTCCCATACCAAGTCTGTGTGCCTAGGCTGTTGACCGCCACTTCACATGCGGCGACAGTTCCTCGTGGCACGTCAGGCGTATACGACGTTGTCCTCGCCAAATACACCTCATTATCTTGTCGTTGCTCACCCTCCTACGGAACGGCGTTTTCGTACCAGGCTACGAGCAACGAGGCCTGTTGGGTTATGTTCGCCGGCCGCGGTGGCCGAGGGGACTGAGGCGCTCCAGTCATGGTCTGCACGGCCACTACGGTCGGGGGTTCGAATCCCCCCCTCGGGCATGGATATTTGTGCCGTCCTTACGATTAGCTAGTTCATAAGTAGTTTGTAATTTTAGGGACTGATGACCCCGTATTTAAGTCCCATAAGCTATACAAACATTTGAACATTTGATTTGGGTTACGTTCTCAGGATAGTCTTTTGGATGTGAATGTTTCTGATTTTAATGTTTTACATCGAGGTTGGAGTAAATGTCCATCCTGGCTTCTCCAGAGTCCCAGATTACTTTTAGACCTGACACATGTTAAGAAGGATTCTTTCTACTTCCGATTTTACATTTCACTCTAAGTTTTTTAGTATTTTAGATGAGCATCGTGATTTTATCGTGGTTTACACGGATGGATCCAAACAGGGGGACTCGCTAGGCTGCTCTATAGTGTACCACAGGATTCGCCTCCCCCCTGCATACTCCGTTTCCTCGGCGATACTGCGGGCGCTGGAGCAAATGCAGCGGGTTCATGGCACACAGTTTCGATTTTCTCAGTGCGCTGCAATCTTTACGAATTTGTATCCAGCCGAGAATACAGTACAGCTCATACATGACAGAAAGTACTCTCTCCAGCAGCGGAGGTGGCAAGTGACGTTTTGTTGGGTATTCCCCTGCCAGACATCCTCTCTGTGCTGCGGCGGAGTCCCTTTGTTTGCGGCAGGAGGCGTGGCACGCAGTGACGATCAATAAACTGCGGTTGGTTAAGCCAACTGTCCGACAGTGGCGAACGCCCTGTCAGTCATTGAGGCAGCACGAAGTGGCCTTGACACGTCTCCGAATCGGGCATTGTCCTCTGACACATGGCTTTTTACTCCGCCAGGAGGATCCCCCGTTTTGCGATGCTTGGGGTGTGCAAATCACTGTACGCCACATTTTACTTGAATGTGTTTCATACCGTGCTGCTAGGGCAGCGGTGGCTCTTGGTGTGCCCTGCCATCTGTTTTAGCTGATAACGAGGCGAGTGCGACGGAAGTTTTCAATTTTTGTAAAATTTGTGGCCTAACCTTTTAGGCTGTAGGTTTTAGGGTCTTACCGAATGGCTCGCTCACCACTTTTATATCAGGGATCAGCTGTTCATGATACTCTGGTACAGCATTTTGGGGACGTCTACGACTATGTACCATAGTGGACCACCTTACATTCTTACCTTGCCATATTTGTTTGTGTATTTGCTTCGTTCTCGTTATCGTTTGTCTAGTTTGGTTACTTACCATTCTATTCCCTGTTTTTGTTCATTTCATTTTACTCAGGTCACACGTATCGCCTAATTATCTTGCACGGGTGCTAAAGACCAAATTATTGTGCGCCCATAACATCCTATTCTATCCTATCCTACACCTGGTCTACACTTAGTTTAGTGTTTGGAATGAGTGGACACTGTCTTTCAAGAAACAATGTATTTTTATCTGCTTTCCTGAACAAATATACTTTTCATCTGTTTTTGGTAGCTCTGGGACTTTCGATATTTAATATCGCTACGACAGCTCTGTATCCGTTTTGATGCTCGTATGAGCTCAGGATTATTGTTGCTAAGAGATCAATTGTGTTTTGACATCCATTTACAAAATTACTTCACTGTACGATTTATGGTTTAGGAGATACAAGGTTACAAACACCAAGACGCATATTAAACTTCCGTACCATGATTGTTCGTCTTTTGTGGGCTGACGTACCTTTCCTTCCACCGCGTTGTAACTTTGCACACTACGACTTCAAAACAAAAGTGTCACTGTCTACGTAAAAGTACTAATATACCGGGTGATCAAAAACTAAGTATAAATTTGAAAATTTAATAAATCACGGTATAATGTAGATAGAGGATAAAAATTGACACAAATGCTTGGAATGACATGGGGATTTATTAGGACAAAAAAAGTTCAGAAAAGTCCAACAGATGGCGCTTCATCTGATCAGAAA
The DNA here is from genome assembly GCA_026315105.1 of Locusta migratoria. Taxonomy (NCBI): domain Eukaryota; kingdom Metazoa; phylum Arthropoda; class Insecta; order Orthoptera; family Acrididae; genus Locusta; species Locusta migratoria. The sequence continues at coordinate 627,044,465 of CM048745.1, forward strand.
AGCAATAATTAGCGTAACAAATTAAGACAAAGCAAAGATGATGTTCTTTACAGGAAATGCTCAATATGTTCACCATCATTCTTCAACAATAGCTGTAGTCGAGGAATAATGTTGTCAACAGCACTGTAAAGCATTTCCGGAATTATGGTGAGGCATTGGCGTCGGATGTTGTCTTTCAGCATCCCTACAGATGTCCGGTCGATCACGATACACTTGCGACTTCAGGTAACCCGAAAGCCAATAATCGCACGGACTGAGGTCTGGGGACCTGGGAGGCCAAGCATGACGAAAGTGGCGGCTGAGCACACGATCATCACCAAACGACGCGCGCAGATCTCTCTCTCTCTCTCTACATTTCATTCCATTCCATGATGGTGGTGGTGGCGGCTGGTGCAGCAACAGTGTTGGATAATTAAAGATGTTCAGTGTCTGTTGCAATATTTTATTAACCAATGACGCGTTTCGCGCTGTTAGCGCATCGTCAGACTGGAAAAATACAAATGTTTTGTTACAATCCGTGTACCTGGCGGGCAGCGAATCTAATGTGGCTAACGTGAGTAAATTTGAAAATTCAGACTTACTTGGGCGCAGATGGAGCCACAGAGCTATCTGTAGCTGTGTAGGAGGAATCTTAACAATTGTTGTCATTGGGCGCCTGCAAAGAGATAAACGTAAGGGTTATTTGAACTAATGACTAGGAACTAAAGGGGTGTGGTATGGAGATTAATGGAACGCTTTCATAAACTCACCATAGCAGCAGAGGAGTCGCTGTCGCGGCAGGTCCACGTTTACAACTGGTAGTAATTTTAATAATTGCGGAACATATGCCACCGTTAAACAGAGCGGTATGGGCAGAGTTACGCCTGCGAGAATGAGCGGCTTGCCAAGCGGTAGCTTGGTATTATTAGAGATATGTGTGACGTGGGGGAATGAATCTTGTGAAATGAAACATGTTGATATGAAACAATAATAAATGAATGAAAACGAAATTATTAGAGGCCTGAGGGTGGGGCGGGAGAAAGATGTTGTGAATTGTCAGAAGTGGGGTCATTTTGGAAAAAGATGGATAACTCTCTCTCTCTCTCTCTTTTTTTTTTTTTGCCCCTAATAAAACCCCATGTTATTCCAAGCATGTGTGTCAATTTTTACGTATCTACATTATTCCGTGATTTCTTAAGTTTTCAAATTTATACTGACTTTTTGATCACCCTGTAATAATCTCGTGTGGCTCATTGGCCTGGTGCAAGTCTTCCAACCGTACGCCACTTGGACGACTTGTGTGTCCCTAACCTACCCCAGTTATCCAAACGGAGAAAGGGGACCTATAGTTTAGCTAAAATCCGAACAACACGTCGTCTCTGGCGACTCCTCACATCGTTGAAAGGTGAAGGCTGGGTTCAAACGCAGATTGAAAAATTCCGTGATCTCGCCGGGTTTCGAAGGTGGAGGAGAAGTCGGATAGAGAGGCGGTTGGTGACAGAGAAAGGACATGGTGCGGATTGTAATACTTCTGGTTGAGTTTCCAGCACAGCAAGCTAAAACCTGGTAGTGGGCAGTTGGTGAAAGTTGGTGAGAACCACGACAAGTGGGAAAGAGTGCTGGCGAGTTCCCCGAATTGTAGTGCAGGCACTGAACGTCGACTGGCTGTAGAACTGGCGGTCACGCACCACAACACGAGTATTCTACACTTAATAAACTAATAATTTATTCCGTGTCAAACTCAAGTTAGGAAACCTCAAAGCCAAGCTATGCCCTGACTATATAACGTATATTAACTCCTGCAAAATTAATAAACAAAACCACTAATATAAGACGGGAGATGCACGGCGGCCATGTCTTCGCGCCAAATTGCGGAGCGAAGGCAGCGTTGCATCGAGCCGCCTCTCTTCAGTCCAGAACATGCACTCGCAGGAGTAACATGTAGCTCTCGCGTATATAGTCGGTCTCTTAGACTTATATTGGTCAATTAGAAACTATGCCTATATGACATAGAATCGTAATGCTACGTAAGACAAGGTGCATCGAGTATATAAATGTACTCGGTTTGCTAGTTTTCTGCGTTCAATTAAATAGATTAATTGGCATCTACTTCAGTATTATTCAATAGTTTGAGGAGTAACAACTTCATAATTTCAGCCTCATTTTGCATCTTCTTCAGTATTGTTCGATAGTTTGAGGAGTAACAACTTCATAATTTCAGCCTCATTTTAAGAACTCCGACCTGTACGCTACCATCTGCGTGAGGATGACAGTTTTAGAAGACGTCAGGTTGGTGAACTTCTCTTCACATAGTGCAGTGGGGAGTAACTACCACCCTCGCGTACACTGTTATTGCGGTACAAACGTAAACTGTTGTGCGTTATCCATGGCAACATGGAAGAGGGAGGAAAATTATATAGCACCCGTTAGCACACCCCCTATAGAATTTTTGTTGTAAGATGGGCAGCGAGGGGTAGGAGAAGATGAACAGAAAGGGAGAGGTTAACAGAGAGAAAGGGCGAGGGAGAGGAGAAGATCTCAAGACTGGAATAAATAAATATCCAGGAGACACCGGCTTTTCAGCTAGTATATATATGCAAAAATTCCTTCTCACGATGTTTGTCCGCGATGAAATCTGGAGCTACTCGTTTTAATTAAATTTTAGACACTGAGGTTGATTTCGTCCAACTTCAAAGATAGAATAATTTTCATCCAGATTTATGACTTCAATACGTTTTCTTAGAAAAGTAAATGTGATTGTTGGGCAACTATTCAAAAGAAAGGTTGAGTTTCGGCTCCAAGTCTGGTCTTGCGGTAAAGCGCTCGACTGCAAAGTGGAAGGTCAAGAGTGGGAAACGCATTTGAGCGTGGGTATTGTCAGTCTCCGTTTTAACCTACACTTCAGCTCTGAACTCCTTGAGGAGTAGCCGCGCTTAACTGTAAGTGACCTTTTCCCGGTTGGATAACTGGGTTTGGTTAGGGACATGTAAGTCGCCGAAGTGGCGTTCAGTTGAAAGACTTACACCAGGCCACAGTCACACGAAATTATTATTACAGTTGATTTCAAACGTTTCCTTATTGCTACAATTTATTTCACATTACAAATCGGTGATAAGTGCCAAAACTGCTGTTTTGAAGAAATCGCAAATAACTTCCAGAAAGCATTAATTTTGAATATCCTTATTTTTTATAGCGTAAACAAACGAAGACAGTTAATCTATAAACATTTCTGGAGTAATGTTACTGTAAAAGATTAACAACAACAACAAAAGAATTTTAATGGAACAAAACAAAAACAGGTCTATGTGCCAACATCTCCAACATAAAAAGGGGGCTACGTCCACCACGTATATCTGCAAATAAAAGTTTGGGAAGGATAAGAATAATAATTTTACTATTATAATAATCTTATTGTCCTCATATAGTTTTCCCTCAGTTCTTAGCTTCTTATATACCCCTTATGTATCCCTTTTCCGGCTTTTCTTGTTTCATCCATCGTATAAAACACAACAGTAAACAGAATAGACGGGACTAATCATTGCAACTCGAACACAATCGAACCTCAAACTAAAAGCAACAGCTCTGGCACATAGCTCAGATTTTGTTTCAGAAAAGGTGGCACTTAACACCTTTCGCATTCTTGTGGCAATGTTTTAAACTACTTCCACACGGATTATAAGATGGCGCAGTTTCTACTGACGAAGGTTAGGCACATAGCCCACGTTTTGAGAACAAAAAGAAAATTTACATTTTTGGCACTTAGCCCGGATTTTATAATCTGTCGACATGTGTTTTCCAAATTTACGTAAGACATATATATATATATATATTGCATGAACTTCATTTGCGTTGTGCATTATTTTCAATAATCCCTCGAAGTAAAGTAAGGATCCCCGTTCCGTTGTTTGTATTTTATACAAATCTACAGATTTATTCTGATTCTGACGTAATTTTACACACTTCACCTTCAAATGTAGTTACATATGTTATACGGCGGAGAATAATTTAGTAGCAGAAGTGGACACTACTCTACAGTTTTAATTAAATCTTGCTTACTTTACTATCAAAACAAGAGGAAGGCCACTGCGTACGTAATTTCTTGGTACGTTGCATGGCTAAGGGTGCGTTACGACAGATATCTACACCATCTGACCGATCACTGCGAAAGTTATGACAGCCATCCATGTACGTTTCCCGGGAAAACGTTTTTATATTCCGCAAGAGGTCGTACAGTGTTTTTCGGCGGGTATCTCGCAATCAACTTCGACACCGTTTCGACGACCACCAGGAATCTTGGTATGTATAATTTTTCATAGGCATACAGTGACGTTACAACACGTGCAACACCCATCTGGAGCCCAAAGCGCACTAGCTTGACAGCGGAGAGCGTCAACAGGCAATCGGCCCCGGCGAGGAGGTAAGCGTTGCCGAGATTCTCATCAACGAGGCGAGCCGAAAGCATAGAGTAATATTTTTGTCTGTGTCAAGAGCACTAGGAGACCATGCTGGGGGGCTGTGTGGAAATAGAAAGCACCCGGCGGACGTGACGTCGAGTCCAACTGCCACTCTTCCCGCCGAAAACGGCATTGTCTTTACTTTTAGATACTACGCTGATACTAGCACGTAGTAGCAAATGGAAGAGGAGAACAACACGATTCAGATGATGAGTTGACATCAATTGTATTAATCTTATATCAAAAGTTATTCAGAAAAATAATATTTATTCACTTGGAAAAATCCAGAGACTAAACTAATTTGTTCAAAATGTTCAAATGTTTGTAAATCTCATGGGACTACGGGGTCATCAGTCCCTAAACTTACAAACTACTTATGAACTACTTACGAACTAGGACGGCACAAATATCCATGCCCGAGGGGGGATTCGAACCTCCGACCGTAGTGGCCGTGCAGACCGTGACTGAAGCGTCTCAGTCCCCTCGGCCAAGGCGGCCGGCCTAAACTAATTGAACTGCAGTAACGAGCGAGGGCTCAAATGAAAGGTCTCATCGAGAACCAAAGTTTGGTATAACCATATTATCTGCAACATTTATATTGCGCATAATAAAGCACTTTTAAGGAGGAATAACAGTGATTTGTTAATAATTAATACCAGACAGATACAGAAACAGCGAGGTAATGATAAGTTGCTGGTGTCGTAAACACACATTAAGAACTGTTAGAATATACTATTTTTATTTATTTTAATATCATGTCTATGTGTAAACTAAAGTAATTTTGTTTATCGACCGTAATTTGTTTAAATTTATGAGCACAGTAATACGGTACAGTGCATTGAAAATAGTGGAAAATGTACCTGAAAAACACTTCACCTAAGTAATTATTTAAATATTCATTGTGCGACGACCGAAAGACTTATTGGTCATACTGAAGATACTAATTTGTTTAAACTTAAGATTTTGGGGATATTATTAATGTTAGAACTTAAAGTAATGTAACTATTTGCATTAGAATCTTAGCGCGCATCTAACAATGCCGTCCTATCATTATTTAAAAAGTTTGTACTCTACTGAGAGAGCCACTGAACCTCACTAGAGGGACGTATTACTGGAAAGACCCCGTAAGGGGGTGACACGAATGGCCCAAGATCAGTCGTCGGCAGTTCAGTCTTGATGGCAGACGAGTGTTGCGAGTCAATGAAATCTAGTGAGACGATAGGTGATGAAACTAGCCTCAGAATCCGCCACACTGGTCTCTGAAATATTTCGAACGTGTGTGGATTTTGATTTTGAATAGTAGTCCGAACTCAGAAATTATTCCTTGTTATCTAACTTAGGTTTTTGGATAGATCAATGAACTTTAATAGCAATCATTTTAGGAACATTAACCGAATGATTAAATATTCACATCGCTATTTTATTAGCGATATTGGAGTTCGAGCTAATTATAGCAGACGGGGCCTGGTTCTTGCCAGACATAATCATGCAATGGGCAATGAAGAATTTTAGTGAAAACTCAAATCTAATGTTGTAGTCAGTTAAACATTCCTTGATTTTGAAATTGAATATTTATTTTGACAAATAAATGTTACATGTACGGTCAGCAGGCCAAAAGTAGCAGGAATATTTCCTAAGAAGAAGATAGTCAGTTTAAAGATCCATACCGTTACAATATTGACACTGCGGGAGGCCGAGGAGATGGACAGAGCAGAGAAAATTATGTGCTGAGAGAGTGGAGGAGAAGGGCCAAGAGAGAGGAGAGGATGAGACTGACAGAAAGACGGACAGGAAAGGATGGACAAGTGACATGAGCAGGTGAACAGATGAAGACAGGGGGAGAGGGAAGGAGGGGATGGATCAATGGAAGATTGTCATAAATATATAACGCAGATGTTATTCTGTCTTACATATGCCATGTTTTTATAAAAAGGACAGGACATGCACGTAGGGAAGAGGATGTATAGAGTGTAAGGGGTAGGAGGAGAAGGTGGTAGAGGAAGAAATACTGACGTGGAGGAACATGGAGGGGGAGGTGGATATGGACAAAGAGAGGCTGTGTAGGAGGAGGTGGACTGAAAGGATGAAATGGTCAGAAGGAGGAAGAGGGAGGGGAGGGGAGGAAAGAATGGACCGGGAGAGGGACAGGACGAGATGAACATAGAGAGGAGGGGAATAAATAAATAAATACCCGGGCAAGTCCTAAGCCTATTATGTTCTGAACTTAGGAACCGTCCTTCCCGTAATTTATGATACATAGTAATTAAAGTTGTCTATCCACTGATTGCACCGTGAGAAATTTCCGGATAAAATAATGAAACCAGAATAACTACATTTAATAACGAACTAGAAGACCCGTGCGAATACTTCGCACCGTTAGTGGAATGACAAAAAAGGTGGGAAAAAAAGGAAGTATAGTTGAATGGTCACGAATAGCTTTCTTCAGAATCAATCAATGCAAGTATTTGAAAGCGCAAATGAAAGAGCTTTGTTCGATGAGTGTTGTTAGGTCAAAAAGAACTGCGTACCTTAATTAGAACCGAAGATATCGTAAAACAAACCGATTAAAATATTCAATGCAAGGATAGAATACCGTGTTTGAATAAAAATAAAGGATTGAGAGATTTAAGTTAATTTTGATACTTAATGACTAATCTGTGAATGAATACCTTTCGTTTGAATAAAAAAATGAAGGAAATCAGTCGTATAGAACGACTTGACTGACTGACGTTAATTGCAAATGTAGGCTTCCGCGGCAGTTGTCACTATCAATAAAATTCTTCTGGGTATGACACCGCGTCGTCATTTTATAAACTGTACCGACGTTTCGGCCACTGTTGCAGACGGGCTTCGTCAGGGTCTGTGTCTGAATCAGACACAGACCCTGATGAAGGCCGCCTGCAACAGTGGCCGAAACTTCGGTACAGTTTATAAAATGACGACTGACTTTAGTTTACATCAAGGACATCCCCATAAGAAATATGCAGAAGGAAATCGCGTTTGACTATACAAAAAGGAAGGCGAGAGTTATGCAAATTCTGATACTTGGTTTAAAACAAAAATGAAGGAAATCGGGCCTCGGCGGAGCGCATTGAGGCCCTATGCTGCAATGCGCGAGGCCGTTCCCCGTCTGGGGTTCGAATCCCCCCCCCTCGGGCATGGATGTTGGTGCTATCTTTAGTATAAGATAGTTTATAAGTAGTTTGCAAGTTTAGGGACTGATGACCCCGCATTTAAGCTTCACAAACTTTTTTTTTTTTTTTTTTTTCCCTAAGGAAATCGGCCAGGTAGTTTGGTATGGCCGACTGACTTTAGTTTTCGTAGATTCTTTTGATATAATTGTAAGATAATGTGGCGTGTCCTTTGCTGTTCGCACCACCGATAGTTTCTTGTCACACCGTGTGGTTAGCCCGGTGCTGTTTGTGAATTCTGGCTGCCTGAGAATGCAAATTAATTGGTGGTATCTTTGACTGATTTTGTGCACATAATTTTATAAGAATAATGCAGGTTGTCTGAAGGATACTGCATTTAATTGGCTCCGCGTACTGTGCCCGTGTCCGTAAAGTGTTCAAAATGTAGTAGCAACATTTCGCATAAAAATACTATTTTCCAAATTGAATTAAATTCGAAATATTACTAGATTTAGCAGTAATGATTGTTTTACTACTGTATTCGTCTGTGGTATTCAATAAAAGTAAACATTTATTACCACATATAACATTTAACAGTCACAGGCATGTTAAGCTCGCACTGAACTGTGATAAATTAGTCAGAAATAATAACATTATTAATGTCAAAGAGTAACAAAATTGGAATCTCAGCTGCACAGAATGTTTATAAACCACTGTATAATGAGATACTACAAGTCAAAGCACTTACAGTTTTCCTGAAGACCGTACACATTTCTGTTATACAAAGCTCCGCCTGATATGAACGTATTGGGTAGACTATGTCTAAAAAGCCAAACTTTCTATCAAAATTCGTTCACCTTCGGGATCCAGTTGGAAATGATCATTTCTTTGGTCAATAGAAATGAAGTAAGAATTGCTGGAGAAATGATTCGTAATAAGTACAGTTGGTAACCCTATTTTCATAAATAATCAAGCTAATCGCATTATTGAATAAAGTTTCGTTTATTGTACAAGTACATAAAACTGCTTCTAAGATGCACTGTAAAGTTGATAGAACACAGAAGCAAAAGATAATTTTACTGTGGTAATGTCATAACCCTTTTTCAAACTGTAATCATAAGACGAAAGGCAAAAATAAAGTTGAAAATAAACAATCCCATGAAACAGAAAGTCACAAATATGGACTACAAGAATTTGAGAGCTCGAAAAATATACCACACTACATTAAGCAGCAGCTTTAGCATATCTGGAAATAAAGGAAGTGACGAAAGCTGTAAGTTGTTTTCAAAAATTTGATTATTCGAACAGTAAATGATGTTACAAGCATATGCGAAAACCAAGGAAATTAAGTGCAAAAACTAGCTGTTAAACGGAAGGCGATAGTTTCAAGTAAATGAAACTAGGGAAATGTGCTGAATGAAAGAAAGCTCTTCTGAAATGACGCCTACAAAATATAAAAGGATGATGGAAACAAAATAATTGATCTAGGTGCCTTCTCTTCTCTGTAGAGACACATGATCTGGCGCCATTGCCAGGATATTTCGCTGGAAGTGGTACAGAGCAAGTCGGATTCGTTTAAACCACGCACCATGCTATAGAAATGTTCTTTCCAGGCATTGAGGCTAGACAATGTTCTCGTAACATGCCTCGAAATTGTATAATGTTTGTGGAGGATAGGAATTCTGTAAATGACAGGAATCGAGGCAGGGGACATTAAATGAAAAGTTTGGAGGGTATTTAGAACAAGGAAGCAGGGTAGATTTATAAACAACACAGATTTCAGTAGATTTATTAAGCATAATATTAATGGTACCCCTAACCAGTAGCTGTTTGTGATGCGAAGGAGCCTAAAAAATGTATGTTTACTATGAGTAACAGCAATTACTTCTATGTAAATCCGCATTACTGTCACTAAATAATATTTCAGAAGATTTATTACATTAATGGCAGCCCTAACAAGTAGTTCAGTTGTTTGTGATGCGAAGGAACTTCAACAAAAAATGTATATTTGCTATGAGTAACAGCAATTACTTCAGTGGAAACGTCTCAAGTTTTACCACACCGTTTTTGTGTTGTTGGGTGTGGCTGATTGCATTATCTTATAAACGTTTACGTTCTCTAGCTGCGACGCAGTAGGCAAAAATAAAAAAATAATTAAAAAAATACGCCACCTGAGCGATTGTGAAATCTATAAAACTAGCTACACACATTGGCATGTGATCACAACAGCGATAGAAGCTACGTGCAAGAAACAAGCAGAAGTGAGTTACTGGGAGACAGTTTCCACTAAATGCTCACATATTACTATTACCGAGAAATATCATATTTTATAACAGAATTTATTCGCGTTTTTCAAAATAAATGATAAAACGGATATATAATGTAAAGACATGCCTGTAATGTGCGAGAACTTTAAGTTCTCGAAAAGGAGTTCAGAAACAGGATATTAACTAAATTCAAGGAAGACTGTCACCCTAGAGCAGCAGGATGTTTGCCACTAATCCCTGCCACCTGCGTATTACCAACTTAGGAAACAGACGCTCTACAGGGAAATACAATGTAGTAACACTAACGTTTTATTTTTTTTTTTATTTTTTTTATTTTATTTATTTATTTATTTATTTATTTTTTTATTTCTACTAAAACGTGGTGTCAAGATTACGAGCTTGATATTTCGTCGCATATCTGTGCCATTCGCTCGGTAACCGACGGCTGTTGAGAAATATATTTCTGCTGAGCCATGATTTTCAGCGCATTTTCTAGGCATTTTTTCAGCCCGACTAAAGTGCTAGTGCAGGGGTGTCGAATTCGAGGCCAGCATATCGCATGCGGCCCAAAGAGAGTATCAATGCAACACAAAGCAAGATATGTGGCTCAAGAAGTGAGCATCCATAGCACGATAGGCAAAACTAATTCCATATATTTGTAAAATTATGATAAACTGAATGTAGTCAATATTTAACTGTTGCAATGTCATTGGTCCATCCCGTTTCTTACTTCGCCATTGTATTTTAATTAACATGAAGAATTGTGTTTTGTCGTTAATATTAGTAACACTGCTCCTTCTGTAGAATCTTTCTACTCGCGTACTTGAATAAAACTTCATTTACTTTACTGACGACATCGTCAAGTTAAACTGATAGAACAAAGGAGTAAAAGGGAGCTCAGTTACGGAAATTTGGAAGGAAGGAAGCTTAGGGTTTTACGTCCCGTCGTCAGCATGGTCATTAGAGACGGAGCTTATGCTCGGATTTTTGGGGAAGGATGGGGGAGGAAATCGGCCGTGATCATTGAAAGGAACCATCTCGGTATTTGCCTGGAGTGATTTAGGGAAATCACGGAAAACCTAAATCTGGATGGCCGGAGGTGGATTTGAACCACCATCCTTCCGAATGCGAGTCCAGTGTCTTACCACTGAGCCACCTCGCTCGGTAAAGAAATCACAAAGAAAGAAAGTACAACAAATTAGCTGTTAAAAGCGAAGGGGATAGTCCCGAGTAAATGATAACAGGATTCTGGAGAATTAAAAATAAAATAAAATTGAAGAGTGGAATTGCTAAAGGCGCTAAGTGCCGAAAATGAAATTGTCGAGGAAACGAAAAAAACTGCACATCTCTGTGAGAAATGGATATTTATTCCTAACAAAAAACAAGTTAACTCTTTATATGGTTATACAAATGTTGACAAAGGTTTTTCTACTTATGTTGAAAAATCAAAATGTTACGTAGCTTTTTATGCATAAAACTGTAAGTGCAATAGGTTTTGTCATAGGTAATAGATCGAAGTGCCATGAGACAACATTGATTTTATGGAGGTAACACCTGTCGGAAAAAGTCCTTGTTGTTTTCGTCCACGTAATCAATAATGGTGGAAAAATCGTTTTCTTATTTGGTGCCAGTGGAGCAGTAGCTGGAAGTTTTATCAATTCCACAGCTGCAGTGTCTTTCATTGTCTTGCCTTTCTTCAGGGCATGAAAATTCTCCCAAGCACACTGACCGGGAAAGCTTCTTTTGCATGACACAATACCAGACTGTTGTTTGCTTATTATGATCAAAGAAAGCTGTGTCTTTGAAAACTTCAGAACCTGATTTTTTCTTCGTAACAATTGTTTGATTTTTTAGCAGAAATATTAAAGGTATTTAAAAATGTAGCTTTGCATACTCTTTTGAGGTCTCCCGTCCCATCAGAAAGTGTGTAGCAGGAGTTGACTGCCTTTTACCTCTCTGCGTCTTCATTATAGGTTCCATGGCGTCGTCTTTGAGTAGGAAAAACCTCTATAAGCCCCATCAGGTAATTGCCTGGTTGGTTCAGGTCAAGTTGGTGGTATTCTTCAAAGAGCTGAGAGCTGAGTTTTCATATCAACTGTACTTACACTTGCAGAACACCTAAACACAAAACAAACGAAAAATATGTATATCAACCTGCTACAACTGGATAATGTAAGCTTGTTTCATATTATAAGTTTACTTCATATATAACAGAACTAACCTGTAAAGATGACGGTTGTTTTGCAGCAATTTCCTTCCTTGTTCTGTTTCTTCTGCGAGAGGTACGTCGTTCCGCTATTCTTACCTTCCTCAACACTTCCATCACCACTAATATCACTGGCGTTCATATTATCATTATTAACAGGTACATCATTTTAGATAGCAAGCAACGGCTTTGGTAAGGCAAAACAATAGTGTAGTGGCACAACCTTGACTACAGACTGCTGTTCGGCTAGCGCCAGATGCCTGTGGCACATAGATCCATTAGCAGAGCAGCTCCATTTGGACGTCAGTAGCAACTACAAGGAATGACTGTAGCATGTAAATCTCTTTGCAGCTTATTGGCGCGAAGACATAGATCGGTTAGCAGTGAAAAACCCCGAAAGTCAAAAAATGGCACTTACATCCTTCAGCATTTCCACTCTTCATTTGGAAATGACTTCCAAAGAATATGCTGCTGATAGCTATACTTAAATCCTCCAGCCTCTCATTCTGGCTCGTACAACTCTCTATTTAGTTCCTCAGATGCAACTGAAGCAGCAGGTCCAAGTTTGTGCACTACACTATTGTTTTGCCGTTGCTTGCTATCTAAAATGATGTACCTGTTAATAATGATAATATGAACGCCAGTGATATTAGTGGCGATGGAAGTGTTGAGGAAGGTAAGAATAGCGGAACGACGTACCTCACGCAGAAGAAACAGAACAAGGAAGGAAATTGCTGCAAAACAACCGTCATCTTTACAGGTTAGTTCTGTTATATATGAAGTAAACTTATAATATGAAACGAGCATACATTATCCAGTTGTAGCAGGTTGATATACATTTTTCTATGCCAAGGTTTGCAGCTTATTGGCGCTACTGACCCCAAGAGATTGCACTAGTTCTACATGCTACAGTCATTCCTTGTAGTTGCTAGCGCCAGATGCCTGTGGCACATAGATCCATTAGCAGCCCAGATAACAGCCCAGCGCCTCAGTGATTGTTGTTAGTGTAGTATATTACGAACGGCCCAAAACTACTTGCCACCTTCCATTATGTCTAACAAGGAGACCACGTGGGTATCGGATTTTAGAATTTTTTTATATTTATGGTACGTGAAGTTCAGGATAACAGTCAACCAAAGCCATTCGACGAAACTCTCAAAAATTCTCGAGGAAACCGACTTTGAAGTTTTGCAAATAAGCCTAAGTACCAATCAGTAAATCACTTGCAACAGATGTCAGGTTAGCTCAGTTGGTAGCGTTCTGACCTTGCATCCCTAGAGTCGAAGGTTCTAATCCTATTGTGGCAGATTTTTTCTTTTAATCTTTTTTCGTTCTGTTCCAATACTTACAAAATTTTAATATCTAATTCTAATTTTACGAAAAATGCACGTATTTCTTTTAATTCGTAATTTTCTATATTTTATAGAAGATTGATGGTTTCAATAAAAAATAATAACGTACATATTTTACGGTATTGGCTTCACTTTTAGTTGACGACGGTAGTCTTTGACTGTTCAGTTTGTGAATAGCTACGGTACTGTTTTTGGAAAGTCAACCATCGTTTTACGTTACGACAGTGTTTTCAGCTCGTCTACATACACATAAACAAAAACTGAAACAACACGTAGAAATAGAAATCCCAAAATAACAAATCGAAAACGAATAAAACAAAAATGTCTCAGTGAGATTCGAACCACGAACTCTATGGTTGTAAGGCCAGTACATTACCACATGAGCTATATTAACAGATGCTGCAATTGTTTTAATTATTGGTACTTACATGTAATTTGGAAAACTTCTAAGTCGATTTTCTCGAGAATTTTTTAGAGTTGCGTCGAATGGCTTTGGCTGATTATTAGTTTATTTAAAGTTGTGAACTTCACTTACCATAAATATAAAGAAATTCTAAAATCCGATACCCATGTGGTCTCCTTGTAACTTAAGCTAAAAGGTTAACAGCTCAGGAATAGCGTGTATACTGGCCTAACTTCGGACAATAGGGTAAATTCTGCCAAATCAGTTTTTGCTTTTGCTATCTAGTGGACCAATGACTGGATTACTTTCAAGCTAGAAATATGTAGTCGATAGAGGTCTCTGACAACCTCATTGACTTAGGCTCTCTACGTTGTCCACTTAACTTTTCGCGCAAATAATTTCAAGTTCGTCAGAATACCGTCGTTTGGATGTTTGAAAATACTCTTGCGCAGCTAAATCTCGGTTTTGTAAGCCATTAATTTCTTTACAGCTCTATTAGGTAAACATTTCTTAATATACACTAAAAGTATATTTAAGCGACAATTAGTGTTTGGCAGAATTAATTTGAAGAGCGTGAGTGTAAATTGTAAGGTTACTTCGGCCATGACAAAAATATATAGCAAGAAATTAGGAGGGCGGGCATATTGCAATTACAGGCAGGTTTATTTACAATCTGCTTTAAGGTAAATTCAAGAAGGAAAATTATCGATACGACAAGCCTCTGAAATGTTTGAAGTGCCAAGGAAATCACCAGGACAAAATAAAAACAATCGTACAGGAAAAATAGGACGTCCTTGGATTTTTTTTTTTTTTTTTTTTTTTTTTTTTTTTTTTTTTTTTTTTTTTGAGGTGTTCTAAGTTGTCACACGGAACGCTTATCAAACGAATATGCTGGAACAAATATTTACATTTGAATATATGAAATGTCTATGTAGCGTTTGTATTGCTAAAAAATTAATTTTTTAGGTAATGTATCTCTCCTACGTGTATGTACTCCATGTAAACCATATTTTATTGTAATATGTTCTAAATTATGTGTATATTAATGTTTATTTTCATTATTTTCCTTTTTGTCAGTGTCTTTATTGCTTGTCATGTATGTTTATGTTATTTTATTTGATCATGTAAAATGATTAGTAGTAAAAATGGGTTATCAATAATTGCTTGGAACTGCTTCATTCAAAGACAATGTTGTATGAAACAAGTGACTGTCGCGCTTTGGACAGTTGCGAGCGCAGCTAAGCAGTACGTACCGCGCCGAGACAACTATCGCACGCACGTCTCGCAGAGTGCTCAAGTCACTTCAAATCTAGTATTTTCTAAAAACAAGTGTGTAATTGAAGCATACATAGTGTATGATCTGCTCGAGGCAGAAATTCCGTACGTAATAACGTTTCCGTCATATCGTGCGAAACGGGATGGCGTTGTCGTGAATGCTAACGGTCGTAAGAAAGGAATACGCGATTCGCGTTGTAAGAAACCGTACTGTTTATGAAATTTGGAAAGTGGAGCAAGAGTATGTATCTCATGGATGCGGAGATGATGGATTCTGGAAAACTAGTTGGAGAAGATGTATTTCAAAACTATTGTTGTAAAATCTATGTAAAGATTAACGGACCTCGCTGGACTTTCTGATTAGATAAGTATTAACTTTATAATTATGTTAAATTTTGTAACTAATGTATATTTTAAAGGTGTTCTTTGACTTTGCAAAAATTCAAGATGAGATGTTATGTCATTGTTTTTACAATGAATACTACCCCCATTCTGAAGGTAATTGATAATAATTGGACAGACTGATCTAAAGTTTGAGAATAATATTTCGAACTGAAAAACATTATAGAAAGCTTAAATATTGACGGTGAATTTAATTAGATTAATTGCATATGAACATTGTATGGCAGACGTCATTGTTTTCAAATTCAGTTAACGAACAGTAATTAATTCAGTTAAAACTTGTTTAAAAATTATTAATTTCAAAATTAAAGTGTAGGCATTCGGTGAATACGGCATTGTCTGAGTTCAACAATTCTTACCACGACCAAAATCTGTCTTACCTGACAGATTGTTTTTTAGTTATGAAAGCAAAACATTTTTCAAAGTGTAATTTATGTAATTATACAAAAATGTTCAAATTTTTGTATAGTCTATGGGACTTAACTACGGGGTCATCAGTCCCTAAACTTACAAACTACTTATGAACTACGACGGCACAAATATCCATGCCCGAGGGGGGATTCGAACCCCCGACCGTAGTGGCCGTACAGACCGTGACTGGAGCGCCTTAGTCCCCTCGGCCACCGCGGCCGGCACGTAATTTTACAATTATTCAAAGTGTAATCAGAGATATATTAAGTGCAGTGGTTGTCTAGCACCTACTTACCAACCATGTGACATTGATTAATATAGAAAATCACTAATCAAACAACGAGACGTGTAAAAATTACTAGCACGCCTCACGCATTGTACATACGCTGAATTACTTTCAGATATCTGGTGTGTGCAGCTCTTCGGGCCGGGGGACTGAGGCGCTCCAGTCACGGTCTGCACGGCCACTACGGTCGGGGGTTCGAATCCCCCCACGGGCATGGATATTTGTGCCGTCCTTAGTATAAGGTAGTTGATAAGTAGTTTGTAAGTTTAGGGACTGATGGACCCCGTAGTTAAGTCCCATAAGCTTAACAAACATTTGAACATTTGAACAGCTCTTCGAAAGAAGATTGTAAGAAAGGTAAAAGTGAGTGATATTTAGTGAAGTTGTCAGATAGGGCCTTAGGTTTGCTTAATCGCACTAATTGGTATGTTAATTAATCAAAAATTTAATTACATTCACTTGCCGATTTAACGAGTTTAACGTAACATTACCACAAGTTTAAGATCAGTAAAAGACACGTTACTGAACTTTCACAACGTATTAAACACATTTTCTCATCGATCCTTAAAGTTAATTTATCAGTCTCACTCACTCACCACAACCCTTTCTTTACAGTTTGTTAATTTTATCCATATTACTTTTACTTCGAAAATGAAATTCTAAAATGCTTAAATATCGTAATAAACATATCTATATTTTTCTCATATACACAAAATATATGACTTCAACTGCGAATGGGCAAAGCTGAATATGTGTACCCAGCCGGCATTCGAACCCGGGTCTCCTGTTTTCTAGGCAGTTGCGCTGATCTCTACACCACTGGGCACACAGTGATCACCGCCCTTGCAAGGACTACGCCTCCCGTCAGACACTAATTTCCAGCTTATTCTGTGAATATGAAAACAATAACAACTGCAGGAGTGACGTTTGTTCTTTCGAAATAGACGTCACATGTATATACATATCTATATGCCTGACGAGAATAGTACCTAATTATTCATTTATTTTACTTCGAAGAAGATGCTCTGTTTCACGGCCTTGACAAGGATGCTTTGTGGGGTTTCCCTTTAACACCAAAAGACTTGAGACTGTTAGTAAAAAACGTCTTGGATAGGGAACTACTGTGCTCATTTTCAAAGAAATTTTTCCTGGAGAAGGGTGGGTCAGAGCACCAGACCATGATAATTTATAGTAATCTGAAGGAATTGAGATACCAAGTGCCGTAAGTATAATGAAATATTTATTCTATTACAACGTTTCGGCATTCCATTATGTAATCTTGCTGTTGTTGTTTCCAACTAAGAGACGAAGTCCACGAATCCAGTTTTAGTATCCCTAATTTGGATATCATGCTCCGATGTAGGGATCTGAAGATGGCATAGTGGAATGCCGAAACTGGTTGTAGTAGAATAAATACGTCATTATACTTACGGCTGTTGGTTCCTCAGTACCTTCAGACTCTTGACCAGCCGCTGGCCCGTTTCCACCACCGATGATGGATTCAATAAGAATTTATAGCAAGGTTCTCCAACATTGTATCAATAATTTCAAGTGGCCGAAGTTAATGCAGGATTGTATATCTTTTGTATTTTCACAAAGTTACGTTCTTGGTCGATAGTGCCCCACTTCCAGGGAAACTTCGGCCACTATTAAAAAGATAAGTGACAGAATCATCTTTCTTCTTTCAATTTGTACAAAATACCGAAGACAACGGTCTCTAATTTAATCATAATGTTTCCTGAAGTTTACATATTCACATTAAAATTAGTAAAAAGTGACCAATGTTAAAACAGTTTACGGTACAACTAAGGCATCAGTTGAGATATCTAGGTTCTGAAGTATCCTCGTAAGCATACACTATTAAAAAGATAAGTGACAGAATTATCTTCCTTCTTTCAATTTGTACAAAATACCAAAGACAACGGTCTCTAATTTAATCATAATGTTTTATGAAGTTTACATATTCACATTAAAATTAGTAAAAAGCGACCAATCTTAAAACAGTTTACGGTACAACTATGGAATCAGTTGAGATATCTAGGTTCTGAAGTATTCTCGTAGGCATCCACTATTAAAAAGATAAGTGACAGAATTATCTTTCTTCTTCCAATTTGTACAAAATACCAAAGCAACGGTCTCTAATTTAATCATAATGTTTACTGAAGTTTACATATTCACATTAAAATTAGTAAAAAGTGATCAATGTTAAAAGAATTTACGGTACAACTATAGAATCAGTTGAGATATCTAGGTTCTGAAGTATCCTCGTAGGCACCCACTATTAAAAAGATAAGTGACAGAATTATCTTCCTTCTTTCAATTTGTACAAAATACCAAAGACAACGGTCTCTAATTTAATCATAATGTTTTCTGAAGTTTACATATTCACATTAAAATTAGTACAAAGTGACCAATGTTAAAACAGTTTACGGTACAACTATGGAATCAGTTGAGATATCTAGGTTCTGAAGTATCCTCGTCGGCAGAATCAACTAAAATGGTTCGATGTCTATCTGTCGGTTCTTTGGTGTGGAGACAACATTAAGCCAACCAAGGTAGTGGTAATAACAGAAAATTTCTGCAGGAGGGTTGGTGCTGGCTTTTGTTTATTTTACCAAACAAATTACACAAGCTGTTGGCTTCAGATAGTGTAGTGAGCAGTTAGGAAGAGCCATAGGTAGGTTGGAAGCGGGAGAGCCACAGCGGGTGGGGGCTGCAACTGTTGGAGTGTCCCAAAGTGTAATTTAGAGGACCTGGACGCGATTTCAAACAGGAACCGTTAGAAAAAGGCAAGGCCAAGGTCGTCCACAGGTAATTTCAGCAAGAGCTGACTGTTATCTTCGGTCAACAGCACGTCGAGAGACGAGGCTGACTGCAATTCAGCTGCAGCGCACACTCCAGGCGCAATATCAACACAGTCCAAAATTGCCTTCGGGACGGTGGCCTCTACGTAAGGTGGCCTATGGTGTGGGTGTCCCAATAAAAACACCTTTTAGAAATGTTAAAATATTTATGAATCTAAGGGACTTAACTACTTTGGTTATCCGTCCCTAGGCTTACAAACTACTTAAACCAACTTGAACTTACGCTAAAGACAACACACACATCCATACCCGAGGCAAGACTCGAACCTCCGACGGCGAGCAACCCCGCGCTCCGCAGCAAGGTGCCTTATACAGTGCTCGGTCATTCCACTGCGACCACGCCTTTTAGCCCGCAGAAACTGGGCGGAGGAACATCAGGACTAGAGTCGCATAGAATGGCCTCCAGTTCTGTTCACAGATGAGTCAAGACTCTGTGCTGAGCAGGAAAATCGTCACTCCCTTATACCGAGAGAACGTGGAACTCGGAACAATCCCGCTTATATGCTGTATCACGATGGTGGACGAACGATGTGGGGAGGAGTTCGTATTGTCGGACGTAAGGACTTCTGTCATTCTGATTCGCGCTTTGACTGGTCAGAGGTATAGAGACGAGATCCTTCGACCATAGGAGATGAGTACCTTCTGGTAGACGATAACGCTCGTCCCCACAGAGCTGCATTGGTGGACAACATGCTTGAAGCTGAGGTAACTGAACGAATGGTTGGTTGGTTGGTTGGTATGGGGGGTTTTAGGGGGACTAGAGTGAACGAATGGAGTGGTCATTGTGTTCACCGAACTTAAACCCGATTGAGCATGTCTGGGATGCACTTGGCAGACGCATTTAATCCATTTCAGCACCTCGCACAACATATTGCAACGTGGAAAATTGTTCAAATATCACTTAAGAGCTGGGTGGTACTCTCATGCTGTTCATATCACGCACGTATGCAATTTGCGACTTAACGCTGTATCCTGCACCGCATTTATCACAGCTAAAATTAAAGCAAGTGTGACTATTAGCAATTAAGAAACTGCGTCCTGGGCTATGTACGGTTCTGATTTAGAAGTATGGATCTATGTTATCTTATGGTCGAACCGTACATGTCCCAAGAACTACTCTAGTCGGAGATAGTATCGTGTAGTTAAAAACACGAATAACTGAACTGTGGCGATCCTAAGGCTATGATCGCGATGTGGTGTTATATAACAAAGTGAAATAACTGGAATAAAAGTGTAGCAAAGATAATGCAGGGAGTGCTCAGCTACGTTCTGCTCTCTTCAGCAAGAAGGAAGTCAGTACCAAGAAAAATTATCACAGCAGTGTTCAATCTTTCGACTAATTGTGTAGTATGGGAGTGAAAGCTGGGCCAATATAGGTTACCTTATTAATGTTGAGGGTACATATATGAAAGCGGCAAGGATTATTGCAGGTACTAACAGATGGGAAGAATGGCAGGAGGGTGTCCAATAATAAGGAAGTGAAAGAAAAATTTGGAAGAAACGCCATAAATCAAGCATGGGAGAAACAATATTACCTAAGAAACTCAGAGATTCGGCAATAGAGGATAGCAGAAGTCGAGGAAGACCAAGGATGAGTCGTCAAGAATGATTTTGAATCAACAGGCTTAACAACGGGCGAGGCATCAACGTTAGCATTGGATGGGGGACCATAGAGGAAATTTATAACGGGTTCTAGACTCCAGACTGAACGCTGAAAGGCATAATCAGTCTCAAGTGATGATAATGAGTGACACTGTCCTTGAATTTGGATAAGGGGAATTTATGGGTACGCCGATTGGTGCGTTACACCTTCAGTGTAACACATGACAGATTCTAATTTTAGCCGGCCGCGGTGACCGAGGGGACTAAGGCGCTCCAGTCACGGTCTGCATGGCCACTACGGTCGGGGGTTCGAATCCCCCCTCGGGCATGGATATTTGTGCCGTCCTAGTTGGTAAGTAGTTCATAAGTAGTTTGTAAGTTTAGGGACTGATGACCCCGTAGTTAAGTCCCATAGACTATACAAACATTTGAACATTTCTAATTTTAATTACTCAGTTATGCAAGTACAACATTAAATTAGGTGCTGCTTCGAACTCGCTGATTCTAAAAGCTTGTGTTTTTGTGTTTCAAGTAAACAGTGAATTACACAACATGTGTGATACTACCTCGTAAGTAGACAGCTTTTTTATGGCGTAATGCGACAAATGAGAGAAGTTAGTGAAAATTTTATACCACAGCTACTCACTATTTAAAGAATCAGATTAGTTTAGTGAAATGTGTTTTAGAGTGTAAAACTACACAAACTATTTAATAGAATCCCCAATGCTTCAAGTGGAATGATTAACCCACCGTATTTACGAGTGTTTCGTTGATTTTAATGCCCCCTCTATCTTTCGTTGAGTATACTAGTCACAGATCAGAGTAATATGGGTCAGCGAAAGGAGAGGAATCAGCCAAGCATTCAACGCCATAAAAGCCCAATAACTACGCTGGCCACTATTGTAAAAATGGTTTTAGTAGGTGGGACCCACAGTTTTTCCCCGTGCTTGTCAACAACTTCTAGTTTACAATCGAGATATTGAAGAAACGTTCAGTAATAATAAAAACTACAAATGAAGAGAGTCCGCGAATTTGAGGCCATTGCACTCGTTCGAAACACATTCACGATTAACAGAAGGCACTTACGTCGTGAGTCAGCCATAAACTGCCTCACTGCAGTACACCGTCCGATCGTTTGTTCAAGGTTAACGGAAAAAGGAGCGATGCAGAATGGAGATATCGTGACACACGTGAAAGTCGCCGCGCCATTATACTACAAGTTGGGAGCTCGAATGGAATGCCACCGCGTTGCCTCTGACAACACCCAGCTCGCTTTCGTTTAATAGACATAGGCTAAGCAGCTATATTCAACGCCAGCCAGTCCTGTCGCGAAAGACAGAAGCACTAATAAGTGCTTGCAAATTTTTCGGAGTGCGGTTTCCGTTCTGATGACTCACGATGATTCCGTTAAATTACTTATGGCAGGCATTATACCATTTCCGTATTGGGCTCATATCCAAAAGTACCTGCAATCGTCGTTGCTACTTTCATATCGGTACCAAATGTTCAAATGTTTGTTAAGCTTATGGGACTTAACTACGGGATCATCAGTCCCTAAACTTACAAACTACTTATGAACTACTTACCAACTAGGACGGCACAAATATCCATGACCGAGGGGGGATTCGAACACCCGACCGTAGTGGCCGTGCTGACCGTGTCTGGAGCGCCTCAGTCACCTCGGCCACCGCGGCCGACCATATCGGTACCCTCAACGTTATTAATAACCTGTATTGGCCCATCTTTCACTCCCATACTACGCGATTAGTCGAGAGAATGAACAGTGCTGTGATAATTTAGTCTCGGTACTGTCTTCCTTCTTGTAGAAGAGAGTAGATCGTAGCTGAACACTAACTGCATTAGTTTTTCTACACCTTGATACCCATAATGTCATACGTTTGGATAGCTTCTATGGGAAAACGAATAGGAAAAGGATCTAAAGGGTTGTCTTTGGCTGCACTAGGGCAGCGTAATAAATCAACGGCCACAAGTGAAAATTTGCGCCGGTTCGGGATCCGAACCCGCCATTCACGCTTTGGATCAGCGGTCGCCATAACCGCCTTCTTTATTTTACATCTACATAGATACTATACAAGTCACATTGAAGTGCATGGCAGAAGGTTCATCGAACCACTTTTATGATATTTCTATATAGTTCCGTTCTCTAGTAGCTCGCGGGAAAAAGGAACACCCAAATCTTCCTGTTTTCGATCCGATTTCTCTTATTTTATTATGATGATCATGTCTTACTATGTAGGTGGCTGCGAACAATATATGTTCGCATTATGAGAAGAAAGTTAGTGAAAGAAATTTCGAAAACAGATTTCCACCCCAATTCGTGCATCAGTTCCGTGACACTGTTTTCCCTGTATCGCGGTAATACGAAACGCGCTACCCTTCTTGCAACTTTCTCATAATAGTCCGTCAGTCTCACCTGGGGTGGACCCCACAATGCGCAGCAATACTCCAAAATAGGACGCACAAATGCAGTGTACGCAATTTCCTTAGTAGAACTGTTCCATCGTCTTAGTGTTTTGCCAAAGAAACGTAGTCTTCGATTCGCCTTTCGTACAGCATTTCCTATGTGTTCTTTCCAATATAAGTTGTTCGTAATTGTTACTCTTGGGAACTTAGTTGAATTTACGGCCTCAAGGTTTCACTGATTTATAACTGAAGTTAACGGATTTCTTTTAGTGGTCATATGAATGACTTCACACTTCCCATCACTGATTAATATTTGAAATTCATGATAATAGGTGCATTCCTCATGAGGGACTTTGTCACTTCTGAAATTAATCCGAGGAGACTGAGGCGCTCCAGTCACGGTCTGCACGGCCACTACGGTCGGGGGTTCGAATCCCCCCTCGGGCGTGGATATTTGTGCCGTCCTTAGGATAAGCTAGTTGATAAGTAGTTTGTAAGTTTAGGGACTGATGACCCCGTAGTTAAGTCCCATAAGCTTTACAAACATTTGAACATTTTGAAATTAATCGAAATGTTTTCCAAAACATACTGTAACTGTAATAGTATGGTACTTTGTGTTTTGTCCTCAGGATGCTGTACTGTGAGCTGTAGGTTAGGAAGGTGGCCAGTGACTAACAAGGATGTGGACAAGGTCTGCAACTAAAGAAATGGTTAGACCTCAAAGGATTTATTGACATAATAAATCAATAAATTGTTATGTGCTTGTGTAGGTACAGACTTCTTGTACTATTACATAGTTCTGCTACGCAATAGAAATTTGTTGGGCTTGTTCATATACAGAAGGCTAGCTCTTCTATGATGAACGTCTGGAACTGCAGTATTCCTGGGGCTGCCTCGTACTGACTGGAACTTCCATACTCTAGTACGACTGTCGTAGCTGTGGTGCTCCGGCATATTTAGCTGAGCCTTCTTCTTGCTATTGGTCGGTGCGCAAAGCAGGCAAAGAGGTAACGAGACAGTGGACACCCCCGGCGGCCGAAGTGCTGTGGAGTGGTTACCACCTCTTCTTGAAGTTGCGCGGCAACTTGTGTAGACCGCCGGCGTTGTGGTGAATACTGACACCACAACAGTTTGCGTGTTAGACTGTAGTCTCTGTAACAGAGTGTAATTGAGTAAACGGTCTGTAGCATGGAAACCATGCCTTTCTTCTTATGTATCCTCCCCTCAAATAATACCTGCAGTTTGTACTCGGTGGATGATATTCGTCGAGCCGCAATAGGCATGTAAAAGACACTCATACACACGAAACATACAGCTTTCGGCACTACCTTCGACAGAAAAGAATACACTTTTCTCATTCATAGAATCACACATGCACCCTTTAAAAATACATATATGTCATCTCTGGCTGCTGCATTACAATTAACGCTCTACAGTTTGCAACTGGAAGAGAGTCGAGGAGGATGAGAAAGATTTCAAGGTGACGATGGGGATCGATATAGCATGGCATTATGAAGAACTTAGGCAATAGGTGTGTGAAAATATATGCAGTTAACAAATACAGTAGGGAGGTGCGGTTGAGTAGAGAAGAAAACCAATTCTCACACACACGCGCGCGCGCGCGCAAACACACACACACACACACACACGCGCGCGCGCGCGCGCGCGCGCGCGCTCGTGTAATGTTCCAAAAATTGGGAGATAGTGGGCAGGAAATTTTTGGTGTGCAGAAAAGAGGTTATCGTAGGTTGAAGTCTGGATAATTTTCGGATTGAAGAATGTACTATAAGGACAAGCCCCCCGTCTATGCTGGACAGAAAATCTGGTAGTATGGGGGCAGCTCTCGACGGTCTTGGTTGTGAAGCAGCTTTAAATAAAGCGTATGCTCAAAAATGTTTGTATAATCTATGGGACTTAACTAAGGGGTCATCAGACCCTAAACTTACAAACTACTTATGAACTACTTACGAACTAGGACGGCACAAATATCCATGCCCGAGGGGGGATTCGAACCCCCGACCGTAGTGGCTGTGCGGACCGTGACTGACGCGCCTCAGTCCCCTCGGCCAGCGCGGTCGGCAAAGCGTATGCTCAGCTGAATTTTGAGCAACAGGGTGGTCTACCTTGTTTCTGGCCTCAGTTTGGCGGTTGACAGCTGGTTATTAGTCATATCAATATAAACAAGCTGTGCATTGATTGAAGTCAGTTGCTTTCACAGGAGGATATAGTAGTATGTGACGGTACTGAAATAGGAAATACTAGTTGGGTGGATTGGGCAGCTCTTTTAGGTGGTTACTGTGTCCCTACTGAAAAAATTTAAGTCCTCACTGACCAACAGCTTAAAATAATTTTCTGAAGTCTATTCTCCCACATCAAGGATACCAACAACTTCGTACATTGACTCTCCACCATCCCCGCCCCTTTGCAATCCTTACTCGTCAGTTTTGAAACCACCTCTCTATACACTAACATCCATCACGCATATGGCCTTGCCACACTGGAATGCTCTCCCAACGTCCCTCAGAATCCAAAGCCCTCACTGACTGCATCCTATCAAGCAATTACTTTGCTTTTGAGGAGAAAGTGTATAATCAAACACATGAAAAAATTCATGGGCACCTTCATAGCATCCAGTGCACCCTATGCCAACCTGCATCTAGGACATCTAGAGTAAACTTTCCTGATTTCCTTAATCTCCAAACCTTCAGCATGGTTCACTTTTCACATATAATATTTCATGGATTTGGACTCAGCGCCAGGACACCCTCATCTCCTTCCTTCACATTATCGTCCATCTGCTTCACCTGGCCTTCCACAACCCACTGTCCCACATTCCTGTTAACCATCATGTCACTGATTATTCATCCACACTTCTGTCCACATTGAAATACCAGTAACCAAGAGTTCTTAATGCCTTAATGTAGCACTGTCTATGTGGGTGGAGAAGTTTGCGTGTTAGTAGCACTGCTACTGACAGTGTCACACATACTCGACAGGTCTCAGCTGATGAACCAGATTGTCTCCGACAATATCTCATCTTCGCCAAAACCTATCCTGTATTCCTATCCCCCTCCTAAATCTCCTTCCCTGCAATCCAACTCAACGTGTTACGCGATCCATGTCAAGGGGTGCAAGATGTGCTATAAAAGGAGCCTCAGGGATACCGTCTGACCTTCCTGACTAATCAGGGGTGTTGGCCATCGGAGCTCCAACTCTGAGACAAAAATGGATGATGCGATTAATCATAATCAAAATAAAGAGGAGGTACTCTTGGAAACCTAACCTAACATTCGGCCTACAACCGATGGAAACAATTTCCACGACTAGGTTAGCTGATAGTCCGACCCAAAGGGTGGAAAATGTAACCACTCAAATTGAACAATCTGAAACCCTTGAATGGGGCAAACAGCAGGAACTCGCTCCAACAGAAGAAAAGAAGGTAAACAATGGCTTTCGAAAAAAAAATGGGGGGAAACAAAAGGTCGGCCGGCCGCGCTGGCCGAGGGGACTGAGGCGCTCCAGTCACGGTCTGCACGGCCACTACGGTCGGGGGTTCGAATCCCCCCTCGGGCATGGATATTTGTGCCGTCCTTAGTCTTAGATAGTTCATAAGTAGTTTGTAAGCTTAGTGACTGATGACCCCGTAGTTAAGTCCCATAAGTTCTACAAACATTTGAACATTTGAATTTGAACAAAAGGTCTCGGTACTAAAACCTCCAAAGTTAGACCGTTACAGATCAGAGAGGGCACACTGACCCCTTCTATCTATGGGAAGCAAAAGGATGTGGGAGGAATCTTTAATTCCCAAGGTTCACCCACCCAGAAGAAGCAGAGGCAGGAAGAAGGGAAGTAGATCTTTAGTTCCATAACCTCAGCAAGGAGTTGGTTCCCAAGATATCTCTGGGGGAAGAAGCATAGCTGCTGGTTAAGACAGCAGCAGAGCTCAATAAGACTGAAAAGGAATCAATTTTGGTTGCCAAACTCCTCAAAGAAATTCGCCCAAGAGTCTGATCGACAACATACTGGCCCAGAACTGGAATCGTCTTAGAGAGAATTGAATGATAATCAACATGACTCCCGATTGCGGCTCCTAGTTGTTGAAATCGGAAAAAAATTCTGAAGGCAATGAAGGAACTGGTTCTAAAACTCTTTTTAGGATTCTCACAAGTCGCTATCAGAGAGATCAAAAGCAACAATGGCTGAATGTGCTGTAGATCAATCTGCAGCACAGTAGCTGCAGTTTAGCTGCTGGCTAAACTGGAGTTCGACAAGGCTACAGAAACGAAAACTCTATCCACACAGTGGGGAAATATCAGTATACTGCGGCACTGGAAGAAAGATTTATGCAACAAATCATAAAAACGCAGAATTTGCCTTTATGTAAAAAAATGACCATTCATGTCTGAATTTCCCTCTAGGAAGCTTGTCGCCAATTAAGTGAAACAACGTAAGGAATGAAACTGGAAGAAATTAGATTGAGTGTCAACATACCTTCCTTACGAAGAAAGATCTCCTCCTTCCCAGGGGGGGGGGGGGAACTGGCTTCTGTATTCCAGGCTGAAAAGTTTGCCATCAGATATTATGTGGAGGAGAATCTATGAAGGGACTACAGAAACTGTAACATCTTCGTTCTCACAAACAGCCAGGCAGCTCTCTAATTCTTAGTTGCCCCTGTAACGAGATAAAAGATAGTTGCATAATGCCATAAATGCCTTCAGAGGGTGAGGGGAAACAACATCGTAAACCTACTGTGGGTTCCGGTACACTCGGGCATTGATGGCAATGAACAGGTTTTCAGACTAGCCAGAACAGGGGCACCTCTACTTTTTATGGGACCAGAACCTAATCTGAGAATTACCAAATCAATGGTATAAACAGAAGTATGCAGCTGGATTAAAAGACAGCACAGGGACTACTGGAACAAGATTCCAGATCAAAAGCATTGTAAGGTCATGATGCCTGTACCATGCACTTCAAAACCATCTACACAAGATGGGACAAGAGAAAGCAGTCCCCATGTATAGACTGAGGTGCGTCTCGTAAGACTGCATTTCCAGAGTGAAGCTCTGGATGCAATAAGACATAGGATATTTGGGTCATTAATCCCGGAAAAAATGGTCTCCAATAAGGATCTAGTAAAGGTACTTCTGCTGCTTTTAAGGGCACTACTTCGATTTACTAGTTAAATAGGGAAAGGTACTGCACAATAGATTAGGGCTGGGCCGCTGTGGGGTGTGGCCATTGCTGTTTTTACTTATGAATCTCTTATGAGATCTTTATTTCCCACAGATAACATATATACACTACTGACCATTAAAATTGCTACACCAAGAACAAATGCAGATGATAAACGGGTATCCATTGGACAAATATGATTACATTTTCACGCAATTTGGGTGCATAGTTCTTGAGAAATCAGTACTCATTACCACCACATCTGGCTGTAATAACGGCCTTGATACGCCTGGGCATTGAGTCAAACAGAGCTTGGATGGCGTGTACAGGTACAGATGTCCATGCAGCTTCATCACGATACCACAGTTCATCAAGAGTAGTGACTGGAGTGTTGTGACGAGCCAGTTTTTTGGCCACCATTGACCAGACGTCTTCAATTGTGAGAGATCTAGAGAATGTGCTGACCAGGGCAGCAGTCGAACATTTGCCGTATCCAGAAAGGCCCGTACAGGACCTGCAACATGCGGTCGTGCATTATCCTGCTGAAATGTAGGGTTTCGCAGGGATCGAATGAAGGGTAGAACGACGGGTCGTAAGACATCTGAAATGTAACGGCGACTGTTCAAAGTTCCGTCGATGCGAACAAGAGGTGTACGAGATGTGTAACCAATGGTACCCCATACCATCACGCCAGGTGATACGCCAGATTGGTGATGACGAATATACGCTTCCAATGTGCGTTCATCGCGATGTCGTCAAACACGGATGTGACCATCATGAAGCTGCAAACAGAACCTGGATTCATCCGAAAAAATGACGTTTTGCCATTCGTGCAACCAGGTTCGTCGTTGCGTGAACCATCGCAGGCGCTCGTGTCTGTGATGCAGCATCAAGGGTAACCGCAGCCGTGGTCTCGGAGCTGCTAACAGTCATTGGATCGCGACCAATGCGAGCAGCAGTGTCGCGATACGATAAACCGCAATCGCGATAGGCTACAACCCGGCCCTTACCAAAGTCGGAAACGTGATGGTACGCATTTCTCCTCTTTACGTGAGACATCACAACAACGTTTAACCAGGCAACGCCGGTCAACTGCTGTTTGTGTATGAGAAATGGGTTGTAAACTTTACTCAGTCAGCACGTTGTAGGTGTCGCCACCGGCGCCAATGATCTGAATGCTCTGAAAGCTAATCATTTTCATATCACAGCATCTTCTTCCTGTCGGTTAAATTTCGCGTATGTAGTACGCTGCAGCAATTTTAATGGCCAGGAGTGTACATTGATTTTACGTTGATGACTATTTTCGACTCGTCAAAGAGTCATTGTCATATCTTAATTTTCCAGGTATGGTAAGACATATGTTTCAGATGAGCATGACGTTCAGGCATATTTGACCGGTGATGTGCATACCATTTATAGCATGCCACTATAGTGTCAGCTCATCTGAAACATATGTCTTATCATGCCTGGGCAATTGTTGTTCTTGTTATGGTCTTCAGTCTTGATGCAGCTCTCCACCCTACTCTATCTTGAGCAAGCCCTTTCATCTCTTCATAAGAACGGCAACCCACATCCATTTGAATCTGCTTACTATATACTTCTCTTGGTCTCCCTCTGCGATTTTTTCCCCACATACTTCCCACAAATGCTAAAGTTACGATTCCTCTATGTCTAAGAATAAGTCCTACCAATCGATCCCTTCTTTTCGTCAAGGTATGCCAAAACTTCGTTTTCTCCTCAATTCTCTTCAGTACCTCTTCATTAGTTACGCGATCTACTGGACAATTACGATCTGATAATGGCTCTTTAACGAGTCGAAAATAGTCATCAATGTAAAATCAGTGTATATAAGCGATCTATGACAAACAAAGATCTCATAAGAGATTCATAAGTATCATATTAAGATCGCATCCAATATAAATCCTGAATGCGATGTAAGGTAATTATAATTGCTTATTGTATTGGTGTGGTGTCTGTTCTTTCTGACGTCCGAAAGAATATACACCACACCTGCTTCGCAGCCAAATAGCATTTGCAAATGATTGGTAAAGGAAGGGAAGGAAGGAGGATAGGAAAGAAAGGATTGACAGTGGCCGCATTGGGGCATTGATATTAAGCAATGGCGACAAGTGAAAATGTGAGACGAACCGGGAATCGAACCCGGGTCTCCCGCTTTGGGCCAGCGGTCGCCTTAACCACTTGGCCACCCGTGCTCGCCTCCCGTCCGTCTCAAATTCTCACAAGTCGCACGCTATGTTTGTAGTGCCCCTATAGTCCATGCCCTCTTACACTCGCCACTACATATTCCCGTGAGAGGTCAGACGTATGACCGCATCTGCGGTGAAATAACTGAAACTAACGCCGTCGTCGCGTTTAATACTTATTGTATTGGTGTGGTGTCTGTTCTTTCGGCACTGAAAGAAGTGAACCCCTAGTCATCTGAAGCACTAGCCGCCACCGAAGAACACCATAAAATTGTCACATATTGTAATTTTTTAACAGAGGTGGGAAGGATGAGCTGAGAGAGGGGACGGGAGGAGACTGGAGGAGATGAAAGAGGTAGGGGGCTGGATAGGTGGATAGAAGAGAGTACCAGGAGGATGAGTATTTGAGGCAGGGGGAAAACATGGACGTGGAGGGAGGTGTGTACATGTACTAACGGAATAGTTGAATAAATAAGTACCTGGGTTTTAGGTTAGTAATACAGTGAGAAGCCGTAGAGGACGCAAAGGAAAAAATAGGCATAGAGATGGGGCAAGTGATGGTCAAAGAGAGTAAGGAAAGAAATGTAGGGCAGGAGAATTTCACCCCTGGAACTAGAGTAGGTTACATGACGAGTCAGACAGAGTATGTTCAAGCAGAGTATGTTAAGCGAATAAATAGGCAAACCTGTCGTTAAGTCACTACAACGAGAAAACCCTAGAAATTAGTGTTTCTACAGAGGTTTTCCAACAACTGTACTTCCGATGAGAAATTTGTGAAGGTGAGAGGGAAGGGAAGTACCCTGAAAGGCGGCTCGCGAATTGTAATTCGTACCTATATCACATCAACATCTACATATATACTCGACACGCCTCGTCATAGACGGTGGCAGAGGCTACTATGTGTGACACTAACATTGCCTCCATTTCCAGTTGCTAACAAAAGACTTGCAGTTAAGCCTCCGCGAGGGCTCTCTCTTTTCCCCATGACCTTTTCGCGAGATAGGAGGAAGCAATATATTAGTTGATTCTTCGAGAAACTTGCTTTCTCGGAACATTGAGAACGGAAGCTCATCCCGTGATTTACAATGCCTCTTGCGGTGTCTGCCCACTGTATTTTTTTCCGTCTCCGACCATCTCTGGACGCTTTTGGACTTACTATCTCCTCTCTCAATCTTATCTGGTACGAAGTCCTCACTGACGAACAACATTCCAGTATTGGTCGAAGGCGTGTTGATGGACTACACTTTTTCACCTAGGAATCATTTTAAGTCGTCGTTCCACTGCAAATCGCTCCTTATGAATACTGCCAGCGATTGTGTTGCAACTGTGCACTCATACAAGAAACGATATTTCTTTCTACGGATTACTCGTGCATTTCCTACAATGTAGAAAGTGAATTTTTGTTTCTTAGTTGTAAACCTTTCATTCGACGTAGCCTCGCGTTGTGTAGTTTGCTAAATAAACAGTAAATCAGCTATCCAGTCCTTTCATCGTTCCGTACGGAATGAGCGAAAGTGGCAAAAAGGGGATGGCTATGTCAGATAAAGTATCAGTCCGCCATTAGTTATTACTTTCTACTGCAAGCCACACAAACCAGGCTCCAAACGAAGATCAATAAAAGGACTACAGAAAGAGTGATCTCAGACAAGGAAATAAAAGAAAATATCGGAAAGAATGGAGAAGTATTGGACAAACAGAAGAGCAAAACATCCTTCATATAATAAAAAATTGTAATCATATTAGTATAACCCGTTGAATTAGTAGTGAATTATATTGTGTTACTGCAAAATAACAACTTGTAAAAACATTTGAAATATTGAATAGAGTGGTCCAATGAAGGAAATAAAGTTAATAATAATAATAATAACTTTCTACTGCGGAAAGTATATTCTAATCCTTGCTAAAATGCCGGACATTGCTTCCGTCTTTCAGGCAGCCGATCTTTCTGATAACCATGCAGCTATGCAACAGTTCAATGTATTGCGTCAGGCGTTGTTTCCACGCTCCATTGCGGCCTCTAACACAGCAGCTACGGAATTACCGACTGACATAAAGTGCATTTAACCTCCTTCTTTTTCTTTTTTGCGTTCTATTGCAAATACTCCCCGTTCGCAATTTCTGAGACGCTCCACTTACTGCCAAATTACTTCTGGCAGAGAAATCTTACACAGCTCTATTAATTTTGCTTGCTATGAAAGAACTTACGCTCAGAACAGGAAGTTGAGAAACAGAGTACAGTATGTTTATCAAGCAATACGATTGTTTTGCTCACAATACGAACGGGAATAGCCGCACGGTCGGCGCCATGTCACGGATTGCGTGCAGGTTCCGTCGGATGTTCGTGTCCTCCCTCTGGCATAAGTGTCTGTGTTATCCTTAGCATAAGTTAGTTGAAGTAATTTGTAAGTCTGGGGGCCTA
The DNA here is from genome assembly GCA_026315105.1 of Locusta migratoria. Lineage (NCBI taxonomy): Eukaryota > Metazoa > Arthropoda > Insecta > Orthoptera > Acrididae > Locusta > Locusta migratoria. Next base: position 627,077,319 of record CM048745.1, read on the forward strand.
AAGGCTCAGCAGTTTCGACAGTTAGGTTTACAAAACCTCGCATATTTTTTGTTTTCTCAGAACAAATTCTTAAGAAAGTAGTAGTGGAAAATTAAAGTATCCAGTGAACATACTTGAGGCATTAATTGTTTTTTCCCGTAGTAAAAAGGAACTCTCGGTGGGATGAAAGTAACGGAATTGTACAGGAATGTACTACCAAAAAAATCACAATTGGAATGACTCAAGAACTTCATTAGTAATTGAAACATAGATGCTTAATGAGCTATTTGGTTTTCGAGTTAGTTCGTGATTCACTAACTTTTATCGTCATCGACATAGCATCTTTTGCCTGACGTACCTTCAAAAACTTTTTGTTTTCTTTTGTCGTGGATCTACATCTACATCTACATAGATACTCTGCAAATCACATTTAAGTGCCTGGCAGAGGGTTCATTAACCACCTTCATAACTTTTATCTACCGTTCCATTCTCTAATAGCGCGCGGGAAGAAAGAACACCTAAATCGTTCCGTTTTCGATCTGATTTCTCTTATTTTATTGGGATGGTCATGTCTCCCTAAGTAGGTGGGTGCTAGCAAAATATTTTCACATTCAGAACTAAAAGTCGGTGATTGAAACTTCGCAAACAGATCACGCCGCAATGAATAACGTCTTTCTTTTAATGATTTCCACCCCAATTCGTGCAACATTTCCGTGACGCTTTCCCCCCCGTAACGTGATAAAACAAAACGAGCTGCCCTTCTCTGAACCTTCTCAATATCTTCCGTCAGTCTCACCTGGTGAGGGTCCCACAAGGGGCAACAGTACTCCAAGAGAGGACGCACAAGTGTGATGTAGGCAGTCTCTTTGGTGGAGCTGGTGCATCGTCTAAGCGTTCTGCCAATGAAACGTAACCTTTGGTTCGCCTTCCCCACAATATTTTCTATGTGTTCTCTCCAGTCAAAGTTGTTCGTAATTGTAACTCCTAGGTATTTGGTAGAATTTACGACCTTAAGGTTTGACTGATTTATCGCGTAATTGAAGTTCAGCGGATTTCTTTTAGTGGTCATGTGTATTACTTCACACTTTTCTTTATTTAGTGTCAATTGCCAATTTTCGCACCAAGTAGAAATTGTGTCTAAATCGCTTTGCAGTTGCTTTTGATCCTTTGTTGACTTCACTAACCGATAAACGACAGCATCATCCGCGAACAGTCTAAGGGAGCTATTCAGATTATCTCCTAAATCGTTTATAAACACGAGGAAGAGTAGGGGACCAATAACGCTTCCCTGTGGAACGCCAGAAATCACTTCTGTTTTACTAGATGACTTACCGTCAATTACAACGAACTGTGTCCTTTCTGACAGGAAATCGTGAATCCAATCGCACAATTGGGGAGATATTCCATAAGCGTAGAAAAATTTTTATATTCAAAATTTCTCAAGTCGTTAGTGGGATCAAATAATATAACTTATCATATTGTAACAAAATCAATATTTATCTTGCAAACTAGAGAAAAAAAGAAGTGTCAACTAATTCAAAAAATCGGGAAGTGAAAATCCAGAATAGGCATTAACAGTCTTGTTGAAAAGATGTGATACGATTTGTTGATAACCTGATCTTAACAGTGACAGAGAGAAATTTCATCAGAAAAAGTACATATACAGGGTGTCCAGAAAAGGACGCCCTGATTTCAAAATTAAATATCTCGAAAACAAAGATCGATAGAGGAATGCAGTAAACAGTGTGTTTATTGTGAAAGCTGTAAGACGTTTATACAACAGTTTGAAATACAAGTTACAAAAGCTGCTAACAGATGGCTGTATTCGCCATACGTAATGCCTAATCCGAAGCCCAGAGCGATCAGTCCGCTATTGAAACGTGAAAGGAGGTTAGCGTGCCAAAGGAAGAGATTAAAACCACGTACTCAATTGAACAACGCGTTTTTCCGGTGCTAGAGTACCACAGGTCGCCAACAAGGCGAAGTTTTCAAGCACGATTTAATGTTCCAAAAGGACCCAATGCGAAAACCATTCGTTTGCTCTTCGCAAGATTTCAACATACAAGCAGCGTAACTGATGATCTAGTGGGGCATGTTGGCCGCAAGCAAACCGCAGTTACGCCTGAAAATATCATCACAGTTTCTGGAATTATTCAGCGAAATCCAATGTCATCCGTCCGTAGAATTGCATATGAGACTGGTTTGAAGCGTTCCAGCACGCAGAAAATACTGAGAAAGAGCCTACACATGTTTCCATTCAAAATTCAAACGCACCAGGCCATACCCGTACGAGCTGTGCAACAAAGGGTTGCCTTTGCTAATCAAATGCTCACAATGATTGATAGTGAAGAATTTGATGTTGGTTGCATTTGGTTTACAGATGAAGCACACTTCCACCTCAATGGATGCGTGGATAAGCAGAACTGGCGATTTTGGGGTTCCGAAAAGCCATATTGGTGTGAAGCGAAACCCCTGTATTTTTCTAAAGTTACTTTGTGGGCTGCAGTATGCAGCAGACACATTATTGGCCCTTTTTTCATTCGATAAACGGTCACTGGTGGACGTTACGTTGCAATTTTGGAACAATTTGTCGCCACACAGCAAGCGTTAGAGGATCGATCAGGTACTGAATGGTTTATGCAAGATGGAGCTCGACCACATCGGACCGAACAAGTGTTTCGCTTTCTTGAGGACTACTTCAGGAATCGAGTCATTGCTTTGGAATATACCAAATTTACTGGTGCAGGCATGGATTGGCCTCCATATTCGCCGGATTTGACTCCCTGTGACTTTTTTTTTGTGGGGCACAGTGAAAGACATGGTCTACCCGAAGCATGACGCCACGGTGAACGAGCTTGAATCGGCGATCTCTGTGGCATGTGAATCCATTTCGGTTGAGACACTACTAAATGTCATGGCGTATTTTCGGTTGCGCCACCTCTGTAGTGCCAATGGTGAACATTTTGAAAACATTGTGATGTAATTGTTTGCAAAGAGTGTTTTCATACGATTATTTTACTTATGTATGCTGATATGAGCTGTACAGCGTACAGCGCCATCTGTTAGCAGCTGTTGTAACTATTATTTCAAACTGCTGTATAAACTCCTTACAGCTATCACAATAAACACACTGTTTACTGCATTCCTCTATCGATCTTTGTTTATAAGATATTTAATTTTGAAATCAGAGAGCCCTTTTCTGGACACCCATACAACGAGTACAGAGTGTGGTTAGAAGGTAAAGAGAAAAAGACGAAAGTAATTACAAGTAGCAAAATGCGATCAGTGTAAAGTGAACATCAAAGTAGATGAATTGAACGATTCTCCTACCTTAAGGGTCGTATAACCGATGACGAACGAAGTAATGACGTCATAAAAAAAGCAGACTAGCACACCCAAAAATGGACATCCCCGATCAAAATAAGCCTATTGGATTAGTGTCAAACAATTCAGCTCGACCTCTGTTCTTCTATTAAGTTTCCGTCTGTAATGACCGCGATATAGACGGGACGATAACCCTACTTTTTTCAGGAACGGGTAAAAGCATCAAGTTTAAATTTACGTCACATACTAAGAGATGTGTGCAAGTAGGAAGGCGGCTGAGCGAAGCGATCTGCGCAGACAGAGAGGGAAAACATTTCGTGACGCCGCCAGAGGGGTCATCAGTCCCTAACCTTACAAACTACTTATAAACTACATTATACTAAAGACAACACAAACATCCATGCCCGAGGGAGGATTCGAGCCTCCGACGCGGGAGGCCACGCCATCCGCAACGTGACGCTCCAGACAGCTCGGGTACTCCCGCGTGGCCCAGTTTTGTTCTTCGCTCGAGTGGATACACTGGATACGCAGTGTACCCAGTGAAGAATAATCTAGTTATACTTTAATTTCACACTTCATCTAGATATACTGATCTATTGATATAGGTATCATGTACACACCTTCAAAATTAAAGCGTTTTGCATGGGATTCGTTTTATTTAGGAGAAACAGTCTTAATGGTGAGAAAAGCCCTTTTTTGCTTGCGGTTGAGAGCAACTGGAAATTTTTAGAAGGTGCCAATAAATGTTTAATTTACATTGCCATGAAGATTTAGCTGCCGGCCGCGGTGGCCGAGGAGACTGAGGCGCTTCAGTCACGATCTGCACGGCCACTACGGTAGGAGGCTCGAATCCCCCCTCGGGCATATTTGTGCCGTCCTTAGTCTTAGCTAGTTCATAAGTAGTTTGTAAGCTTAGGGACTGATGACCCCGTAGTTAAGTCCCACAAGTTCTACAAACATTTGAACATTTTTTAAGATTTAGCTGCTGCATAGAGTAACGTGTATATAAAGCAAAAATGAAATCGTATTCACGTAAATGAATGCTGTATACTGGTTTTGTACTGATTGCAGTTGTCTGAACCACTTTGATACGATGACAGACGACAACAAAACGAAGACACATTTAAATAATTTCGATTCAAAAAGTGAAAATATTGTGTTCAAGCGAACATAACAGTAATGAGATAAAAATTCTGTGGCAACATTATAAAAATTACAAGTGACATTCTATCGAAGTATAACTGGACTACCCAAGCCAGGCTCTCAAGAAAGTGTGAGGGACTAAACAACGAAACTCCCATTGATCAATGTATAAAAATGCTGAAATATGTCTGAGTGAGAAAATACAAACAGTGTACACACTATGTATTAGTCAAGAGTGACACTTACGTAATGTATTTGGAAATATCTGTCCATTATATACATTATACGTCAGTCCCTATAAACTATTCGTGCAATAGTTTTATACTTGATGTTTGCCAAACATATAATACCTAAAAATCTATACAAATCATTAAACAAAGTTATCGCGCAGCGTCCGTCTGTGTAACCGATGAACTCAAAAACTACTCAACGGATTTTCATACGGTTTTTCACCGATCAATGGTATGATTCATGTGAAAGTCGCGGGGCAGGGGATGAGTGTGACGAATAAAACTTCGTGAAATAGAGTAATAAATAAGAAGAGTTATGTATATTCTGTGTCTCTAAATTTGCCGTACGTGTGACAATGCGTTTATGGTTTCACATCTACATTTACATCTACATGGGATACTGTGCAAATCACATTTAAGTGCCTGGCAGAGGGTTCGCCGAACCACCGTTATACTATTTATCTCCCATTCCATCCTCGAATAGCGCACGGGAAGAAAGAACACCTGAATCTCTCCATTTTAGCTCGGATTTCTCCTGTTTTATTCTGATGATCATTTCTACCTGTGTAAGTAGGAGTCAACAATATATTTTCGCATTCGGAGGAGAAAGTTGGGCCGGCCGCGGTGGCCGAGGGGACTGAGGCCCTTCAGTCACGGTCTGCACGGCCACTACGGTCGGGGGTTCGAATCCCCCCTCGGGCATGGATATTTGTGCCGTCCTTAGTTGTAGGTAGTTCATAAGTAGTTTGTAAGTTTAGCGACTGATGACCCCATAGTTAAGTCCCTTAAGCTTAACAAACATTTGAACTTATGAGAATGTTGGCGATTGGAGTTTCGTAAGTAGCCCACACCGCAGTGATAAGAGCCGTTGTTGTAATTATTCCCATCCCAGATCCTGTCTCATTTCCGTAACGCTGTCTCCTCTGTATCGTGACAATACGAAACGAGCTGCCCTTCTTTGGAATCTTTCGATGTCTTCCGTCAAACCCACCTGATAAGGATCCCACACTGGGCAACTAGCGTAGTATATGCAGTCTCTTTAGAAGTTCTGTTGCATCTTTTAAGGGTTCTGCCAATAAAAGGCAGCTTTCCTACGACATTATCTACGTGTTCTTTCCAGTTTAAGTTGGAAGTAATGGTAATTCCTAGGTATATTGTGGTTTACGGCCTTCACATTTGATTGATTTTCCATGTAAACGAAGTTTAATGGATTTCTTTTCGTACTCATGTGGACGACTTCACACTTCTCATTATTTAGAGTCTATTGCCAATTTTTACACCATAGTGATATCTTATTTAGATCGTTCTGCAGTTGGTTTTGATCTTCAGATGATTTTACTAGACGTTAAATGACGGCGTCATCTGCAAACAACCTAAGAGAGGTACTTAGATTTTCCCCTAAATCGTTTATGTAAGTAAGGAACAGCAGAGGAACAATAACACTACCTTGTGGAGTGCCCGATATCACTTGTTTTAGTCGATGCCTTACCATCGATTACTACGAACCGCGGTGGAGTAGCCGAGCGGTCTAAAGCGTCTCGCTGCGGAGGTTCGAGTCCTCCCTGGGGCATGGGTGTGTGTGTTTCTCCGTAGGTTAGTTTACCTAGGTTTAAGTAGTTTGTAAGCTACGGACTGATGACCACGCAGTTTGGTCCGATAGATTTACAAACATTTTATTTGATTACTACGAAGTGTGTACTCGCTGACAGAAAATCCCCCATACAGTCGCAAATTTGGGGCGATATACTATAACCATGCAAATTGATTAAAAGTCGTGTGTGAGGTACGTTGTCACAATATGACGTTTGCTCGGTTTCGACACTGAGACTTCAATAACGATCAGTTGTCTGTGGACCGTGACGTGTGTTTATCTGTAGTTCGTGAGGCATAATTCTCAAAGAGAAATGTCTGAAGGTAGACAACTGCGATAACGAAACGACCGTATTAATACAGATATGCAATTTCCATACATATTTAGTAATTGCTAAGCATCGTAACGTTTTCTTATCAGTGTTTGAAATATTAATGGCTACTAGCAATACGTAAGGCAACAGTTACACAGATGAGGTTATGCTGTGTTCAGTTCTTATCAACCCTAAGGCCAATAAATTGACGCTCTCATCTTCGCTTCAGTTGAAGCTCTACTTCTCTAGCTCTACTTCCAAATTGTCTGCAGTCGTATACATTTCAAATATTGTTCCACGCAAAACATTCTTTAAAAAATCAGTCAATATTCCTACTTGTTTCTTACGACTGCGCCGCTTCCCTGCAGTAACCTTTAGTGGTCACTGCTTTAAAGACACTGACCCACTGTCTCTGCCGGACACGTTGCTTCACAGGACATCCGCGGTCCCACGCCGCCCTCCCTGGCTGCTGGCAACTTTGCAGAGAGCACCGCGTGGCGGCGTCTGCTTCCGCCTCCCTTCTTAAGCACTTAACTCTTGGAACACAACAGAGCTTGCTTGTTTACGTAACACTCGCCGCTTTTCTGATCCGTCAGCGATACTGAACACTTTTCCAAGGAAATAACCTTCAATATACATCCACTGGAGAAAAAATCACGACTGTACGTTCAAAGCGATCTCGACACGAAGCGAAACTGCGAAATGACGCTATTGGCTGTGTCGACACGTGGTACACTGGCTGTTGCTACTGCGCATCGCCCCTCACCATCCTTCCTACCTGCACACAGCTCTAACAAGGGAGAATCCTCATGGCACCTCCCCCCTCGCCCTTCAGGTTTTGAGGTAAGATGGCCCAGTTGATAGTCCGTCAAGAACTAAACGCAGATATAATATGAAAGAAATGAAGATTACTGAATTGTGAAGTATGGGAATGGGATGAACCGCGTAGTCGTAGGTTGTGCTGTCTGACTTCAGGCTGCGAAGTGGCAGATTCCCTTAAAAATCTACCTCGTGAAACATTTTTATTAGTTATTTATTTTTCAAAATCATGAAATATTCGATCGGTCACTCACAAATCTGTTCTCTTTCTGGAGTTTTCGTAGTTGTCATGGTGTTCATTGGTTACAGAATACGACTAAGAATATGTTATCGTCGCCAGTAAATGTGATGAATAGTGAGAGCTTGGGAGATGCCGTATAGGTCTTTCACAGAAATGAAAGCGACAAATAAACTTTTTGTCAACTGTATTACAACAAAAATCAGGAGTCATAACCTTCGAAGCGGAACTGAAGAGGCATAACTAGTGCAAAAAAAAATTATAGATCCCTTCTTTACACCTCGCTTCTGCAAACAGCCATTACACCACGACAAACACACAAAATTAAATACAGCGAGAAGACACGCCAATGAGCTGAGGAACTATCATTAATTCTCTGAACAGAAGGGAGATTTGAACACGAATATCCGTTCCGCGGCGCCACACCGTCAGCATACAATGACGACACCTAATCTGCTGCAATCTGCTCGACGCTGCACGTCTTTGCCTTTACCGTTCTGACCTTCTGGTATGATTCTCTTCTTACAGTGCCGTACACCTTCCTACTGCTTTCATTCTTGCCCTGTGTCCAGTTACTGATGGACTGTCCACTTCGCAATCTTATTTCCTTGTAAGGTCTGCTGTCCCTTGGCGATATAAAAATTTTAATATCAAATAAATTTGCTTTCCTGAAACTGATGTAGTCTCAAAATATCAAGGGTACTCATTATAAGGCAGGCCATTGAATTAAATTTTGTGCCACAGTCGGGATCTGTTTGCTTTCTGTCGTGACATAAATTATATTTCAATGCCTCACCTTATTCTGAAGATCTTTGATGTGTTTAGACTGCATCAATTTCCGAAACGTGAATTTAATTGATTTTAATCTCACCTACGCCAGAAGTACAAGGAATACTGGTGTGCTATTCAACTCAGAAATATTGATACAAATTAAATAAAAAAACATTGATGCAGAATTTAAGTTTGTGACGTGGGCCGCTATGGAAATGGCCCTTGCTCCGAAGCGCGCGGCCGTTCGCTGTCGGGGGTTCGAGTCCTCCTTCGGGCATGGGTGTTTGTGTTGTCCTTAGGTTAGTTTTCCTTAGTTTAAGTAGTGTGTAAGCTACGGATTGATACTCTATCAGTCACGTTCGATTGATTTACAAACAAACATTAGACATGGTGGCCGAGTGGGTATACGGCACGATCGTCTCAGCGCGTTTGGTAAGAGTGGTCGAAACCCTCTGTAATAACAATAAAAATATATCTGAATCAAGGACTCAACAAAAAACCTAGAGCAAACACGATGAACAAACGCAAAGCACCGATCTATGCAACAAGAAAAAAAGGTAGGTCTGTATGCTTCCTGTGACAAAAAAATTGTGCCAAAAAATCATCCATCAACACCGAACAATAGATCTACGAGAAGAACAAACCAAGAAACACACACTAAATGTGACTAAAGAGACTGCCTACTGCCTAGTGCCTAGTAAGAAAGAGATTCCTTGTTAGAACACAGACAGAGGGACAAATTTTAATTAAATGCATCGCCTTAGCTAATACTTTGGTCAAAACAATAACGGGATCATTTGCGATATCTAGGTTCTGAATTGTCATCGGTAGAATGAACTGAAATGGTTCGTCGTCTTTTTACCGGTACTACTGAGTTGAGACAACAATACTACGGTAGCCAAGTGGGAATAGCAGAAAGTTGCTGCAGAGGGGGTTGTGTTGACTTGGTTTTACCAAACTAATCTGCTAGTATTTGCCTTCAGATAGTGTAGTGAGCAGGCAGTGCAATGCAACAACAATGTTACTTACTCGAAGCTATGGTATGGAGAGCCATAACAATGCTGGAAGCGGGACAAACACAGAGGGTGGTGACTGCAGCTATTGGAGGGTTTGTAAGTGTAATTTCCAGGATCTGGACGCGATTTCAGACAACAGCAACAGTTAAAAGAAGACAAGACCAAGGCAAGAAATGACCATTATTTCGGTTAACAGCCCGTCGATACAGGAGGCTGAAAGCAGATCAGCTGCAACGTACCCTCCAGACAGGAACAGGACGCGTAATATCAACACAAACAGTCCGAAATCGCCTTTTCGAATGTGTCCCCTACGCACAGAGGCCTGTGGTGTCTGTCCCATTAAAAGATGACACCGCTTAGTCCACGGAAACTGGGCGGGGGAATATCAGGATTGGAGTCTTAACTAATGGCTCCGGATTCTGTTCACAGATGAGTCAAGATTAGGCCTCATCTGGAGAGAACGTGGAACACGGAACAAACCTGCTTATGTGCAAGAAACATCACCATATTGTGGTAGCGGGCGAATGGTGTGGACAGGAGTTAGTATCGGCGGACGGATGGACCTCTGTGTCTTTCAGAATGGTTCTTTGACTGTTCAGAGGTATAGAAACGATGTCCTTCCACTTTTTGGTCTGCCCTTCGTCGGTGCCACAGGAGATTGGTTCCTTGTGGTGGACTCGTCCTTACAAAGCTGTACTGTTGGAAACGTCCTTGATGCTGAAGGAATTGTACTAATGGGGTGGAGAACTTCTTCACCGATTGAGCATGTCTGGGATGCACTTGGCAGACGCATTGCGGCTAGACCAGAACCTTCCACAACGGTTGCAAATGTTCAAATGTTTGTAAGTCTTATGGGACTTAACTATGGGATCATCAGTCCCTAACCTTACAAACTACTTATGAAGTACTTACGAACTAGGACGGCACAAATATCCATGCCCGAGGGGGGATTCGAACCCCCGACCGTAGTGGCCGTGCAGACCGTGACTGAAGCGCCTCAGTCCCCTCGGCCACCGCGGCCGGCCAACGGTTGCAGAGCTGGATATTGCACTCATGGAAGAATGGCCCACCCCCATGAACCACAGACATTGCCGAGGTGGGGTGGCTTGCGTGCCTCAACGATACAGATAGCCGTACCGTAGGTGCAACCACAGCGGAGGGGTATCTGTGGAGAGGCCAGACAAACGTGTGGTTCCTGAAGAGGGGCAGCAGCCTTTTCAGTAGTTACAGGGGCAACAGTCTGGATGATTGACTGAGCTGGCCTTGTAACATCAGCTAATGTGGCCTTGCCACACAGCTACTGCGAACGGATGAAAGCAAGGGGAAACTACAGCCGTTACCGTTCCCGAGGACATGCAGCTCTACTACTGTATGAACATATGATGATGGCATCCTCTCGGGTAAAATATTCCGGAGGTAAAATAGTCCCCCATTCGGATCTCCGGGCGGGGACTACTCAGGAGGATGTGATCATCAGGAAAGACAATACTGGCATTCTACGGGTCGGAGCGTGGAATGTTAGATCCCTTAATCGAGTAGGAAAATTAGAAAATTTAAAAAGGGAAATGGATACGTTGAAGTTAGATATAGTGAGGATTAGTGAAGTTCGGTGGAGAGAGGAACAGTATTTCTGGTCAGGCGAGTACAGGACTATAAATACAAAATCAGTTGGGGGTATTACAGGAGTAGGTGTAATAATGAATAAGAAAATAGGAATGCGGGTAAACTACTATGAGCAACACAGTGATCGCATTATCGTAGTCAAGATAGATACGAAGCCAACACCGACCACAGTAGTACAGGTTTATATGCCAATTAGCTCTGCCGATGATAAGGAGATCGACGAAATATATGAGGAGCTAAAGGAAATTATTCAGACAATTAAGGGAGAGGAAAACTTATTTGTTATGGGAGACTGGAATTCGGTAGTAGGACAAGGAAGGGAAGGGAAGGTAGTAGGTGAATATGGTCTGGGCAAAAGGAATGAAAGAGGAAGCCGCCTGGTAGAATTTTGCACAGAACATAATTTAGTTATAACAAACACCTGGTTCAAGAATCACAAAAGAAGGTTGTATACGTGGAAGAGACCAGGAGACACCGGAAGATACCAGATAGATTTTATAATGGTAAGACATAGATTTCGGAATCAGGTTCTACAGTGTAAGACGTACCCAGGGGCAGATATAGACTCTGACCATAACTTGTTGGTTATGAACTGTAGGCTGAAACTAAAGAAACTACAAAAAGGTAGGAAAATAAGGAGATGGGACGTGGATAAATTGAAGGAACCTGAGGTTCTTAAGAATTTCAGAGGGAGCTTTAGGCAACAATTGACAGAAACAGGAGAAAATAAAACAGTAGAGGAGAAATGGGTAAATTTGAGAGATGAAATAGTGAAGGTAGCAGAGGACAAAATAGGTAGGAAGGAAAGACCTACAAAAAATCCTTGGATATCACAGGAGATACTAAATTTAATCGATGAAAGGAGAAAATATAAAAATGCAGTAAATGAAACAGGCAAAATAGAGTACAGACGACTAAAAAATGAGATTGACAGGAAGTGCAAAATGGCTAAGCATGAGTGGCTAGAAGGCAAATGCAAGGATGTAGAAAAATGTATAAATAGGGGAAAAATAGATACAGCCTACAGGAAAATAAAAGAAACATTTGGAGATAAGAAAAACAGCTCTATGAATATCAAGGGCACTGATGGAAAACCAGTTCTCAGCAAAGTAGGGAAAGCTGAAAGGTGGAAAGAGTATATAGAGGGACTCTACAAAGGAAATGAACTTCGAGACAATATTGTAGGAACGGAAGATGTAGATGAAGACGAAATAGGAGATACTGTACTGAGAGAAGAATTTGACAGAGCCCTGAAAGACCTAAGTCGAAACAAGGCCCCTGGAGTAGATGATATTCCCTCAGAGCTATTGAAGTCTCTGGGAGAACCAGCCATGACAAAATTGTTTCACCTGGTGTGTAAGATGTATGAGACAGGTGAAGTACCCTCAGACTTTAAGAAAAATGTTATAATCCCCATTCCAAAGAAAGCAGGTGCAGACAGGTGTGAAAACCACAGAACCATCAGTTTAATAAGTCATGGCTGCAAAATATTAACGCGAATTATATACAGAAGGATGGAAAAGCTGGTAGAAGCCGACCTCGGGGAAGATCAGTTTGGGTTCAGGAGAAAGGTAGGAACACGGGAGGCAATACTCACTTTACGGCTTATCCTAGAAGATAGATTAAGAAAAGGCAAACCTACGTTTCTAACTTTTGTAGATTTGGAGAAGGCTTTTGACAGTGTTGATTGGAATAAACTCTTTCAAGTTCTGAAGCAAGCAGGAGTAAAATATAGGGAACGTAAGGTTATTTACAACTTGTACAAAAACCAGACAGCGGTTGTCAGAGTTGAAGGGCATGAAAGGGATGCAGTGGTTGGAAAGGGAGTAAGACAGGGTTGTAGTCTTTCTCCATTGTTATTCAATTTATACATTGAGCAAGCTATAAAGGAAAGCAAGGAGAAATTTGGAGAAGGAATTAAAGTTCAGGGTGAAGAATTAAAAACATTGCGTTTGCCGACGACATAGTAATTCTGTCAGATACAGCAAAGGACCTGGAAGAGCAATTGAACGGAATGGACAGTGTGCTGAAAGGGGCATATAAGATGAACATTAACAAGAGCAAAACTAGGGTAATGGAGTGCAGTGTAAGAAAATCAGGTGATGCTGAAGGAATTAGATTAGGTAACGAAGCAATAAAGGAGGTAGATGAGTTTTGTTACTTGGGCAGTAAAATAACAAATGATGGTCGCAGTACAGAGGATATAAAATGCAGAATGGCAATGGGTAGAAAGGCGTTCTTGAAAAAGAGAAATTTGTTAACATCGAATATTGATTTAAACCTAAGGAAGTCCTTTCTGAAGGCATTTGTATGGAGTGTTGCCTTGTATGGGAGTGAGACATGGACGATAAACAGTGCGGACAGGAAGAGGATTGAGGCTTTTGAAATTTGGTGCTGCAGAAGAATGCTGAAGATTAGGTGGGTGGATCGCGTAACTAATGAGGAGGTACTGAACAGAATTGGGGAGAAAAGGAATTTCTGGCATACCTTGACTAAAAGAAGGGATAGATTGGTAGGACACATTCTTAGACATCAAGGAATTGTGAATTTAGCGTTGGAGGGAAGTATGTGGGGAAAAAATCGCAGGGGAAGACCAAGAGATGGATACAGTAAGCAGATTCAGACAGATGTAGGTTGTCGTTCTTATGTGGAGATGAAGAGGCTTGCTCAGGATAGGGTATTGTGGAGAGCTGCATCAAACCAGTCTCCGGACTGAAGACCACAACAACAACAACGGAAGAATGGCCTAATGTCCCTCAAGAGCTGACCGCAAGTGTACTGTCCGTTAGAAGTGATCACACACCATATTAGAGGGCAACGGGAATGAATTTTTTCACTATTATGTGCCAGTCATGGTCTGCACGACCGCTGAGGTCGGGGGTTCGAATCCCACCCTCGGGAATGGATGTTTGTGCCTTTTTTAGTATAAGGTAGTTCATAAGTTTAGGGACTGATGACCCCGTAGTTAAGTCCCATAAGCTCTACAAACATTTGAACACTATTATGTTAGCCCCATGTTGCAAGTAAAAGTAAATACCAAGTAATGAGTTGAGACAGCAAAATATCGTACTGTATCACACACAAGTTACAATTGTAATCAGTATCTGAATAAAATACTTTACCGTATGTATATTGTGTATGATATCTCATCTGATCCCCTAACTATTTTGATCAGTGTAAAAATTAATGTTTGTATGTGTGTTCATATTTTATGCGCTGCCGTGCAGTAAATCCGATTTCGAAGAAGCATTGTCAACATATTGCTGAACCCCTCAATCGTGTGCGATGGCGTTTACCGTTTGCTACCGACTACGTGTTCAATGTCATATGCCGCACGCGCGTTAATATTCCAGTCTGAAGGACGGCCGCTAGACAACAGTGTAGTACATTCCTTACCTTCAGGTTGACAGAGTTTACATTACGTTATTTGCGTGGGCTACAGTTTTACGAACCTTTTTGTCTTTTTGTGCGCGCCGATTTTCGAAAGTTGTGCTCAATAACTGAGCTGATTCAAGATGAAGTTCTGTCAATTTTGATGGATGGTTATAATGAAGAAGATGATAATTTTACCATCTGGTATTGTACATTTCATTCCATTCCATGATGGTGATGGTGGCGGCTGCTGCAGCAACAGTGCTGAATAATTGAATGATTCTCGGTCTCTGTTGCAATACTTTTATTACTGCAATTACGCGTTTCGCGCTGTTAGCGCATCATCAGATTGGGCGGAGATGGAGCCACAGAACTACCTAACTCACATTTGTATTACTTAACAATCTGCAATTAAGTTTATAAACAAACGGGCGAATCTGTCTCTTGTATAACTGGGGTAGTGTGTTATCAGGCCCATGAAGTGCTGATTATGATTTCTACTGTGCGGTGTTGATTACCCTTTAGAATATATATATATTTTTTTAATTTCTGCGTTTTATGCTAATAAGAGAAAAAGATGACTTTCACTGTTGAAAACAAATTTCCACTGAAAGCAGCTCCTTTCATAATAATGGCGATTAGTGTGGATTCAAGTTGCATTTGCTACTAAGAGACAGTTTGGCGTTGGTTCTGTCACTTCCTTTATTTGGGGAGTTAAAAAATGTTCAAATGTTTGTTAAGCTTAAGAGACTTAACTACGGGGTCATCAGTCCCTAAACTTACAAACTTCTTATGAACTACCTACAACTAAGGACGGCACAAATATCCATGCCCGAGGGGGGATTCGAACCCCCGACCGTAGTGGCCGTGCAGACTTTGACTGAAGCGCCTCAGTCCCCTCGGCCACCGCGGCCGGCCTTTGGGGAGTTAATTTAAGGAAGCTAATCGTCCCATCAAGGAAACATAAAACCGTTACCGTACTGTGAACGCGGGTCTTTCTGTAATCATTATCTGAATTCTAAAACACACAAACTCTTAGCATACATCTAGTTACAAAGCAAGGGTCACTAAACCCCCAAGAACTAGCATGAATCGGTAGTGTAAAATTTGCTAGCCGTAAAATACAAATTTAAGTTATATATATATATATATATATATATATATATATATATATATATATATATATATATATATATATATATATATCATCCACTTCCAATACTCACAGTTTTTTAATTCATAGACTAAAAATTTTAAAGCTTTTGCGAGCAATGATCGTTTTGCTATTGGAAATTGCCAAATAATTCAAGGGAATGTTGTAAAATGTTTTAATAACCTTATGGTGGTTTGAGAACCAATGATTAAAATTGCTTACATTTTGTAATATATGATGTTGATTTTTTCCTTTTTTGCTTTTAAAGTCAATCAGTTGCTGAGTATTGCTGAGCATTATTACGAGTTGAATTAAATTTGCTGCTGCTCCATTAAATACTGATCCTCATTTTGATTGTAATTACCAAATTAAAGTTTCAGGACCTTAATGTTACGCCGCTCTGTAAATTAATAAAACGTAGAAGACGTTTGGTTAGGAATTGTGTTCATTTTAATTTGGCCTGGTCTTCCTCTATCCCCTTAAGCTACCATTAAGTGTCTCTGGGCATGGCAGATGATGCTTAAGCTACGGAAGTCGATTAAATCTATGGTTTTATTCCCATATTGATGAAATTTTGCACAATTAACTTTCAAAACAAGAGAAACGCCACTGTCTTCCTAAGATTTCATATGGTACATTGGGGAGGGTACGTTGCAATAAACTTAGGCACCACTTTTGTGATTTCTAACATAGTTATACACTGCTCGAAACAATTAGGGGATCAGTTCAATACGACACACAATATACGTAAGGTAGCGTATTTTATTCATATATTGGTTTCAGTTGTAATTTGTGTGTGATACAGAACGGTATTTTGTTGTCTCAACTCTCTACTTGAGGCTTAGATGATGTTTACTTAGATACAGGCACCATGGGGCTACCATCACACTAAAGTCATTCTCGTTGTCTTCTGATATGGTATGTCATCATCTAGGACAGCCAGTCAGTTGCACACCTTCGTGGCATGGACTTTGTGATGTTATCAATCACCTCTTTAAAAATATTTCGCCATTCTTCCATGAGTGCAACTGTGCAACTGTTATAGGAGGTGCTGGTCTGGCTGTAATGCATCTGCCAAGGGCATCCCAGACATGCTCAAATGGGTTTATATCCGGTGAACAAGCTGGCCACTCCAACGTTCAGTTCCCTCATTATCAAGCACGTTGTCCACCAGTGCAGCTCTTTGGGGACGAGCGTTATCGTCCACCTGAAGTAACCCGTCTCCTATGTTACTAGCTTACGGCACAACAAAAGGTCGAACCATCTTATTTCTATACCTCTGAGCAGTCAAAGCGCCATTCTGAACGGCATAGAGGTCAATACGTCCGCCAATACTGACTCCTGCCAACTTCATTCTTCGACTACCATGATATGGTGATGTTTCCTGTATTTAAGCAGGATTATTCAGCGTTCCACTTACTCTTCAGACGAGGGAACGACGATTGGCTGAACATAAAATCTCGACTTATCTGTGAAACGATCTCAGCGCCATTCGTTACGACTTGATGTTCCTCTGTCCAGTTTCGGCGGGCTAAACGGCGTCATGGTTTTAATGGGACACACACTACACACCTTCGCGCGTTGAGACTACATTCTCGAAGGCGATTTATGTCTGTGTTGATAATACGCGACCTGTTGTTGCCTGGGTGGTGCATTTCACATGATTTGCAGTCAGCCTCCTGTTTCGACGGGCTGTTAACCGAAAAAAAAAACGGTCATCTCTTGCTGATGGTACCCGTGCACGTATTTTTCCTTGCCTTCTTTTAACTGATGCGTTTGTCTGAAATCGCGTCCACGTCCTGGAAATTACACTTTCGTCAATAGCTTCAGCCATCTCTCTGTCCCACTTCCGACCTTCCTATGGCTCTCCATGCCATAGCTTCGGATAAGTCACGTTGTTGCATTGCACTACCTGCTCACTATGCTATCTGAACACAACTGCTTGTGTATTTCGTTTGGTTAACACAAGTCCCAGCACCATGAACCACCGACATTGCCGAGGTGGGGTGGCTTCCTTTCATCAACGATACAAATAGCTGTACCGTAGGTACAACCAGAACGGAGGGGTATCTGTAGAGAGACCAGACAAACGTGTGGTTCCTGAAGAGGTGCAGCAGCTTTTCAGTAATTACAGGGGCAGCAGTCTGGATGATTGATTGAGCTGGCCTTGTAACATCAGCTAATGTGGCTTTGCCACACAGCTACTGCGAACGGCTGAAAGCAAGGGGAAAATAAATCCGTTACTTTTCCCGAGGACATGCAGATCTACTGTATGAATATATGATGATGGCATCCTCTCGAGTAAAATATTCCAGAGGTAAAATAGTCCCACATTCGGATCTCCGGATGGAAACTACTCAGGAGGATATGATCATCAGGAAAGACAACACTGGCATTCTATGGATCGGAGCGTGGAATGTTAGATCCCTTAATCGGGTAGGAAAGTTCGAAAATTTAAAAAGGGGAATGAAAAGGTTGAAGTTAGATATAATGGGGCTTAGGGAAGTTCGGCGGAAAGAGGAACAGGATTTCTGGTCAGGCGAGTACAGAATTATAAATACAATATCAGTTCGGGGTGTTTCAGAAGTAGGTCTGATAATGAATAAGAAAATCGGAATGAATAAGAAAATCGGAATCGGAGTGTAGCCAACACTGGCTACATTAGTACAAGTTTATATGCCCACTAGCTCTGCTGATGATGATATCGAAGAAATGTTAGAGCAGGTAAAGGAAATCATTCAGACAATTAAGGGAGAGGAAACCTTAATTGTGGTGGGAGACTGAAATTCGATAGTAGTAAAAGGAAGGGAAAGAAAAATCGACTGGGCAAAAGGAATGAAAGAGGAGATCACCTGGTAGAATTTTTTACGGAACATAATTTAATCATAACAAACACTTGGTTTAAGAATCATGAAAGAAGGTTGTATACGTGGAAGAGACCAGGATTCACTGGAAGGTATCAGATAGATTTTATAAGGTATCAGATAGATTTTATAATGGTAAGACATAGATTCCGGAACCAGGTCTT
Organism: Locusta migratoria; assembly: GCA_026315105.1. Lineage (NCBI taxonomy): Eukaryota > Metazoa > Arthropoda > Insecta > Orthoptera > Acrididae > Locusta > Locusta migratoria. Next base: position 627,095,919 of record CM048745.1, read on the forward strand.
AAGCTGTAAGACATACCCAAGGGCAGATATAGACTCTGACCATAACTTGTTGGTAATGAACTGTAGACTGAAACGGAAAAAACTGCAAAAAGGTAGGAAAATAAGGACATGGGACCTGGATAAATTGAAGGAACCTGAAGTTCTTGAGAATTTCAGAGGAAGCTTTACGCAACATTTGACAAGAACTGGGGGAAATAAAACAGAAATAAAAATAGATGAAAGGAGAAAATATAAAAATGCAGTAAATGAAACAGGGAAAATGAAGTACAGACGACTAAGGAATGAAATTGACAGGAAGTGTAAAATAGCAAAGCAGGAGAGGCTAGAAGGCAAATGCAAGTCTGTAGAAGAATGTATAACTAAGGGAAAGATAAATACTGCCTACAGGAAAATAAAAGAAACATTTGGAGACAAGAAAAGCAGTTGTATGAATATAATGAACTCAGGCGGAAAACGAGTTCTCAGCAAAAAAGGGAAAGCTGAAAGGTGGAAAGAGTATATAGAGGGGCTCTACAGAGGAAATGAATTCGAGACAATATTATAGGAAGGGAAGAGGAAGCAGATGATGAAATAGGAGATACCATACTGAGAGACGAATTTGACAGAGCATTGAAAGACCTAAGTCAAAACAAAGCCCCTGGGGTTGATGACATTCCCTCGGAGCTACTAAAGTCTCTGGGAGAATCAGCCATGACAAAACTATTTCACCTGGAGAGTACGATGTAAGAGACAGGCGAAGTACCGTCAGACTTCAAGAAAATGTAATACTCTCCATTCCAAAGAAAGAAGGCGCAGACAAGTGTGTAAAATGGCAGAACCATCAGTTTTAATAAGTCATGGTTGCAAAATTTTAACACGAAATATTTACAGAAGCATGGGAAAACTGGTAGAAGCCGACGTTGGGGAAGACCAGTTTGGATTCAGGAGAAATGTTGGGATCAAGGGAGGCAATCCCTACTTTATAGCTTATCTTAGAAAATATATTAAGGAAAGGAAAACATACATTTCTAGCTTTTGTAGATTTGGAGAAAGCTTTTGACAATGTTGACTGGAATACACTCTTTCATTTTCTGAAATGAGCAGTAGTAAAATATAGGGAGCGGAAGGTTATTTACAACTTGTACAAAATCCAGACAGCTGTTATCAGAGTTGAAGGACATGAAAGGGATGCACAGGTTGGGAAGGGTGTAAGACAGCATTGTAGCCTTTGCCCAGTGTTGTTCAATTTGTATATTGAGCAAACTATAAAGGAAAGATAGGAAAAATTTGGAGTAGGGATTAAAGTTCAGGGCGAAGAAATAAAAACCTTGCGTTTTGCTGATAACATTGTAATTCTGACAGCAAAGGACCTGGAGGAGCAATTGAATGGAATGAACAGTGTGTTGAAAGGAGCATATAAGATGAACATTAAGAAGAACAAAATAATGTTAATGGAATGTACAAATCAGGCGATGCTGAAGGAATTAAATATGTTAACGAATCAATATAGGTGGTAAATGAGTTTTGTTACATGGACAGTAGAATAACATATAATGGTCGCAGTACATAGGATATAAAAAGCAGAATGGCAATGGGGAAAAAGCGTTTTTGAAAAAGAGAAATTTGTTAACATCGAATATTAATTTAAGCATAAGGAAGTCCGTTCTGAAGGCATTTGTGTCGAGTGTTACCTTGAATGGGAGTGAAACATGGACGATAAACAGTGCAGACAGAAAAAGGATAGAGACTTTTTAAATGTGGTGTTATAGAAGAATGCTGAAGATTAGGTGGGTGGATCATGTAACTAATGAGGTACTGAACAGAATTGGGGAGAAAATCAATTTCTGGCATACCTTGACTAAAAGAAGGGATCGATTGGTAGCACACATTCTTAGACATCAAGGAATTGTGAATTTAGCGTTGGAGGAAGTGTGTGAGGTAAAAATCGCAGAGGGATACCAAGAGATGAATATAGTAAGCAAATTGAAAAGGATGTAGGTTGCCGTTCTTATGAGGAGATGAAGAGGCTTGTTCAGGATAGAGGAGGATGGAGAGCTGCATCAAACCAGTCTCCGGAGTGAAGGCAACAACAATAATAAACACAAGTTAACACCAACCCCCTCTGCAGGAACTTTCTGTTGTTACCACTATCTCCGTTGCCGTGATGTTGATGTTTCCATTCTGTAGAACCGACAGAAAGGCTTCGCACCATTTTAGTTCATTCTGCCAATGACAATACTTCATAATCTTGATATCTCAACTGATCGAATTGTTTTGAGCAGTGTAAGTTTGTGTCCGTACACAGTAGTTGTTCAAAAGTTTATAAATCTACTGAACCAAAACTCTATGGTCATCACTCCCTAGACTTACGCGAACTAGTTTAATTTACAGTAAGGACGACATACACACCAATGCCCGAGGGAGGACTCGGACCTCCGGCGGGAGAGGCTGCCTAGTTCCTAGCATGGTGCCTTATGATGTTCAGCCCGACTATTGATCATGCGGCTAATCCCGCGCGGCCACAATACTTGCATTGTGATATAGTTACAAATAAATTACCATACTATATTTTCTCTTATTATTGATTTTTTGCCAGGTAGAAACAAGTTTTGCACCACTACTTTCGTGAGATTAATTTTCCATTTGTTCGAAAGCTGAAGTTTCCTGTCCAGCCACAGTGGGTTCGTTTATAACGGTGGTTTCCATGAAATACGAAGCATTTAGTTACACGATTTTCCATTTCTTCAGATGAAATTATATCAACATGTCCGGATACGTGAACTCACAGAATATGCACCACAAGCATGAAGAGTTTGAACAGCCATTGTATACTTGTTGTTTCATACGCAGTTTACGCCTGATCCTGTTTGAAAGTATATTGTTTAGGTGAGTCATAATGATCGACATTATTACTAGTTCGAAAGAATATTTCATACTTTACTGTAGGCACAAGATAAAATAAAGTACCATACTTCATTCTATGTCAAGTAGGTGTTCTAGATTAGGAATGCTAAAGATTAGATGGGTAGATCGAGCAAGTACTAAGTAGGTACTGAAAATGATTCGGGTGAAGTGAATTTTGTGACAGAGTTAGACTGAAAGAACGGAACGGCTGATAAGACCCATTCTGAGTCATCAGGGAATCCTTAATTTAGTGCTGGAGAGAGTATTCAGGGTAAAATTTGTAAAGGAAGTCCAAGCGATGAATACAGAAAGTAGGTTCAAAATGTTTAAGAGTTGCAAAGTCGTTTCAAAATGAAGAGACTTGCTCAAGTTAAGTGTGAAGAGCGGCGTCAAACCAGTCTCCGGACTGAAGAGTGCAGCAAGAACAATTTGTCTGCTCTGCTGCTGTGGCCATACCGGTTGGCTTCGCCGTTGCGGTGATTACCCTTGGCATATTTTTCTGCTCCCTCCTTTCGTTCCCCCCTTCCCCCTCCTGCAGGCCATCAATTATCTTAGCACCTTAGGAGATGAGAAGGCATGCGATTCGCAGCATCTAGTGTCAGTTACAGCAATGTGGCCTTCTCACCTCGCCGTCTGTATACAGTGCTGGCTGCTCTAGAGATTATGAGTTTCTCTCGCTGTCAAGTATGTTTAAGCATCTGAAAAGTAATAAATGTTGCGAAGGTCTCTAATACATATTCTTTTTTTCTGCTAACTATTGTCTCCATCTCAAACTATTCCCATTCATTCATCTCAATTTATTACTGTTTCTTCGTCATGATCATCTGTTCATTGAGCAAGCTATGAAGGAAGTCAATGAGAAACTTGGAAAATAATTTTAAGACCGTGAAGTAAACACTTTCAGGTTTGTCGATACATTGTAATTGTCCCGGAAACAGCGAATGGCATAGGAGAGAATTAGAACAAAAGGGATACTGTCTTGAACAGAGGTTACAAACTGAGCATCATCACAAGCAAAACAAAGAGAATGGAATAGAATCGAATAAATGTGGAATGTCGAAGGATGTAAATTACTAAATGTGGTACTGAAAGTTGTAAATGTGCTTTGCTGGTTGGGCATATAGTAACAGATGATAGGTGAATTAGAGAGGATTTAAATTTATATTCGCAATAACAGATAAAGACAAACTCGTATTCTTTTAATATTAGGAAACCTTACCAGAAGGTAATTGCCTGGATTGTAGCCTTGTAAAGAAGTGGAACGTGGGTAATAAGTTCTTTAAACTAGGAGAGAATGAATAATTTTGAAATGTGGATCTGTAGAAGTAGCTTGAAGATGTGATGGATCGAGGATTACTAATCAAGAGATACTCGGTGGAATTTGGGAGAAAAAATCTGGAACAATTGTCAGTTTAGTTATTGAAGAAAGTATTCTGGGTAAAACTTGTAGAAAATGACCGAATTTGAATGCAATAAATAGTTGTAGTTTCGTGTAGTGTTCGCTAGTTGCTCAGGATCGAAGAGAATTACGCAGCATGGACTAACATAGATAACTGAATCACACCAATCTTCGGACTGGTGATAAATGGTCTGTTGATGGAATATGGCACCTAACTAAAATGCGAGTAAATAAAATAAGACAATAGCATATAATTTATTTGTGGGTCTGTTTGTCACGCTTAGTAGGAAATACAAGTATTGAAACGTTGACCCACCATATGGCGAATCATAAATAGACTGCTAAGTATTTCATCCATGCACAGTGGCCGGCCGCGGTGGCCGAGGGGACTGAGGCGCTCCAGTCACGGTCTGCACGGCCACTACGGTCGGGGGTTCGAATCCCCCCTCGGGCATGGATATTTGTGCCGTCCTAGTTCGTAAGTAGTTCATAAGTAGTTTGTAAGTTTAGGGACTGATGACCCCGTAGTTAAGTCCCATAAGCTTAACAAACATTTGAACATTTGAACATGGATAGTGTAATCGCTATTCTATATTCTTTAAACGCAATGGTAGCCATCATTTTAGATGAAATTATTAACGAGTGTTGCCACCACAGCTGGCTATAACGGCTGCTACATGCCTTATAGAAGCTCTGATGCCAACAACACACCCAGAACCTTTTGATTCCCCGTACTTCGCCGTGTCATGACCATTATAGGTTGAAGTTTTTGGTTTGTTGGTGTTTCGTGTCGGACTCATCAACGTGTTTATCAGAAGTGGTGCAATACACGTGACCAAGGCATCAGAATGATACTCGGTAAAATAACTCGACAGAGAGCGAACAGAGATGCGCTTCACTGCTTGTGAATTGAAATTGCTGCGAAAATCGACAGGAATTGTTGAGGGCATTGAATGAAGGTCCTTCCCAACCTTTTAGCGACAGAATGCGGGACGGAAACTGCCTTCAGCAAACATACGGAGTGGGTGTTCATGCAAACGGCCGTTACTCACACGTGCACATTAAGCTGCTTGTATACATTGGGCGAGATATTATCGAACCAGGACAGTAGCTGACTCGTTGATCGGGGAGTGATGTGACGTATTACGTATCTGCCTTTATTCAAAACACGCATATTCTCTGATTGTTAAACCTATGGCCACATGGAGTTTTTCTTGTCATAAATGGGGTCCGCTCACTGAGGTGTATGAACCAGCATGTTTGTCGAAACACTAGCATTAGTTCCCGGCCCACTCGGATGTGTATATATTCCATTTTATCTTAATGCCTTTCATTCTTTCCTCTCGCTTCATTGCCTTCTGCCCCAGTTTCTGTCCATTTTCGTTTTCATACACCTCAATCCCTGTCATATCTCTTGAATGATACGTCCCACTTTTCGAAGAACATAGAGGGAATGAAACTGACTGCAAAATGTGTTGCGAATAGAGTTCATAAGGAAGACGTAATAAATTACAATGTCATAGGTGACGAGGCGATTTTTCAAACATTTAATTTAATTGTTTATGACGTAACATCTCCTGATCTATCTGTCGCGATTTAACTTCTAAAATAAATTCAATATGTGCAGACTGTCTGCTAAATATCTCGCAAAAGGAGCTAATAGTGGATCTACGCCGCGGCCGAGTGGCCGAGCGCATTGAGGCGCTATGCTCCGATGCGCGAGGCCGTTCCCCGTCGGGGGTTCGAATCCTCCCTCGGGCATGGATGTTTAGTTCAAGTTAGTTTATAAGTAGTTTGTAAGTTTAGGGGCTGATGACCCCGTAGTTAAGTCCCATAAGCTTAACAAACATTTGAACATTTTTGAAATGGAGCTATCTGTTTTCGATCTGATTTTTTTAATTTGATTATAATGATCATGTCTCCTGATGTAGGTAGGTCCTAACAGAATGTGTTCGTATTCGGAGTAGAAAGTTGCTGACTGGAATTGGGCAAACGGATCTCGCCGCAGCGAATGACGTCTTTTTTTAATGATTTTTAAGCCACCTCGTGCATCATGAAACGAGCCCTTGGCTCGAATGTCCTACGATATTATCTATAACGTAATTAATCGAAGCCTTATACTTTATGTGGAGGTTTTTCATTAAATTTATTGTTTATTACCTCATATCTCATGATCTATAACCACGAAGTTACATTCACTAGTATATGCGTATATTGCCTGTAAAATGTGTCACAAACGTAATCGGTACTTAATTGTAGCGTCATGCCGAATGCCGTAGTTTTAATGCGGAACAGTGACAGTCTCTCTCTTCTCCTTCTTATCGGAGTTTTCAGTGCAAAGGATTCGTGAAAAACTAAATTGTGTGTTAAGCCGTTTGCAAGTCGATAAGCGCTCTTTACAAAAAAAAAAAAAAAAAAAAAAAAAAAAAAAAAAAAAAAAAAAAAAAAAAAAAAAAAAAGGATGAATGAAGTGTCGTGGGAAATTTTTTGCGACTCTCTTGGTTAATGACGACACATCACCTGAAGCGTGTTTTATAGGTAGTTTTTACCTCCACAGCGATTATTTCCATACCAATATAGGCTGAAATAGGTCGTTTAATGTAGGAAATGTAGAACATTGGCGGTGAAATGACTTTTTCATTGTTTATGGCGTAGGTGATTCTTACTCCCATAGCGATTGTTGTTTGATAGTCAGGAGTACATGTACGAAGTTGGTTGTATTCGGTTCCTGTAGTTTAAAAAGAGAATGTAGAACCCCACCCTCCCCCCCCCCCACACACACACACATAACATGCATACATACATACATTTTTAAAATATGTAATAGATTCTAAATGATGGCGCGTTACGTTTTGATCAACATTGCATAATGAGTATCCTGTTCATATCCCAATTTTTCAACACGAGAGCAGCGTGCGGTAAAAATGGCGTTTCCTCAACATTCCCACAAACCTATAACATCTCGGTTGGTTTATAAAATCATCTGACTTGAATCCCATAAGAAATCTGTTGGGACAGGTTGTAACAGTGGGTAAAACTAGCCATTCAGGCTAACTAACCAGCTGTTGTTATTCGGAGAATAAGAGGTGAATACATGTTTCATAGGCACGTTTCATTTAATATTCTGCAATTTCAGGCATAATCTTAATATTGCGGACTACGCTAAGCTCCCAGAAAGGAGAATACAGTTTTACCGAATTTCGTCAATTAAAAACCCTTTAAGACGAATTACAGTGAAATCACCCTCTGTAGCGCAAATTATAATGATTTGTGGAATTAACAAGTTGACTTTTTGGGCAGATTTAAGACATATGACAAGTGCCAAAGATTGTACAATTTATTATTTCTCTGCTGAGAACAAGTAAAAAATTCCTGCCTGACGGCGGCATAAGGAAAAAAAATGACTAACGAGAAAAGCCGTGAAAGCCAAGTAGTCCCGGCCCTGGCTTCGAGCCTTGAAGAGTCAGATTTTTTCCATCGTGAGGAAGGCTGCAATCAGCGACCATAATAATGGCAGGAGTAAATAAGCTCTAAGAGATGCGGAAGAGGAAGATGCTGCTTATGTAACGTTTGCACAGCTGCCGACAGATAGCAGCACATTCCAAGATACTGGTGGGAATCTGTGAGCACCGTGGATCATTAAATGCTAACGTGTAACTGTACTGTTACCCCAGGTGATGAAGTAAGTAACCTCCATTGGGTGGCGTGAGACAAGCATTAAATCGGAAGCACGTCTGACCACTGTATTGATAAATCCGCCTATTGTGTTAACGAGGAGGCAGCGGTTGATAAGGCCCTTACGGCCGCCGACTTTCAACGTACAGGTCAGGGCGTTGACACTTTGCAAACGCCTCTGTGACATTTTACGAGATCTGCCGGGAAATCTTGCAGCCAAGACCTAGAAATAAATGCCTTCAAGCCCCGAGCAGTAGACTTCAGACAGGGCGTAGCTAAATGGAGGTGGTGGAAGGCAAGTCCATGGCACCTCAGATCTATGGCTTTCAGGCAAAAAAAAATGTCTGACAGAAGAGACTGGCAGATGCCGAAACGTCGTAATCAATAAATATAATTTTAGTGATACAGACGGCTTACAAATAAGGACTTCCGATTTGCAACGTGGAACATTAGAACTTTGGCAACACATGGGGCCTTTAACATTCTGTCAGAGGAACTCAACAGTTACAAAATGGATCTTGTTACAAGAAATTAGATATTCAGGAACAGGAAAATTGGAAACGGACAGACACATTCCATATTACAGTGGTTCGGAAGATGGAAAATTCCAAAAGGGAGTGGGTTTTATGGTTACCAAAAACTTAGCAGCGGCGTTAATTGATTTCCAACCGATTAATGATATAATAGTTGAAAGGTAGATTCACAAACAATAATTATTTTATACGGTCCAACAGAGGAGGCAGAGGATGAAAAGAAAGACACATTCTATGAAATTCTCGCAGAGGTAATTAGTAAAACACCAACATACGATATGAAACTCATTGCTGGAGACGCCAGTGCTAAAGATCGAAGGGAGATCATCTGGAATGGAATATCAGGGACGTAAATTTTACATCTTGAAAGTAATGATAATGGAGTGAGGCTACTAAGCTGTGCAAGTGCATCCAACCTAAGGGTTATGAGCACATACTTTCCTCGGAAGTACATTCACAAGGTAACTTGGATATCACCAGATACAAGAATAAAAAACGAAATCGATCATGTCCTGGTAGATCAAAGGCATAAAAACAGTATAATGCATGTGAAAACCATAAGGAGAGCTGAGACAGGCACAGATCACTATCTTGTTGTAGCAGAGGTACGCCAAAGTATAGCTATGGAAAAGCCAAAGGAGGGAAAGAGCATAAAAGACTGTAATATTGATATAGAAAGACTGAAGGATAACGGCAACGCGCAGGAGTTTATGATTAATCTACAAAACAATTTTGGCGTCCTAACACTGGAAGACAACCTCGAAATTGAAGACTACTGGGGACAGACAAAAACAAATGTGAAAGAAGCTGCACTAGAAGTGTGCGGAAAAAGAAAAATCAGTGGTTTTCAGAAGAATGTGAGCAGAAAGTGAAAGAAAGAAGAGCAGCGAAGGAAAATCGCCTACAAGAGGATACCAACGAAAATTAAAGAATGGACATACAGTTCTAGAAAGATCCAAAGGTATGGAAATTTGGAGGAAATATTTTTAGGAGCTTCTAAATGTTGAAGATGGAAGGGCAGAAAGGAGCAACAACATCAATATCAGAGTGCAGATCCCTTCGTTGAACCGCCAACATTGAAAGAGATAATAGACTAACAAAATACTAAAAGCCAACAAAGCTTCGGGGAGCGATGGCACAACAGCCGATCGTTTTTGAACGGAGGAATAAACCTAGCAAAACAAATAACCTGGTTACGAACATTTGGAATGAAGAAAGAGTACCAGAGGAATGGACAGAAGCTGTCGTAATACCAATTCATAAAACTGGTGACAAACAACAATGCAGAATTACAGAGGCATCTCATTAATTAGCACCGCCTATAAAGTGTTCTCAAAGATCTTGCACAGAAAATTAGAACCATATTTAAGAGAGGTAGTAAATGAGAAACAAGCAGGATTCATGGAGAATCGTTCAACTACTGATCAGATATTCATACTGAAAGACGACATATCCAAATATTGGGAATTTAACAAAGAAATTACAATGTTATTTGTTGATTAAAAAAAGTTTATGACAGTATATCCAAAGAGAGGTTGTGGGAGAAAATGCAGATATTATGAATTCCGAAGATGATTATAAATCTTGTGAAAGCTACACTAAAAGTCTCAAAAAGGGTAGTCAAAATGGATGGAGAATATTCCAAGGTATTTGACATAAATACAGGAGTCAGGCAAGGAGATGGCTTATCACCCCTCTTGTTCAACGTTATAATACAGGAAGCACTGGATGCAGTAAGTGAAGCAGAAGAGGGAATTAAAATAGGAACGAAAATAAATATACTAGCCTTTTCTGATGATGTATCACTAATCGCTGAAAATCTGGATGACCTTGAAATACTAGCAAAAAGGCTATTTCAAAAAGAAAGGAAGTTGGCTTGGAAGTAAATGAGGATAAAACAAAATTCATGAGGGTAGAAAGAAATTGCAAAACAAAAAGGCAAGAAACTCTGAAAATTGATAACCACACTTTTGAAGAAGTAGATGAGTTCAAATATCTGGAAGTATTAAAAAACAACAGAAATGATGAGCAGCAAGAAATAGAGGTGGGAGTCAAAGCTGCATCCAGAGCAACATACTCACTCAACAAACTACTGTAATCCAAATTTTTGTCATAGTTTACCCAAACTCTGTATCGAAGTTTGTGACAATTGATTAAATACCCTGGGTCGTGTTATCCGTTGCAAATTTTTTAGTATGAGGCCTTTGATTAATTTATATATAAATAAAGAAACCTGGCAGTCAGCTGTCACAGCATTCGGTCATAGCATGAACCATTTACCTTTATTAGCAATGCCCATAATAGTCAGCGGTATTAGCTGGCAAATCATATAAAGACCGAATTAAAATCAGTTGTAAAAAGAGTGTAACTATGCTCCAGTATATTACCACTGGGCCACCTAGATCGGTTGTCTGAAGGACAGAGAGGACACTGTTTGAATGGGAGAGATACACGGGAAGTAATGAGAGAAAAAGAGAAAACAGATACGAAAGAAGAGAGAGATATTTAGACCGGCAGGGAAATGGAGATGCCTCGTAGGAAAACTTCACTGCAAGGAGAGACTGGGTCAAACGATTCGGCATGTTGTCTTTTAAAAGAGCGCAAATATGTGCTCATGCTAAATTTTTTTGCAAGGAAGACGGAATAAGACAGAGGCCGCTGGTTCCCCACTTTCCTGTCAGTCTTTAAAACAGGAACATGTTTCCAGAATGATACTTTCACTCTGCAGCGGAGCCTAAGGGCTGTGGTTAAGTCATGTCTCCACCATATCCTTTCTTCCAAGAGTGCTAGTTTTGCAAGTTACACAGGAGAACTTCTGTGAAGTTTGGAAAGTAGGATGCGAGGTCCTGGCAGAAGTAGAGTTGTGAGGACAGACCGTGAAGCATACCGGGATAGCTCAATCGGTAGAGCGCTTGCCCGCGAAAAGGAAAGGCACCAGGTTCAAATCCCGGTTCCGGCACACAATTTTAATCTGCCAGAAAGTTTCAGGAACATGTCTGTCTTTCATGTGCTCCCACACGAGCATTTTTCAGCTGGTTCCAAGAATCCTTGCTACAGCAGAGTGCGCTTGTCATAAAATAGGTGAAAACCCGGCGTTTTATTAATTCTATATTCTCATAGTCCACCTTCGCTTCCCTCCTCCCTCATCGTCCATCTCTTGCTCTCCCATCTCCGTTCATATCCACCTTCCCCTCTCTCGGTACATTTCTTCCAAATCCCCTCCTCCATTCCGCCTTCTTGGTTTATTTCTTCCCCCCGCCCCATCAAGGAAAACTTCCGTGGCGATCAGTGAGACAGCCAGTATTTTGCAAAGTACCCCCTGACATACACTATATAATCATTAATGTAGACAGGGACCTTCCTATTGGTTTAAAGGTCAAGTGTCTAAAACATTCATCAAGATCGTACCAAAACTATGGATTTTGTCAAAGTCCGTAAATTAGGCAAGGCTCAACAGACGGACAACCTCCTAAGAAGTCGGGCGTAGCGCGAACGAAACGCAAGGAAACAACAAGTTTCTTGGAACACAAGAAAACCAGAAGATTTATTAACAAATATTTCAACCGGTCATTAACGCCTTCACTTTAACATAAAGTACCCTTCGCCTAGCACAATACGAAATTTAATGAGAGAGTGAGCTTTCTCTTATTTTGTAAGTAAAGCGTAGAAAATTTTATCAAGATCGGAGCAAAACTGGATTTCGTCGAAATCCACAAGTACGCTCCGCCATGCACCGAACGAAATTTTCTGTAAAGAGTGGCTTTCCTCTTGTTTTGAAGGTCAAGTATGCAAAAGCTCAAAGATCGGAACAAAGCTATAGATTTGTATGCAGTCGAAACACAAGGACACATTGATGAACGAGCTTTCAGTTTTTCTACAATTTTTTGGTACATTTCCCAAAAAAATTCAGACAAACCTTGTCTTGCTAATTACGAACACAAAAAAAAGATCTGCCAAATTGGTCGAGGCTTTCTCAAATTATGGCGTGACCAAAGGAAACAGGGAACCATTTTTATTTATATATAAAGATTATTATTGCAAGGTACCCTTCCCCAAGCACTGTTTGAAACTGTAGATAGAAGGTGACCTTTTGTTCTGAATGTCAAGCGTGCACGATTTCATGAAAATCGGAATGAAACTGAAGATTTCGTCAGTCTGTAGGAAAAGTATCCACCGCCATGCACCTTAATTCGGCCCTATCGCAAAATACTTTCTTAGCTGACATTTTCTACCCATAAACTACATATTGCAAAATTTCAGATACATAGGTGCAGTAGTTTTCGAGATTACGTGTTCAGTCCGTGAGTGAGTGACCTTTCGCTTTTATATAATTAAACAGAGATAAATTCTGTAATACTATTTATAGTGTATAACAAAAAAATTAAATTCAATACTTTATCGAGAGAAGACAGCGCATTTAATGCAATATCAAATTTATTTTTTAAATAAATAATGAAATGAAAAATATTCTCTAACGTGAATGAATTTGAAATATTTCAACGTTTCGGCTGTTTCACACTGCTGAATTAAATTCAATGATGAAGTTAAAATTTGTGTTGGATCCTTGACTGAAAGCCGGATGCGGCTGTTTGGGTCAGCGATCACCATAAAAAAATTTTGGGCATTCAAACCTTCCCTTCGAGCTCACCTTTTGGCTCTTGATTATTTGACTTCATCGGCCTTTTACAAACTATCCTTTTTCATTGTATATAAAACTCTTCTGGGTGTTGGACCGCATCGTCAAAATATCAAACACTTCACCGACGTTTCGGACACTATTGCAAGTGGCCATCTTCTGGGTGTTACATTTACTGAAAATGTTACACCCAGAAGATGGCCACTTGCAATAGTGGCCGAAACGTCGGTGAAGTGTTTGATATTTTGACGATGCGGTCCAATACCCAGAAGAGTTTTATATACAATGACAACGGCTGCGGAAGCCTTCGTTTACATTTATCCTTTTTCATCATTAAGAAATTTAAATATTCCAAATTGTTTCTTTTAATTTTTTGGGATGTTTAAATCTATTCTTTAGGTTAATAGTTTTATCTTATGGTGTTTGAAATAGTCTTCCAGTACAAATACGAGATACAAATCTACAGGCGTCAAGTCTCAAAACTTGCTGACTGTACCTCGTATTTGTAGTGGAAAACTATTTCAAACACCATAAGGTAAAACTATTAACCTGAAGAATAGATTTATCATGCCAAAAAAATTAAAAGAAACAATCTGGAAGACTTGATTTTCTCAATGATGAAAACGGATAGTTTGAAAAAGGCCGATGAAGTCAAATCATAGAGAGCCAATGGGTGGGCTAGAAGGGGAGGTTTGAAGGCCCAGCACGACTCTGTATGTTGCTCAACCTACCGCATTCCAGGTGGCTGATCGTCGTTTCAGTTGCGGGTCGTAAAGGAAACACCATGTTTCGTCTCTTATTATTATGCGATTTATCAATGTCGGATCATCGACCGCACAACTGATGAGGTCACCACAAATCACCACGCAGTCATCTCGTTGGCCTCACGACAGGATTCGTGGCGCAGTGCAGTGTAACATGAGACGTGTTGAGGTCGTCCGTCAGAATTTTGTGGCAAGTGCCATGGCTGACGCCTACTGCTCCTGCGAGGACGTCTACCGATTGGGAGCGGTCAGCACGCTTAAACTGAATCTTGCGTTCCGTTCGAACTGTTCATGGCCGACCAGTATGCACATCAACTTCCAGACTGTCCCGTCCTTGCCTAAAACGTCGGCGCCACCAAAACACGACACTGCGACTCAATGCGTCCTCACCGTACATCTGCTGCATCATTTCAGACGTTTCAGCAGCGGTTTTACCTACTGCCTGGCAGAACTCGATGCTTACCCGTTGCTCAAAACTCAGGTCAAGGTCCGACTGGCGCAATCAACTCACCGCCACAACAACGACCATACGGCTACGTCTACTGCACGCACAACTGTCTCCTGCCGGGACGAGATGCTGGGTTCGTTCAAAGAGCTGCAGGGCTGCTACCGCGCATGCGCAGCACGGAATTTCGTGTTCAAAGAGCAATCCTGCAGCTAGCTGCAGCTTACCGGCTGTACAAGGAAGCACCCGGCTGCAGCGTCCTGCAGCTTCCTGGCTGCATGAACTGCAGGGAAAATTTCCTCCTGTAGCCTGACTGACGTCATTGGTACTACGCATGCGCGGTAGTGCCTGACAGTTCGTTGTAATTGTCGGTAAGTCATCGAGTAAAACAGAAGTGATATCTGGCGTTCCACAGGGAAGCGTCATAGGTCTCCTACTCTTCCTCGTGTTTATAAACGATTTAGGAGACAATCTGAATAGCTCCCTTATACTGTTCGCGGATGATGCTGTCGTTTATCGGTTAGTGAAGTCAACAGAGGATCAAAAGCAACTGTAAAGCGATTTAGACAAAATTTCTACTTGTTGCGAAAATTGGCAATTGATACTAAATAAAGAAAAGTGTGAAGTAATACACATGACCACTAAAAGAAATCCACTGAACTTCAATTACGTGATAAATCAGTCAAACATTAAGGTCGTAAATTCTACCAAATACCTAGGAGTTACAATTACGAACAACTTTGACTGGAGAGAACACATAGAAAATATTGTGGGGAAGGCGAATCAAAGGTTACGTTTCATTGGCAGAACGCTTCGAAGATGCACCAGCTCCACCAAAGAGACTGCCTACATCACACTTGTGCGTCCTCTCCTGGAGTACTGTTGCCTCTTGTGGGACCCTCACCAGGTGGAACTGACGGAAGATATTGAGAAGGTTCAGAGAAGGGCAGCTCGTTTTGTTTTATCACGTTACGGGGGGGGGGGGGGGGAATCGTCACGGAAATGTTGGAAGAATTGGGGTGGAAATCATTAAAAGAAAGACGTTATTCATTGCGGCGTGATCTGTTTGCGAAGTTTCAATCACCGACTTTTAGTTCTGAATGTGCAAATATTTTGCTAGCACCCACCTACTTAGGGAGACATGACCATCCCAATAAAATAAGAGAAATCAGATCGAAAACGGAAGGATTTAGGTGTTCTTTCTTCCCGCGCGCTATTAGAGAATGGAACGGTAGAGAAAAGTTATGAAAGTGGTTAATGAACCCTCTGCCAGGCACTTAAATGTGATTTGCAGAGTATCTATGTAGATGTAGATGCAGATGTAGATTTGCTGCTGCAGAAAGCTGCAGCCCTGCAGCTCTTTGAACGAACCTGCTAACTGACACGGTACCATACCACGGCGCCAGCTCTGCGCTATACTGCACCACAGGGCCGTCATGTGGCCACTCTCACAACTTATCGTGTGTACCACGTATGATTCCTTCTCGGCAGTGAGGAAACTACGACCTTAGAAGAAAGTAATTTATTACCATTTTAAAGTAAAATTTATAGTAAAATTCTGTTATAAAATACAGACATCATATCCATAACTGTATGTATGCCTCAGGCATATGACAGTACAGCTCAGGAATACGGGTAACGCTGCAAGCAAGTGGAATAATGAACAGAGGGGTACTACAATAGTAGTGTGCGATACGTTAGGAATTTGCGCAAGACGATAAGTGTGTCCGAATAGCCTACTGTTAAGGCGATCAGAGTCTGAAATTCGGTTTCAAGTCCAGGTGCGCCACAAATTTTCAACTTCGCCGTTGCATTCAATTCAGTGCACTGAAATAGCCAAGATGGTAAACTATTTATAATTCTTAATTAACGGCTGTTAACACCAACCAGCGGTGTTCAGATAGTCTGAAAAAACAGACACCATAACTATGTATTTCCTAACTGTCGGCAAGTCTGCTTGGATGGAAGTGAGCAAATCTCTAGGGCTCGCCCGCCAGACATAAAACCAGTATCTCGAGAACGCTATGATAATATTGCAGTGCTGTCGATATTTATATAATTATGAAAATGAATAACTGTGAATTAATCTCAGTAAAACTCATGAATTAATTTTTTTGTTCGCTGTAATATAGCGGTGATTTCAAAAAGTGTAGAAAACAGCTGAAAAATCGAACAAATATCTAAAATCCGACGCCTATTATCCCCTCGAAAGCCAACTCGCCATACGCAACTATTTGGGAGTTTCATCTCGTAGGAAGGAAACGGAGCATGAGTGGCTTCTTGTGTGTTTGTTTGCAGTTCAAACAAGTTTACAGTTTTATGTCGATCTTGATGAAATTTTGCACGCATGACCTTTGAAATAAGGGGAAGGCCTCTTTCTACATAATTTCGAACGGTGGATGGCGGAAGGTACTTTACTTACAGACTTCGACAGATAGCTACAGTTTTATTCATATCTTGAAAGAAAGGTTTCATGGAGAGGTATTTTATCAACCGCAGGTCAGCGTATGGTGCGTGGCAAAGGCTACCTTGCATTAAATTATCACAGAGTTACACTGACCACCACGAAAGTTGACAGATAAGAATTTTAAAATAGGGGAGGAGGAGATGAATGAACAGCACGTGACACGGCCGCTACGATAACAGAACAGAATAGTCGACATGGAAGCTTAATGAATGCAGTCAGAAGTTTGAATGCCCAGTACACTTTGGATTGGGAACAGAACGTGACATTAACTGAAATGAGCCAAGATATACGCGCACAGCAGTCGGAACAGCCTCACTATAGTCTGATTAATATTACTCGCTAGTTCACAGTTCACGCGCTGGAGCTGCGATCCTCCAATCTGGCCGAGGGGACTGAGGCGCGTCGGGGGTTCGAATCCCCCCTCGGGCATGGATATTTGTGCCGTCCTAGTTCGTAAGTAGTTCATAAGTAGTTTGTAAGTTTAGGGACTGATGACCCCGTAGTTAAGTCCCATAGACTATACTAACATTTGAACATTTTGATACTCCAATCAGAGCGCTAAACGTCACGCCCAAACCGGTGCCCGTTGCGAAACTGCCACTAAAATTAGTTAATTCAGTTCCATTTCCTTATGGCTCTCCTCCTTGACTTGCTGTGTTGCCGATTCATATGTCTGCCCTTTTCATTTTGTTTTTAATCACTTAATGCTAACTATGTAAAAAAAGAGACAAGAAAATCGGTGTTAAAGAAATACGTGCCGTACTAATGTAGAGCGCTAAGCACACGTTTCTGAATACTTTCGTACAAGCCGTGATGCTACATCAACAATAACAGCTATTCTAAAACTACTTTCACAGGAATCAGCGCAAAGCAGGGGCTCATGAATGTAAATATTTTGCAACATTCTAAAGCGAAAGCATTTATATGTTTCTTAACTTGTGTGTTTTTAAATTGGCACTGTATATATTTCATAGGCAAACTATATTATGGCAAACCGCATAAAAAACGGCGTTGATTGTATCGCAATGCGACATTTACATCCCGAGATATTGCGAAGCGCAGTTGACGCTAGAAATATGCAAAAAGCGCGCCTAGCGCACGTCCTGGGCAACAAGAGGTACTCGCCTGAGTGAATTTCTAATACGTTTTACGTATGTTTCATAATAGCATTGACTTTTTTATTCGCTCTTATTTTTCTTTTCACGATTATTATGGTCGATTGGAATCTGCTTGTGTGGTTAATAACCAGTAATTAAGTGCGAGGGAGTATTGCTGATAGGTTCGCAACACGGTAGCTCCTGTAGTCACTAGCCACTGTGAGGATATTTTCTGGTGTCTACTCAGTGATGAAACTACAGCTTTCTTTTAGCGCTGTATACGAAATTTTTCCGTTTGAATTTGCTTATTGAGATAATCTTCATTCGCTGTGGACGAAGAAATCGCGAATTCTGCTGGAAGTGATTGAATGCCATTTTGCCGGATGGTACATCGCGCGTGGTTAGGTTACAACATCGTATTAAACTGGGAACTGCAAAGCGCTTTTTGTGCTGACGTTCAGTCACCGATCACTTAAAATTATTTGTCGATAGAGGTTTTCGCATTACCACCATTAACTCTTGAAGGTCTCTTACACTCTGCCCCACGTTATAAAATAAACTAACGACGTTTGTGAAATGACCCGCCGTGTTTGTGAGTCGCCTACAAACGAGCCATAGCCCACTGCCCAAGTGGCAACAGTGTAGCTTCACGTGACAAGTGTCGACCAGAGAGAAATTTTAATCGGACTATAGTCAAAACTAGGGTTGCGGCTATTGGCCGGCGCGGACGTCGGAAAAGCGCCTCCCGGAGCGGGGACCAATGACAGAAAGCCTAACCACACAGGCATAAATACTGGACTCGTTACACACTGTATTCAATCTCAGGAAGTACCTGATGAAGATAGCCAATAACACGATCGAAATATCTTGCTAGTACGACATCGATTAGCGGCATAGAACCAAGATGTTGATTTAAAAGGTAGTTTTAGAATGTTATCTCTGCGATCAATGGAATACGAAATATGGTCCCCTGGAGAATAGCATTTCGCAAGTGGAGTTTTCGAACATACAGTATTAATACCGTGCACCACAACTGAACCTATAAAGGGTGTTTCAGTGCTGGCCGCGGTGGCCGAGGGGACTGAGGCGCTGCAGTCACGGTCTGCACGGCTACTACGGTCGGGGGTTCGAATCCCCCCTCGGGCATGGATATTTGTGCCGTCCGTAGTATAAGCTAGTTCATAAGTAGTTTGTAAGTTTAGGGACTGATGACCCCGTAGTTAAGTCCCATAAGCTTAACAACCTTTGAACATTTGAATTTTTTTTTTTTTTTTTTTTTTTTTTTTTTTTTTTTTTTTTTTTTTTGGTGTTTCAGTAAGAGCGTGAAAAAATTATAGGTGGGAATCTGGGGTCTGAGATTATAGGATTACAATCACAGGTGTACTTTTTTATTAACATTATCCACAATTAACTGCAAACTTTATCATTCACACAATGAACGTATCGTGTGCACTGTATCTTACAAACTGTACAGAAACTGGCGGCCATCAATCTCAATCCAAGCATGACATCGGCGAACAAGTTTCTGACTTCCTCTGACAAGGAAAGTACTCGGGCTCGAACAAACACAAATATACCAAAATCGTCTGAGAAATAAAGTAGGGGTCCCTTATTCCACTAGCGATAGTCTCGCATCTGCAAAACGTTGCAGTCGCCTATTAGAGGCCTCTGCGTGAGCCACGCCGCATTGCACTTTGACCTGCCGGTACACCAGTCGGGAGCACTAGGGACAGTGCGGTGTGCCTCTGAAGTTGCGTTATTTGTGAAGTGAAGCCTCAGATGGGTTGGCGATTGGTAATCAATCCTGATAATGTATTGCGATTGGTTGAGATGAAGTTCCAAAGAGCCCTTCTTCGTGAAGATGAATCATTGACATGTTTTCTGGTATCTATTATAGTGCAGAAATATGAGCATAGATTAGAAGCATTATAGTATATATCAGGTAACATCCGAATGATTCATCTTCTACACCAATACCATCTTCACGAAGAAGGGTTCTTCGTAACTTCATCTCAACCAGTCACACTATATTAGCAGGCTTTTTTACCAATCGCCGACCTATCCTACGATTCACTACACAAATAACGACACAAAACGCAACTTCAGAGGTACACTACACCGTCACTACTGCTGTACCGGCAAGTCAAGCTGCAGTTCGGCGTGGCACACGCAGAGGCCTCTAATGGGCGACTGCAGAGCTTTGCAGATGAGGAAATATCACTAGTGCAATGAGGAACCTTCACATTATCCCTCACACGATTTTCGTGTATTTATATTTGTTCGAGCCCAAGTACTTTCCTTGTGAGAAATATTCGTGGTGTGTTTGGAATCACATAAGAAGCAGCTGCGGTCCTGGGAACTAATTCCATATCCGTATCCCCTTGGGTCACATACATCAGGAACTTGAGATGTCCCCATAGGAAATAATGAAGGGTATTCCGGTCAGGTGACCTCGCAGGCCAAGGAATGGGACAAGGTGCATGTGACTGACTTGTGCGAAACTCACCGGTGTAGATCAATCGTATTGTACCGCACTTGTCTGAATAGCCCTGAGTAATGAATGCGTCTTTCCTTCATTCATAGCATGTTCTTTCATGGGACAATGTAAATAAGATACAACTACGCCAACTTATGGACAATTAAAGTAAACAAAACTTACGTGATTACCTACTAATCAGACTAGTTCTTCTTGTTTCCTTGCAGGAAAAAAATATACGTACATTTACATAAAAAGTGCAGTACGTGTGAACTTGTAATTTTCACCCTTGCCCTGCATTTGCTTTTTTTGGAACTGGGATTAATGTATTTTTCATGAAGTCCGACGTATTTCCCCTGCCTCATACATTTTGCACTCAAGGTAATTCAGTTTCTACATGACTGGCTCTCCCAACAATGTCAGCAGTGCAGAGGAAATCTCATCTATCCAGTAGCCTTGTTTCGACTCAAAACTTTCAGTGCTGTGTGGAATTCTAGTCGCACTATTGTTTCTCATCTTTCTTTTTCATGAACTTTGTCTTACCTATCTATAATATTGCCTTGTATCAAACCTCAGTATATTTCTTCCACCTTCAGATTTCCTTTATTTAGTACTGGTTTTCCTCTGAGCTCTTGGTATTTATGCTACTTATCTTGTCTCCAAACGTTTCTTTTATTTTCGCTGCGGCGGAGCGGCCAAGAGCATTGAGGCGCTATTGCTACGATGCGCGAGGCCGTTCCCCGTCGGGGGTTCGAATCCCGCCACGGGCATGGATATTTGTGCCGTCTTTAGTATAAGTAGTTTGTAAGTTTAGGAACTGATGACCCGGTAGTTAAGTCCCTTGAGCTATAAAAACATTTGAACATTTTATTTTCCTGTAGGCGGTATCTGTTATTCTGCCGTGGTGGAGTAGCCGAGCGGTCTAAAGCGTCTCGCTGCGGAGCGCGCGGTTGCTCGCCGTGGAGGTTCGAGTCCTCCCTGTTGCATGGGTGTGTGTGTGTGTTTGTCCTTAGGTTAGTTTACTTAGGTTTAAGTAGTTTGTAAGCTACGGACTGATGACCACGCAGTTTTGTCCGATAGAATTACAAACATTCTATTATTCTCCTAGTTATACATTCTTCTACGGACTTGCCCGTCCTGCTGTCAGCCTCATTTTTCAGGCGTCTGTACTTCCTTTTGCTTCAGTTGCTGCATTTTTATTTTTTATTTTATTTTCTATTTTTTTTTTTTCCATTCAGTGTTAGTGAATTAAGTTCAGTACTTTCGGTGTTAGCCAAGGATTTATATTAGGTCTTGTCCTACCCATGTGATCCTCTGCGGCATTTACTACTGTGTCTCTCAGAACTAACAATTCTTCTACTATATTACTTCCCCCCGTTTCTGTCAATACTAGCCTAAGTGCCTAATACTCCCTCTAAAACTCTGAACAACCGCTGGTTTTCTTCAGACTATCCAAGTTCGATCTCCTTTATTCCAGTTTCTTAAGTTTTACCGTACGGTTCATAACCAGTAATTTACGATCAGAGTCTATGTCTGCACTTGGATATGTCCCACAGTTTAATACCTGGTTTCGAAATCAGCGTCTTATCATTATAAAGTTAATTACCTTTCGATGTCTCCTGGTCTCTTCCACGTACATATACCTTTCTCACACTGTGCTTAAACTGTTTGAAAATATTAAATTGTGCTCTGCGCAAAATTCTACCATGCAACTTTCTCTTTCTTTCCCTTTACCCAGTACATATTCATCTACTTTTTTTTCCTTCATTTTCCTAGTGCTGAGTTCATGAATTCTATCAATGGCGATAAATGCCATTTTTTCGTAATGTCCATGGTACTATCCACCTCTGGGAACCATAGATATTGCCGGGGTGGGGTGTTTGCGTGCCTCAACGATACAGGTAGTCGTATCGTAGGTACAATCACAGCAGAGGGGTATTTACTTTTCCTCTCTCTTAACTGTCTGAATAACTTATTTTATCACGTCATACATTTTTCAATCTCCTTATCACCAGAGCCAGTTGGCTTATAAACTTGTACTACTGTAGTTGGTATTGGCTTCGTATCTATCTTTGCTACGATCATGCGTTCACTAAGCTATTCATAGTAAGTTAACCCCATTTCTATTTTCTTATTCATTATTAGACCCTCTCCTGCCTTTCCCCCCAACTGATTTTGTATTTATAACCTTCTATTCACCTGAACAGCCGTGCATACTGCCACCGAATTTCACTAAATCCCAGTTCTCTCTTCAAATTTCCTAACTTACCTACAAAATTAATGGAAAGAACATTCCACACTAAGTAGAAGGCCTGATTTGTTTTTTATGATGACTTCCTCCAGAGCAGTCGCCGCCCGGAGAAGCGAATGGGGGATTAATTTACCTCCTGAATATTTTACTCAATATGACGCCGTCATTACATATATATAGAGCTGTATGACTGCTGTTTCCCCGAGCTTCCAACTGTTCGCAGTATCTGCATGGTAAGCCGTGTTAGCTGTTGTTGGTCAATCATCCAGA
The DNA here is from genome assembly GCA_026315105.1 of Locusta migratoria. NCBI lineage: Eukaryota > Metazoa > Arthropoda > Insecta > Orthoptera > Acrididae > Locusta > Locusta migratoria. The sequence goes on from CM048745.1 coordinate 627,118,815, forward strand.
CTGTTGCCCTTGCAACTGCTGAAAAGGCTGCTGCCCCTTTTCAGAAACTACACGTTTGTACGGCCTCTCCATAGATACCCCTCTACTGTGGTTGCACCTACAGTACGACTATCTGTGTCCACCTTGGCAGCATCGGACTCAGCATGAGAGGGTTCCTCACATCTTAGTGGACAGATCTCACTTCCTTACAGACCTTTAAAGTTAGTCAGCTGTTGTCCACCGAGAAGTACCCTTTCGTCAGAATGGTTATTGTGAACGACAGATTAAATGAGCGTTGTACTATCGACCAACTGTGCAACGGGTGAGAGATGATAGCACTGAGGCATCCAAGTTACGTTCTTTGTACCTTACGGTGGAAGCGTTTCCAACACGATTGATCGTGTTTTTCAGAAATATGATGTGAAATGCAGTTTTCGACCACGAACTAATATTAAACCGCTTTTAGGGTCGCTAAAGGATGATCTTGGTTTGTGTAAGTTGTCTATTGTATCCCTTGCAGATGTGGCATATCACATAATGACCAGACCGTCAGGACTATGGAGGATTGGTGTATTCGACATGAGATTCACACACTTTTACAGCAACCTAAGAATTCTGGTATTCCAGAACGCTGAGTAGACACAGGTCACCGTATGGGATATCATAACACAGGTATTCTGACATGGAATACCGGCTATTGGGATTGTGTTATTAAAGATGCAGTTGAAATTAAACTAGCATATAACATTACATACAGATATGGGGCTTCTGCTTAAATTCTGCGTCAAATACTGATCTCGATCTTTTTTTTTTTTTTAAAAAAAATAATAATAATAATAAAAACAACTGAGGAATTGATTTAATGACACATCACATGGTGATTACATATTTTTTGCTGTTGATACTTCTGGTAATTATCATCCTTGACTATGTGATGGTAGAGTTGCTTCCGTGTCCGTGTGGTATCCTATTTTCACCGAAAACCATCGTATTAAATGTCCATGTATTTACTCTGAAAATGTCTGGGTGCTCTACTGCCGAAACGGCCCTGTTGCAGACCTGTAGTGTTTTGAATATTCTGTACGCCGGGAGAAGCTCAAGTATCGTATCAAATGGTTGGGCAACAGTTTTGTTGTAAGATTCTGAGAATGCACGTATCAAGAATAAAGATAAACATTACACCTTATGAATTACCGTTACGAAAAAATCAGGGAGTTTAGTGCTCACACAGCTTTCCCCCGTAATTTTCTTTTATGACACAGGAAAAGGCGGGAGTGACTATGATGCTGAAGGTGCATCATCCACGCTAATATGAGTTGTTGTTTAGTCCGCAAAGTGGTAGCACACTTATATTGAACTGAGTATGCTACCCCGGAAGAAGCAGTTTGATACTAGGCAACGTCCTTGTAACTGTTGACATAAGGGGAATACCGACCGTTATCCTTCTCCACGGTTAGCTTGTGAGTGCGCAGTTAGTAATGTTTCTGGTCGCACAGCAGGCAGAAGCCGGAAACATACCGATGACGTCTTAAAAATTCTCCGTCCCTCTCTCATGCAACGGAAGACTACAGAGCACAAAGCATAACTATATAGCGTGACGAGTGCGGAGATTGCGAGCGAAGTACGGACAAAATTCAAAGGGCAGACTGCTACTGAAGGGTTGCAAAGGAACAGATGCAGTGACAGTTGTAACAAACGGGAAAATGCAAGATACAAGAAAATATTGTAAAAAAGTAAATAAGAAGTACTAACTATTGTGTGTAGTACATAGAAACGAGAGGAAGTTAGGCAACCATTGTAAAAGCATTCCTCTTGTGTAGGGGATGAACAAAACCAAAGAAGAGAGCTCGCGGAGTTAGGAACACGTTCGTCAAGAGGAAGCGTGCAATAAGAGTGTCAGTATCAAAGAGACGGAATACCATAGAGACGCAACACCGCGATCAGCATAAAAGCAAACTGAACCCTCCACGTTGTTTTCGGAAATCAAAAGAAACGGACGAGATATTACTACGAAGTAATGTCCAACTGTTAATGATAACGAATAAACTTTTAACATACAGGGACTGCGTAAAAAGTAATGAGACCTACTATTTTTGTCTGAAATGAGTTTATTGGCAGACGTCGGCGTTCTTTATGACCTATTTCCAAATGTCCGGAAGTCGTCGTATACCTTCTGCGCTCTTGTTTCTGTTGTTCACCCTAATATATGGATAACATCGTTTCTAGTATCTCTCCCTGTGATTCTTTCACTTCGTCAAAGAGATCGTTATCACAGGAACTCATATCGATGTTCCTGAATTTCCCACTACCAGCGACGCAAGAAGTACTGGACAACAGCAACGGTGTGACATTCTGAATTAAAATGCACGTACTTCCTCCGTACTTCTAGATCTACATAGACCCTAAACACTCCGCAATCAACCGTAAGGTGCGTGGCGGAGGGTACACTGTACCACTACTGGACATTTCCTTTCCTGTTCCACTCCCAAAAAAAAAAAAAAAAAAAAAAAAAACGAGGAAAAAAAGAATGCCTATATTCCTCCGTACGAGCCCTAATTTCTCTTATCTTGTCTTTGTGATCATTCGCGAAATTTAAGTAGGCGGCAGGAAGATGGTACTACACTCAGCTTCAAATTCCGACCCCCTAAATTTCCTCAACAGAATTTCCCGAAAAGAACGTCGTCTTTCCTCCAGCGATCCCCATTTGAGTTCCCGGAGCATTTCCGTGACACTCGCGCATTGGTTGAACCTACTAGTAACGAAAGTAGTTGCTCGCCGCTCATTATGAACTACCTGGAAGAGAGCAACCTATTAACCAATAGTCAACACGGATTTAGAAAGTATCGCTCTTGCAAAGCACAGCTTGCCCTTTATTCACATGAAGTGATAAGTACCATCGACAAGGGATCTCAAATCGATTCCATATTTCTGGATTTTCGGAAGGCTTTTGACACTGTACCCCACAAGCGGCCTCTAATGAAATTGCGTGGTTGTGGAATATCTCCCCAATTGTGCGATTGGATTCACGAATTCCTATCAGAAAGGACACAGTACGTCGTAATTGACGGTAAGTCATTGAGTAAAACAGAAGTGATATCTGGCGTTCCCCAGGGAAGCGCTGTAGGTCTCCTCTCTTCCTTGTGTTTAAAAACAATTTAGGAGACAATCTGAATGTCTCCCGTAGACTGTTCGCGGATGATGCTGTCGTTTATCGGTTAGTGAAGTCAACAGAGCATCAAAAGCAACTGCAAAGCGATTTAGACAAAATTTCTACATGGTGCGAAAATTGGCAATTGACACTAAAGTAAAGAAAAGTGTGAAGTAATACACATGACCACTAAAAGAAATCCGCTGAACTTCAATTATGCGATAAATCAGTCAAACCTTAAGGTCGTAAATTCTATCAAATACCTAGGAGCTACAATTACGAACAACTTAAACTGCAGAGAACACATAGAAAATATTGTGGAGGAGGCGAACCAAAGATTACGTTTCATTGGCAGGACGTTTCGAAGATGCACCGCCGGCCGCGGTGGCCGAGAAGACTAAGGCGCTCCAGTCACGGTCTGTACGGCCACTACGGTCGGGGGTTCGAATCCCCCCTCGGGCATGGATATTTATGCCGTCCTAGTTCGTAAGTAGTTCATAAGTAGTTTGTAAGTTTAGGGACTGATGACCCCGTAGCTAAGTCCCATAGACTATACAAACATTTGAACATTTTTGAAGATGTACCAACTCCTCCAAAGAGACTGCCTACATCACACTTGTGCGTCCTTTCCTGGAATACTGTTGTCCATTGTGGGTCCCTCACCAGGTGGGACTGACGGAAGATATTGAGATGGTTCAAAGAAAATCAGCTCGTTTTGTTTTATCACGTTACGGGGGGGGGGGGGAGCAAGCGTCACGGAAATGTTGCACGAATTGGGGTGGAAATCATTAAAAGAAAGACGTTATTCATTGCGGCGTGATCTGTTTGCGAAGTTTCAATCACCGACTTTTAGTTTTGAATGTGAAATTATTTTGCTACCACCCACATACTTAGGGAGACATGACCATCCCAATAAAATAAGAGAAATCAGATCGAAAACGGAACGATTTAGGTGTTCTTTCTTCTCGCGCGCCATTAGAGAATGGAACGGTAGAGAAAAGTTATGAAAGTGGTTAATGAACCCTCTGCCAGGCACTTAAATGTGATTTGCAGAGTATCTATGTAGATGTAGATGAAACTGATCTGCTGCGGGTCACAAACACTTGAGAAATACTCAAGACGTGGTCGCACAAGCATTTTATACGCGGTCTCCTTTACAGGTGATGTACATTTTCCCAAAATTCTGCCAATAAACCAACGTCGGCAGCCGTGAGTCCCTGCGATTACGACCTCTTTGCGAAAGTGAAAGAACAACTGAGAGGGATCCGGTACAGCCATGCCAAAGGACGGTCAATACGGGACACAAGCATAATTAGAAACGCAGATGGTTTACGACGCCATCCGGACATTTGGCAAGAGGCCATAAATAACAATCACATTTACACCGAAGGTACGTAACTAAAAGTCCTCTGTTAATAGGCATTTCAGGGAAAAGTAATGCCGGCCACGGTAGCCGAGGGGACTGAGGCGCTCCAGTTACGGTCTGCATGGCCACTACGGTCGGGGGTTCGAATCCCCCCTCGGGCATGGATATTTGTGCCGTCCTTAGTCTTAGTTAGTTCATAAGTAGTTTGTAAGTTTAGGGACTGCTGACCCCGTAGTTAAGTCCCATAAGCTATACAAACATTTGAAACATTTTTTGAAAAGTAATAGTTTCATTACTTTTTATCCAGTCCTTGTACATCGTCATCAATTTTTAACACTTTCACACAAATAGTCTATCAGACTATCAGTTGTATGAGATACTAAATAAAAAGACGCGGATTACAAGACTGAGTTAAGATTAGCGTTCGAGTGGTTTTCTACACCCTCCACTATACGAAAGAGAACCTTCAGCACAGACATTCAAAATCGTGAGTCAAGTTTAGCCCGCAAGTCATGGAGAAGACAGTTTAAAACAGTTACGGAAAAAAATAATTTGTGTAATACTGTCTATAAACGTATTGCTTCACTGTGTGACTGACGGCAGTTGACCGGTAACAACTTTGCAACAGCAGGGCGGTGACATCACGAGTGTACTCTGGTGGGAGTTCCACACAGAACACAAATGTTGAGTTGTTTGTAAAGCTATGGGGCCAAACTGCAGTGGTCATCAGTACCTAGACTTACAAACTGTTTAAACTAACTCACGCTAAGGACATCACACACCCATGCACGAGGGAGCACTCGAACCTTGACGGGGAGCAGACGCTCACTCCACAGCAAGGCGCCTTAGAGAGCACAGCCACTCCTGAGCGGCTTACACAGAACTAATGAATTACAGAGACACCAGAGTACGCATGTATACTGAAGTGGAATAATATTAGCCCACTCCACTGCATCATTTTTTTTTTCAGGTATTGTAACTTCCATTTTTTTCCAATCTGATGATGCACTAACCATTCAAAAGACATAATTGGAATTAATAAACGCTGACTTCACTGCTCAGTACTTCGATAATGGATTCACTAAGTTCCCCGATATACACTCAAAAGAAGAGACACCATGTAGGAATTACGAAAACTGGTGAGAAAAAATGAGGGATTTGTCCACACAAAGGCGTAAATTCTTTGTAAACTGGATTCAGAGTACTCATCTCCACAGTAACTATGCCTCACAGACAGGTGCGTGAACAATGTTACGTAGACGTTAGGATTTTAGAGAGGACGCGTAGTTGGGCATAAAGAAGCCGGGTAGAATGATCAGCGATGAGCTGGACATTTCAATAAGAGCGATGACACTACTGGACGATGTCGGCAGTTTGGTGAACCATGGCCGCACCCAGCGTCATGACGGAAGCCTCGACCTATGGCTAAGACAGACCGTGAGAGACGATCATTCGTCCGTGAGACACTAGACCCCTGGACTCTTCATCATCATCGACCAGAAGTCTAATCGGTGCTTTAGTGTCCAGACCGACTCCCGAAGAGCCTATGGCGCCCACTGAACTTAACAGAAACAAACGTGTTTTCAGTGGTGTAGGCACTTTTGGTCTTAATATCATTTACTGGCGCATAATGTCTTCAATAAGCAGTTTCGCTTCGAATTGACCTCTGATGTTTAGCGCAGACGAAACTGGGCACATCCCGGATAAAAATGGTATGTCAAACAGATTGTGGCCCGCCATACGGCCCGATATCCATGATTTATTGTCTGCCTCCATCTCATTTCATTTTGGTTGTCATTCGCGGCGTTATTATAGCACTCCGGTACGTCGATAATATTGTACTTCCTGTTTTGCTACCGTACATGGCAAGCCATCCTGGGCATACATTCGTCGTAAATTTCTATTGTTTGGCTACATGTTAGTCACACTTGGTCGCCGGATCTCTCCCCAGTTGAGAACATTCAGAGCTTTTTGGGTAGGATTCTCCAACCAGCTCGGGATCTGACGATTTGGCGCGCCAGTGTGACAACATATAGCAACATGTACCTCAGGGCACAGCCTGCCTATGGAAACATCCAGTAGACCTATCAATCAAAGGCGAAAACTTGGTTGCATAAGGACAAGAGGTGGGCCCAGATGTTATCTGTGAAGCTCTTCCTCTTGAATAAATTGACTTTTTTTGAAATAGTAGCCGTTTGTTTATATGTATATGTACTAATGTATTCCAGTTTCCGTCCCAGTCGGTAATTCTTTCGTGGTGCCTCAAGGTTTTATTATTGTTTTTATTTTTTTATTTTATGTATTGTTTATTTCTTCTGCTGAAATTGGTACACAAGTAGCTAGCTGTACACCAGAGCAAGAAACACATGTAACTTATTCAGACAAACACGCAAAAAAAAAAAAAAAAAAAAAAAAAAAAAAAAAAAAAAAAACTTAATTTGCCCATGTTTTGGAAATGCGATGTTCTTTTTACGAATTCAAATTATTATGACAAGATCGCGAAATTTTATTTAGTTATTTGTCTTGACGACCGGTTTTGGCACACCGAGGTTGAAAGGAGTACGTAATATAATTTTCACTTAATTTTACCTTTCATTCAGTCTTGAGCATATTTTGTTATTGAAACTTAAGCTGTAATTCTGTAGAAAACAAATTTATGTGATGCTTTGTATCGTTTTAGTGATCGTTATCATGCTGAAGTCATTTGTTTATCTTTGGAGTGTGTATTACACTCGCAGTTATTGCGTTAAGAGAGTCAAGAGTCGTTGTGTGACTGTCGTAGAGTACAGTCGATAAGTAAGAGTCGTTGTGGGTCCAGTAAGACTCGGAGAGTGAAAACCATAAAGTTTAAGGCTTTAGCCGTTTTGAAGAGTTGCAGCCAAGTCTGCAGATGGTAATTTTTGTAAGGAAGCTGATGTTAATAAATAGTGTGACAAATAAGGTAAAACTTGTACCTTTATATTGTTATGAACGGTAGCTTGTACTTAAAGTATTGTAGCTGGTATTTGTTTTTTGCTAATGAATACACTTAAATGCAGCTTGTATTTATCATTTAACCCATCATTCTACCAGTTCCTCATTCCTTTCACCAATTTCAAAGCTAATCTGTAATCACATCTGATCATTGTGATCATTGTTTCTTGTGATAGTGTTGCATAAGAATAGTGTTATTAATTTTATAAGTGTTAATTAGAACACTTCATTGTAGGCATTCTGGAAATGATGAATTTGTCTATCAATGTGAGTAGGAATCAGTTTTTTCATAAGTCCAGTGAAGTTCATAGTTAGAGATTTTCTCAGTGTTAACCCGATCTCACAAGGGAACGGTCCAATAAGACATGTCGAAACCTACCCAGAAATTTTTTACACAAGCAGAAGACAACGAAAGAAATGCACTGCCAAAATTTTAGCTGCTAAGAGGCACTGCAAGTATTTTTAAAAATATAGCTGAAAACTGCCAAGATCATAGCGCGCCAGGTGACGGTAGAAATGTACACCCTTACTGGCGCAGAAGCAACAGCGCATGCGCAACTAGGCGCTCGCACACAGACACACACAGTCAGGGTCGGCGGTATATAGTAAACAGGAAACACGACACAACCCGATCGTAATTTGTAAAGGACGTTTTAGCTTATCGTTCGTCTATTAAGTATTATCAGTTGAATTTTGCAGTATTGGTAAGTATTGGCAATAAAGATAAAGCTGAATTAATATTTATTGTGCTTTCGTCAGGCATGCCTGTTTATAGTATTTTTTTTTCCTTCTTCCACTTTCACAGTACTGTGGAATCCAATTAACGTTCTCAATTTAGCAAAGATGAAATACGAAGAACGTGATTTCCAGCCGAAATCACCTACTTCTCCTGAGGACGTATATATGTGTCATTTGTTGATTGATGTCTTTGACATTCATTCGAATGATATCGACATTTCGTTTGAAATTGTGGAAACATTAGAAGAGATAGGAAATAGCTGAGACGATTCCATGAATTGTGACTCGGACGTCAGTTGTGCCAGTAACAATTCTGAATAAGAATACCTTCGAAGCCTAAAAAAAACATGTACATCAGCTTTCAGCGACAAAGAAAAGGCAGTGAAATATTGGTTAAACGAAGGACGGAAAAAACGCTTGAAGTTAAGCAGTGTGCAAAGGCGTTTTCGTTTCGTAAAATCTGAGCGTGAACTTTATAAATAGAAGAAAGAATTACATGAAGTAAGAAATATGCGCCAAACGGAACCTGGAAAACATCTAAATCTTTCGAACAGTTTTTCTTTCAGAACTGCTCGTGAGAGGCAATGCACCGTTACCGATGGAGATCTACGAGACAAAGAATTTTTTCGACAGTGGAAAGCATTTTTTAGAAAATTATCAGACAACATAATTTCCGATACCTCTCTCTCATTTCAGGTTTATCAGAGGAAGAGTATTCTTAAGTTCCAGTCATTTGTGCATTACCAGTTTTCTTCGCCACACTTTACGAATTTGATCAGGTATGGCTGGTATGCAGTACAATATGCAGAACAACGGCCGGGACCATTTCTGACTCCGTCCCAGTTCTGTCTAAATAAAACTAGTGGTTACTGCGAAGCGCCTGAATGCATAAATTTTTCCTTTGCCCGGTGTGCCTGGTGCAAGAAAAATATTTGTTTCTGTCATTCAATAGACACTTCGCATGTTTGTGACGACTACATGCAATAAACAAAGAACTATTTCACTGATAGTCAAATGCACAAAATTCAAAAATTGTTTTAAGGAATGGACGACAGGAACTGTTATAAAATGTGGTACTGCTAGACACATTTCATTTAAACATTGTCGGAAGTCGTCTTTGACATCAAACACTGTCATGAATTTATTTTCTCTGCTACCCACTTTTATCAGAATTTCATGTGCAAGAGTTGAACTGTCGGTATGAAGTTATTAAAAAAATGTTTCTTATCGTTAAAGCCAGGTGTTCACCAGAGCAAACAAACTAACAAGGATGAGCAAAAGAAAATTCTATCTGGTGTACCCGACAGGCCTTTTGCAGGTCTTTCAACTGGATGCCACTGCAGCTGCTTAGGTGTCCCTAACCTGTCCCAGTTACCTGATCGGAAACTAGAGACCTGCAGTTCAACGTGTAATCCGAACTAAATTTCTTTCGTAGCCACTTCACCATCTTTGAGCAGTGAATGCTCGGTTAAAAATCGTAGTGACAAAATTTATGATCTGACCGGGATTTGATCCCGCGCACTTTTTTTTTTTTTTTTTTTTTTTTTTTTTTTTTTTTTTTTTTTTTTTTTTTTTGCTCTATGGGTTGTTCTGTTCATTGCGGACGCTGATCATGTTTGTTCGTTGTGTTCTTGGCTCAGCTTTTTTATTGCAGATGGCGTTGATCTCACTGACCGGGCGCGCTGAGCCACGGCGCCCGGTACCACTAGACCTGATACGCGTAGTGTTAGCGCCAGCCGTGTCACCTCCTTAGATGGTGCTCGACGTCGGTAATTAGTGTTCTCTTTACAAAAATCTGCCCAATGCTAATGAGAAGCCAGAGAAAAATTGCAGCCGACATACAAGGAAAATTTTGGAGCAGTGCTAATGGAGATGAATTCCGTGTAAAGTGTACGGTCTAAATGCGTGTCTCGCTTCCATACAAATTGAGACACATAAATTCTTCCTTCCCTTCGCCACTTTGCATACTCCGTCAAAAATAGTGCGCTCGCCATGCACAATAATCCTCACTGAATAGCAAAGTTTCTCGATGTGGCTCTAACGGTATAGTTGTATGCTGTATGAAGAGCCAATGCGATGCGAGAGGACAGCTCCAATACTTTAGGCTGACGCGTCAGTGGCTAACACAACAGGCTTGTCAAGATCAAAAGGTACAAGTCAACGATCACTCAGTAAAGCGTCTTTTAACTTTCGGAAAGCAATGTCACATTCCTTTGACCAAACAAATTTAACGTTCTACCGCCGTAGGTGGTGCAGGCTTTGAATAGTACACACATACCCCGCATTCTACCCTAAGGTGCGTGGCGGAGGGTACTCAGTGCGACTACTAGTTACTTTTTTCCCTACTCTACTCCCATATTGAAAGAAGGAAAAACGAACGCTTGTATGCATCTGTACGAACCCTATTCTCTCTGTTATTATCTTTGTGGTCTTTAAGCGAAATGTAGGCACTAGAATTGTTCGGCAGTCCGCTTCAAATTCCGACCCTATAAATTTCGTCAACAGTGTTACTGGAAAAGAACGTCGCCTTTCCGCCAGCGACTCCCATTCGAGTTACCGAAGCATTGCAGTAACACTTGCGCATTGATTGAATCTATCTGTTACAAACTTCACCGCCCGCCTCTGAACTGCCTCTATGTCCTCCTTCAAAGCGATCTGGAGGGGATCCCAAATACTTAAGCAATATTAAAGTATATACGGGGTCGCACAAGCGTTTTATATGTGACCTCCTTTAGAGACGAATCACATCTTCCTAAAATTTTCCCAATACACCAAAATTGACCTACCGCCTTTTCCAGTGTCTTATATGATCGTTCCATTCCATATCGGTGTGCAGCGTTACGGCTAGATATTTGAAGCGACTCTGTCAAGCAGCTTCTCTATTAATGCTGTATTCGAACAATATGGCACTGATTCTCCTATTCATCTGCATCGCCTTACATTTTTTCTACATTTAGCGCTAGTTGGCATTCCTCACACCACCTAGAAATTCCAAGTCATTCTGCGTCATTCTACACTGAATGACAACACCCTCCTGAACATCACAGCATCATCAGCAAACATCAGGCAAGACAGCATTCGCTATCTATAAGGTGGAAAGTATGTCAGAATCAACACCTTCATTGCTGCCCGTGAAGGCTAGACCATGTAGTAATATGGGTGTTTCACCATGGATCGACACCTCGTACTTCAGTGCACCTCAACTATACAACTGTAATTGCAACCTTTCCACATACATTATACGCACTGTTTCAACAATAAATCTTGAGTGAATCGGAAAATTTCAAAATTACTTGCATTCGAAATTACAGAATTACAGGAGCAGTGCAAGCTATTATTTCCATTACGCTAAGTAGCAATAATCGAAAATAATAGCAAACGTAAATATACCATAATTTGGAGGAAACATAGTTTATCATTATCCTTTGATTTTTCTACGAATTCCTTCCAACATAGAATTCTTCTTTCTTTCTCTTAAGCCATGTTCCCGCACATGCATGGTCGGCTTTGTTAAGCGGATTTGGCTTGTTAATAGTTACGGGTGGCCATATCCCCTGTCTGTCGCCACCCCATGCCCCTCCGGCAGGAAATGTGCACCCCAAATATCTGTGTGAAAGTGTAAAGTGTTACGAAATATTTCCGAATCGTGTGACCCCTGCGTTAATCCACCGGGCGGATTCGAACTGGGGCCGCTACGCCTCCCCATCTCTGAAAGCGATGCGTTAGGCTACACGGCTAACCGAGCGAGTGAATTACTTCCAGTATAGAAAACTTACTGCGAAATATTTGACATGATTGTATTAACACTGGCAGTACCTGCTTAAAACTTTTCCATGTGCGCAGAATCCACAGAAAGTTAGCTATCTATCAGTGCAACTAATCACTAACAATATAAACGTCAGAGGTGTAAAAAGAACGGACAACGCTCAACAAATTACGTTCGCCTGTAGAACGTATGGGCTTGGCGATCTAAGATGGCGCGCGGTCTTAGAATCAACGAGTTTGGTACTGAGGGTGTTAACGGTCAAACGTGAACTGAACAAGATTCTCTGAATCATTGATTTTTTCCTTGTGTCGTATAAAACATATGGAACTACGGACGGCAACAATGATGTGCTACAGAAGTCCTTATGACATGGTGTTTATCTACGAGGGTTGGGACTTAAGTAGCGGCAAGAGTGCTGTGAAGACACTATGTAATCGAATCTACTATTGTCGCTGATAGTACACGTTGTAAACATACCCACCTTACCTCCGAGCAAATGGAGTCGCCCCTCCCATGTTACCGCCGTGCGCACAGTCAAGGAAAACAGTCACTCGTGAGCGAACGGTCTAACGTAACGGTGTCACTGTGTTTTCGAAACAGTAACAACGCAGTTGGATCAAAATTGAACGTGTAATGCTAAAAATTGCATCACTATGAGTTCCGCATGGATTGAAGGAAATGCAGAAATGGATGCGTTACGACGCTGTTCAGACGCATTTGGAATCAGCGCGAAGGACGGGCTTACTTACCCCGTATCGTAACACTGGATGAGACATAGGCCACATCGTAAGAGCCAAAACTGAAACGCCATTGCAACGAATGGCGACATTATGGGTCGGTGATTCTCGTTTACAAATGTGACGGTGTTATCCTAACTCATTACGTTCCTCCACGAGAGACCATCAATGCACAGTATTACTGTTCATTTTCGGAGTATCAATTGCCACCAGCTTTGCGATAAAAGCGGCAACACTTTCTGCGCAATCCCCTCATCATTTTGCACGACAATGCGCGGGCTCATACAGCGCAAGCTGTGGCTGCTCTTTTCGGTCGATGTGATTCGGAAGTACTGTACCATCCACCAAAGACTTTAGTCCTTGTGACTTTGATTTGATTCCGAAGATGAAGGTCCCACTTCGTGGTATTCGCTTCAGAACTGTTCCAGAGATTTAACAGGCAGTAGACCGCTCCATTCCCACCATCAACAAAACAGGCTCTGCTAACGGAATTCTACGCCTTGCACGGCGCTAGCGAGGGGTTCTACATAACGCTGGTGACTACTTTGAAGTACAGTAACAGGTGCAAACATGTAACGCTTTTGTATCGTTTGTCAATAAATAGTTGCTACTATTTAATAGAGGTCTGCATTATGTCCGATTTTTACCGGCGAGTCCCGCTCGCCCCTCTGGCTCTCGGGAGTGTGCGGCCGAGCGTCCTCTTCTACCGGTCGCGGGCAACCGATCGCCAGCGCTCGGTCGAGCGCGCCGAACGCTCGGCCGGTCGCCAGTAACCGGCGCACTCAGCGCCAGCGGGCTGCACTTCGTACAGTTCTTAGATTAATACTTGTTCCGTAGATCATGAATACGACACTTCGTAATAATGTGTAACTTGTCAGTGTAATAAAAGGTGTCTGTACAAGATATTACATTACACAAAATGTTATATGACAAATATATTTTGTATTATTTTTCTTTTTCTTTTTATTATTTTTTTTTCTTTTTTTTTAAGTTTTACTAATTTATATCTAAAAACTCATCCATTGAGTAGAAGAAGTTGTCATTCAGTTAGTCTTTCAATAAATTTTTAAATGCTAGTTAGCTATCTGTCAGGTTTTGATGTTGTTTGATAGGTGACCGAAGACTTTTGTGGCAGCATAATTCACCCCTTTCTGTGCCAAAGTGAGATTTAACCCTGCATAGTAATATCATCCTTTCTCCTGGTGTTATACCTATACACACTGCTATTAGTTTTGAACTGGGTTTGCCGCGGCGGATTAGCCATGCGTGATGCGCACGGCCGTTCGCCATCTGGGGTTCGGGTCCCCTCTCAGGCATGGGTGTCTGTGTTCTCGTTAGGTTAGTTTACCTTGGTTTAAACTGTTTCCAAGCTACGGACTAATAACCAAGCAGTTGAGTCCAACAGATTTACAAACCTGAACTGGATTGGATTATTAACAACAAATTTCATCAGTGAAATATATATATACTCTGAAGTAACTGTTAGTATATCTAAATCGTTAAATAGGTGTCTCCAGGATGATCTTGGGTCCGCTCCAGCAATTATTCTGATTACACGATTTTGTGCAATGAATACTTTTATACTCAATGGTGAATTACCTCAGAATATGATGCCATACGAAAGCAGTAAATGAAAATAGGTGGAGTAAAGTAATTTACTGAGATTCTTATCGCAAAACTTTGCAAAAACCCTAATAGGATACGTAGCTGAACCCAAACGTTTTAGCAGACGATCAATGTGTTGCTTCAAGTTTAATCTCTCATTAATTCACACATCTAAAATTTTTGAAAAACTCTGGTTTCCCTTCTAAACGAACGAAAATTCTACCTTAGCTACAGACTTCAGTTCAAAGTCTATATTTATCACTGGAGTTGTTCCATTCACTGTACGGAACGGTATATGCTGTGTTTTATCAAAATTTAATGAGAGTCCGTTTGGTTAGAACAACTTAATAATTTTGTGAAAGACGTTATTTACGATTACATCAGTTAGTTCTCGATATTTGAATGATACTTGTATCATCAGCAAAAAGAAGTAACCACCGACCGCGGTGGCCAGGGGGACTGAGGCGCTCCAGTCACGGTCTGCACGGCCACTACGGTTGGGGGTTCGAATCCCCACTCGGGCATGGATGTTTGTGCCATCCTTAGTGTTAGCTAGTTCATAAGTAATTTGTAAGTTTAGGGACTGATGACCCCATAGTTAAGTCCCATAAGCTATACAAACATTTGAACATTTGAACTAACCTTCATCAACGTAGAATGGAAAGTCATTAATGTATATCAGTGATGAGAGACCACCGCTTCATATTAACAACTTACTTATTTCTTTTACAAATGTCTTTCGTTGTTTACTATCAGTTCTATAACCCAAATATTACAATTGTTTATGTTACATTTGATGTTTGATGTTGTAAGTTTAGGGAATATTGACCCCGCAAGTTAAGTCCTATGAGCTTTACAAACATTTAAACATTTTTAACTATTTTGCAAACTACTGGAGTTTCGACCATTGATGTGATCATGTCTTCCAGTAATTGTAACGTTAAAAACTGTAATTTCTGTATATAGTATTTTGTTCCGTTCGGTAGACAAACGGTAATACAGTAGTCTAATCGTGCGTTATGTGCAGAGTATCTGCAAACTCGGCCACGTATTCATTGTACTAATATTGATTGCGTTGCTCAAAGCCAGGTAGGTTTCTAATGTGATTCCGCAGTGATGAGCGCGCGGCGGTCGCGCTGTCACCGGCCGAGACTGCGAGAGCGCTCGAGCGCTCGAGCGCCCGGCAGTGCTCGACGGTTGCGCCGATAACCGAGAGCTGGAGGGCGACCGGCCACAAATGCTGCATTAGACTGCCGCAGCCGTGTCGCAGCGTGGGCCTACCCCAGCCGTCGAGCAGCAGCACGAAACGGGAAACGCTTGAGCGGTTGTTTTCATCGAAATGCAGAGCTCTACTATTTAAGTTCCAATCCTCATAGATCACTAATTCTTTTTTATTAAGATGGTTGGTTTCAGTTCAAAGTGCGTTCATCGGATCTGTTTTCACATACGTCAGCTCTTTCAGAAGTAACTAAAGTTCACAAATTTCAAGTAAATTGGCAACACCAATCGGCCGTGCCCTTTCAAAGGAACCATCGCGGCATTTGCCTGGAGCGATTCAGGAAAATCACGGAAAACGTAAATCTGGATGGGGTGGATTTGAACTACCATCCCTTCGAATGCGAGTCCAGTGTGTTACCACTGCGCCATCTCGCTCGGTCGAGAAGTCGTACTGAAAGCAAAATGCGTACATAGTCTTGCCATATACATACCCTCTTCAGTATATATTCCGACGTAACCTAAAGGTACGTTGTCCAAGGCGCGATTGATGCCTACGACTGCGATGGTCTCGTCTCGTGACGTCAGAGGCTGGCTGCTAGCGCATGCGCACTTTGAGTTTGGAGTGCGGCGCGCGGCTGATGCGGCGTCCATCGCAGGACTGCACCAGTGAGCAGTGTTGCGATCGGAATCGCGACGACTCAAGCCACTAGCAGAGAGATGTCGAGCCAAGTGGACCGAAGAAAAACGGATATGAACCACCCTTAAAATATGAGCTAGTCTAGCCATTAAGCTACTGCATTTTTATGTTGAACAGATTTAGATTTCATGGCAATCTAGTGAGATATACAAGAATAGACAGAAAATATTCGGAGAAATAAAAGAGAAATGAAGGTTGGAAAAGGACCCATTTTGGCTTCTAGGGTTTGGGAAATAATAATTGTGACCGGTGGTTACTGATATTTTTGTTTAGGTGATCTGTATAGATGTAAGGATATTCGTGACAACGTTAATGTAATATTTTCATTAATTTCATTCACACCAATACAGTCCGTTTTGTGGCGCGCCGTAAAAATTATCTTAGTTTCTATGAACAAAGATAAATGTTTTGGTGTACCATTTAGATTCAAATGTCGTGTACGGTATGGATGACATGTTCGATATTTTAAAATCTTTTTTTTTTTTTTTTTTTTTTTTTTTTTTTTTTTTTTTTTTTTTCATATTCCCTGGAAGATGGTTTGGAATGGAAACCGGTCAGAATGAAATAAATTATAACAATGCAGAAAATATTATTACAACTGTTGTTGATACATTTAACGAACTACAGAGAAATTTTTTGTTTGTTGTGTGTTTGCTCTTGCGAAAGATTTCAACTGTACGTTTGCTTTCAAAAGCAATACAGAAGGTGAACCCATTATTTAAAATAATAAAAACAAGCCTAAGACGAGAGAGATGCACACTGCGTCAGCAGTGTCAGACAAACACACTCCTGTTCTCATGAACAGCAGCGCAATCATAAATAAGAAAATAAAAGAAAAATTACCTTAGCATCACTTTGTTGCTTTTTTTCCCAGCTGCACTAATGGATTTGTTGAACCGGTTGAAGGATTTTCTCTGTATGTCACTCTGTATAAGTCCTAATACATGTGCAACCTGGGTGACATTTAATCTAAAGAATGATTTTCGTCTAATCATTTACCTCCACAAATATTGAATACTGTTTAATTAATACCTCGTTTCATCGCAAATACTATAGTTATTTCTATATACCAGTAGATAAAAAAAGCTTTGAGTATTAATGATTGTGTAAAACATGAATTCCTTTCAAAAAAAGGGTTCAGTATCTTTCACAGTTTATAAGATGTGATGGTTCTCATCGCACAATTCATGTTGCACGTGGAGAGAACTGGCCCGCTAGTCGCGACGCTCCTATACCGTTCAAAAAAATATTCAAATGTTTGTAAAGCTTATGGGACTTAACTACGGGGTCATCACTCCCTAAACTTACGAACTACTTATTAACTACTTACGAACTATGACGGCACAAATACCCATGCCCGAGGGGGGATTCGAACCCCCGACCGTAGTGGCCGTGCAGACCGTGACTGAAGCGCCTCAGTCCCCTCGGCCACCGCGGCCGACCCTGTACCGTAGATGTGTTGTTGTTGTTGTCTTCTGTCCGGAGACTGGTTTGATGCAGCTCTCCACAATACCCTATCCTGAGCAAGCCTCTTCATCTCCACATAAGAACGGCAACCTACATCTGTCTGAATCTGCTTACTGTATCCATCTCTTGGTCTTCCTCTGCGGTTTTTACCCCACACACTTCCCTCCAACGCTAAATTCACAATTCCTTGATGTCTAAGAATGTTCCATACCAATCTATCCCTTCTTTTAGTCAAGGTATTCCAGAAATTTTTCTCCCCAATTCTATTCAGTATCTCCTCATTAGTTACGCGATCCACCCACCTAATCTTCAGCATTCTTCTGCAGCACCAAATTTCAAAAGCCTCAATCCTCTTCCTGTCCGCACTGTTTATCGTCCATGTCTCACTCCCATACAAGGCAACACTCCATACAAATGCCTTCAGAAATGACTTCCTTAGGCTTAAATCAATATTCGATGTTAACAAATTTCTCTTTTTCAAAAACGCTTTTCTACCCATTGCCATTCTGCATTTTATATCCTCTGTACTGCGACCATCATTTGTTATTTTACTGCCCAAGTAACAAAACTCATCTACCTCCTTTATTGCTTCGTTTCCCAATCTAATTACTTCAGCATCACCTGATTTTCTTACACTGCACTCCATTACCCTAGTTTTGCTCTTGTTAATGTTAATCTTATATACACCTTTCAGCACACTGTCCATTCCGTTCAATTGCTCTTCCAGGTCCTTTGCTGGATTTGACAGAATTATTACGTCGTCGGCAAAACGCAATGTTTTTAATTCTTCACCCTAGACTTTAATTCCTTCTCCAAATTACTCCTTGCGTTCCTTTATAGCTCGCTCAATGTACAAATTGAATAACATTGGAGAAAGGCTACAACCTGGTCTCACTCCTATTCCAACCACTGCACCCCTTTCATGCCCTTCAACTCTGACAACCGCTGTCTGGTGTTTGTACAAGTTGTAAATAACCTTACGCTCCCTATATTTTACTCCTGCTTGTTTCAGAACTTGAAAGAGTTTATTCCAATCAACATTGTCAAATGCCTTCTCCAAATCTACAAAAGCTAGAAATGTAGGTTTGCCTTTTCTTAATCTATCTTCTAGGATAAGCCGTAAAGTGAGTATTGCCTCCCGTGTTCCTACATTTCTTCTGAACCCAAACTGATCTTCCCCAAGGTTGGCTTCTACCAGCTTTTCCATCCTTCTGTAAGTAATTCGTGTTAATATTTTGCAACCATGAATTATTAAACTGATGGTTCTGTAGTTTTCACACCTGTCTGCACCTGCTTTCTTTGGAATGGGGATTATAACATTTTTCTTAAAGTCTGAGGATACTTCACGTGTCTCATACATCTTACACACCAGGTGAAACAATTTTGTCGTGGCTGGTTCTCCCAGAGATTTCAGTAGCTCTGAGGGAATATCATCCACTCCAGAGGCCTTGTTTCGACTTAGGTCTTTCAGTGCTCTGTCAAATTCATCTCTCAGTATAGTATCTCCTATTTCATCGTCATCTCCTTCTCCCCTTTCTACGATATTGCCGCTAATTTCATATCCTTCATAGAGCCTCTATATATACTCTTTCAGCTTTCCCTTCTTTGCTGAGGACTGGTTTTCCATCAGAGTCCTTGATATTCATAGAGCTGTTTTTCTTAAATGTTTCTTTTATTTTCCTGTAGGCTGTATCTATTTTCCCCTATTTATAGATTCTTCTACATCCTTGCATTTGCTTTCTAGCCATTCCTGCTTAGCCATTTTGCACTTCCTGTCAATCTCATTTCTTAGTCGTCTGTACTCCATTTTGCCTGTTTCATTTACTGCATTTTTATATTTTCTCCTTTCATCGATTAAATTTAGTATCTCCTATGATATCCAAGGATTTTTTGTAGGTCTTGCCTTCCTGCCTATTTTGTCCTCTGCTGCCTTCACTATTTCATCTCTCAATGCTACCTATCCCTTCTCTACTGTTTTTTTCCCGTTTCTAGAATTGTTGCCTAAAGCTCCCTCTGAAATTCTTAAGAACTTCAGTTTCCTTCAACTTATCCAGGTCCCATCTCCTTATTTTCCTACCTTTTGTAGTTTCTTCAGTTTCAGCCTACAGTTCGTAACCGACAAGTTATGGTCAGTCTATATCTGCCCCTGAGTATGTCGTACACTTTAAATCTTCCGAAATCTATGTCTTACCATTATAAAATCTATCTGGTATCTCCCGGTGTCTCCTGGTCTCTTTCACGTATACAGCCTCCTTTTGTGATTCTTAAACCAGGTGTTTGTTATAACTAAATTATGTTCCGTGCAAAATTCTACCAGGCGTCTTCCTCTTTCATTCTTTTTGCCCAGACCATATTCACCTACTATCTTCCCTTCCCTTCCTTGCCCTACTACCGAATTCCAGTCTCCCATAACAAATAAGTTTTCCTCTCCCTTAATTGTCTGAATAATTTCCTTTAGCTCCTCATATATTTCTTCGATCTCCTCATCATCTGCAGAGCTAGTTGGCATATAAACCTGTACTACTGTGGTCGGTTTCTTCGTATCTATCTTGACAATGATAATGCGATCACTGTGCTGCTCATAGTAGTTTACCCGCATTCCTATTTTCTTATTCATTATGAGACCTACTCCTGTAATACCCCCAACTGATTTTGTATTTATAATCCTGTACTCGCCTGACCAGAAATCTTGCTCCTCTTTCCACCGAACTTCACTAATCCGCACTATATCTAACGTCAACCTATCCATTTCCCTTTTTAAATTTTCTAGCTTCCCTACCCGATTAAGGGATCTAACATTCCCCGCCCCGATCCGTAGAATTCCAGTGTTGTCTTTCCTGATTATCACATCCTCCTGAGTAGTCCCCGCCCGGTGATCCGAATGGGGGACTATTTTACCTCCGGAATATTTTACCCGAGAGGATGCCAGCATCATATGTTCATACAGTAGAGCTGCATGTCCTCGGGAAAAGTAACGGATTTATTTTCCCCTTGCTTTCAGACGTTCGCAGTAGCTGTGTGGCAAAGCCACATTATCTGATGTTACAAGGCCAACTCATTCTATCATCCAGACTGTTACCCCTGTAACTATTGAAAAGGCTGCTGCCTCTCTTCAGGAACCACACGTTTGTCTGGCCTCTCCACAGATACCCCTCCGCTGTGGTTGCACCTACGGTAGGGCTATCTGTATCGTTGAGGCACGCAAACCACCCCATCTCGGCAATGTCTGTGGTTCATGGGAGTGGCTACCGTAGATATACCAGTCAAAATCTCGAAAACGGAGACAGATATCGTCCTTCTCTCAACTTTAAAAATAGTTTCGAATTATTAGCTTCATTTCATCCCAAACGATGTATGACCTAAAATGAACCATAGGCATTGTAGGCAGCGATTACATTTTTCGATGTAAACACTTCAAGTTTAATGCAATAGGTTACTTAAAAATTAAGTATCTGAATAGCTGTGAGGTATTTTTTTTAAATAGACACTTCGTTATCAAGCTGCGGTATGAAACTACAAGATATGCAAAAGCCAATTATTATTTTTTTTCTGCGCGTTAGTTTCCTCTAACTCGACAGAGATGTTAATTTCTTAAAGGACAACGAGAATTTGTAACGAATAACTAAATATAGGAACTGATGTAGCTTGGCTCCATTAACATGCAGTATTTTTTACAGCAGGAAAATTGGAAATTTTATTTTCCTCCTGAATACAAACCTGAGCCGCGCCTCGGCGCCGTTCGCCACGGCCGGAAAAGGGAGGGGGGGGGGGGGGTCGAGATGCAGTAGCAGTTAACAGCCGCGTCCTGGACAACCTACATTAAGCCCCATCTGTATAATGGCAAGAGTACCACATTTACTCGGCTATAGTACTCGCATTTTGCCACAATATTTTTACTTCTGAAGTTGGAGATGGTAGTAGAAGCGGTAACTTCAATAGTGCATTCGGTTAATTCAGATGGGCTAAATTTATTAATCGTTTTATCACATTTTATATGAAGTGCCCATTACATATGCAACTAATGTTAGTGTGTCACAGTTTCCATTGCAAAAATCCGCCTGTTTAGGGCTCTTCTTGCATAGCAGTTTATTTATGACACTCGAAATACGAAAAGTTAAAATTTACAGGCTGAACCCTGGCTGGCAATATTCGTTGCAAACTCGACAGCTCTAAATTTAAACGGTACCCTAAAGCTAATTTCACGATCGCCGGTACTCATTGTCGTATGTTGTTCACAGTACAAATCTGAATTCAAATACAAGTCTAGCGGTACTGAATAGAGAACTGAGATTGGGGACAGACAGCTGTTGTACTCTTCAGTATAGAGCCATACGAACCTGTCTTGGAGCCATGCGATCGACCCCCACCAACGCCCTTTTAGTGGAAGCAGGGGAGATGCCCTTGAGCATTAGGCGCCAAATGTTGTCAGATAAATTCTACTTTCAAGGAATGGATTTCATGGAGAGTTAAGTCTGCAGAAATAGAGACACCATTTATCGACTATGGATTGCCTCCACTCATTTGTATCAGCTTCGACACTTGGTCTCCTATGATACGTTCTCTGCGATGTTCACCGCATCAGCCTCCTTTTGAATACGGTCTACGAACACTTGGCTACCAGATTCCAGTCTTCTATTTTAATATCACTTGCTTAGGAAGTAACACAGTCAACAACGGATTCAATCGTCTCGTTGTAGCTCAGTGGCCTGATTTTCTTTGTGTATATACAGATGGATCCAAAATTCCGCAAGAAGAGTGTAGTGGATGTGCCTTTTTCTGCCCTCATATTCAGATTCGGAGAACCTTCAAACTGCCAACGAATACTTCTATATTTACGACGGAGACAGTGACAATTCTGGAAGCACTTAGGTTTGTTTCTACCATTTCCTTCCCGAAAATATTAATTGTGTCTGACTCTCAAAGTGTCCTTCAAATCCTACAAAAACGGAGATGGGACAAAAAAAACCAACAGCTATATTGTGGATGTGATTTCGGCATATATTCGCTGTACAAATACGGGGCGGACAGTTAATGTATTGTGGGTGCCTTATCACGCTGGTATCTGCTATAATGAGGAAGTTGATACATTGGCCAAACAAGCGGCATCCTTAGACACTGTCCTGGATCTGCAACTACCATACACAGATTTCTTATCTGCGTTCAAGGAGCACGCAAAACAACAGTGGCAACAGATGTGGAACGCTTCCCAACAAATGGAAGGCGCTTCTTACGCTGTACTGCAATCTCTGATTTCTACGCAGCCGTGGCTTATGAGGACTCATCTGGACCGATCTGCGATTTCTACCATCATTCGTCTTCCTTCAATCACGACCCTTATCCACAACATCTACATCGGATCAACGTCTACCATTCGGCGACATGTGAGTGTGATCCTGAAACGGAAGCTGATGTCAACCACATCCTGTTCAGATGCCCCAAATTTGACCGTGAACGTTTGAACTTCCTGCAAACATTGGTGAAGTTGGGATATCCACTTCCCCAGTCAGCTTCTTCCCTTTTGTTTACAAAAGACATTCGTGTGTATAAAATCATAATTTAGTTTATTAAGACCACTGGACACAATATATAAATATCAAGTGTGTTGGTAATATAAGGTTTTGCTTGTGAATATGTGAAAATTTTCCAAAATTATTTAAATTGTAATGTAGTTTTCGCTTTGTTTCCACTCTCCCATTTTGACAAAATGTACTTTTGTTTTTTCTGTTTCTTTAAATATATATACATGTCCACTGTGTGTTGTAGATGGCCATATTAACACTCAGGCCAAATAAAGAAGGGAAAAAAACGTTAAGCCGTAGAAATACCACAGTTCTGGAGACAGCGTCAGGAAATGTTGCTCAATTTTGAATAACTTAGTGTTGCCGAATTTCACGAATTTTCGAGATTTTTTAAAATTTCGTATTTTGACCTCGAAAATTAAAGGGTTAGGGGGGGAGGGTGCTGTAGGCGGTGTGGTACTATAGCCGAGTATTCTCTTCGTGACCTGCCGATCGTGCTTCTGGCGATATACTTGAATTTTATTGTTTCGAGGGAAGTGTGTGAAGACCGGTCCGATGATGGCAGTATGAGATGCTTAAAGCGGTCACTTCAGTAAAACAATTAGCAATGTTGGGTGTTTTGTATTGTAAACTACATAAATGATATCTTACGAGTTTTCATCACGTTTTCGGGTTGAAATACAATCGATACAAAGCCATTAGAGCATTACTAAATAAAAGTAGCGCTTTAATTTCAGAAATGTGTTTTCTGTTATCGCTTCCTCCTAGTTGGTTTCTCCGTGACAACGACGGCCCGGATCAATGGCGCGATGAATTTCTGAGTAACGCCTGACATTTTAATCTGCAAGAGAAAGACAGCGAGAGATATTAGTACACGGTTTCTCAATTCGGCATGACACTTTGCTGAGTCGGCAGTGACGATGACTGGAGTTTATGTGTACCAGTGTGCAGTGCAGGTTTGTGACTCATCGGAACTACTTTGAACACAGAAATGATTGTATCAGGATCACCGCTGTACATGCTGTGGCAAGTGTTCGGACTGGCACCGATAGAAACAAGTGTCGAAACATTGGTATGCAATGCACCTCGTCGAAAGTGGCGCAGTAACAAAATATTCAGTGTGGCCAGTTTCTGGCTTTTCGTTTCAGTCATTGTTCTTACGATGAAGGTGTTTGTTCACACTCCTGCATTCAATAACGAATCTGTATTGGGTTCACTGGCGTTTACACTGACATTTATAATTGGAAGGGGCAAGATAATTTGGATGCAAGGCATCGCAGCTTTTAGCGAACATAAGCACTACAAACTGTTCCTAAAAGCCTTACGTGAAGTTGACCTTCTGCTTTCAAAAAGAGCAAGTAATACTACCTGGCTAATGCGATTTCTAATGGCGTTATTAGCTTTGCTGATTGGTATCGGTTTTCTTCTTTCACATTTTCGCTATAGAAATTCACGTGGAATCATGTATGTCACCGGAGTAGCACTGTACTCATACCTTTCGTTCTTCGATGCTTTAATACTGCTGCAGTATGTCACTTCTGTTTTGGAACTGTGGGCAAGATTCAAAGGACTGAATATCGACCTCCTCGGGTTAGTGTCGCCAGGTTGTGACGTGTACCTCGCTGCTCTTGTCGGAACAGACAATTATCCGTGCACTCCTGTACGAGTTACCGTCTCTCATATTCGGGAGGCACAGATTCTCTTACACCAAGCAGCAAGAGCCTTGCAAGCACACTTTGGTACGACGGTGCTGATCGATATTGGTTTCGCCATTACTTCGACGGTATACGTTTCGTTCCACACACTCGTGGACATAATGGAACAGAACTGGGACGAGAACTTGCTGGCCAGGTGGTCGACGTACGCCATCGCCCTGTGGCTGCTCTACAACGTCGGGAAGCTGGCGATGCTGACGACGTGTTGTTCAGCAGCGGCTGACCAGGCGTCGGCCACGCGCGATATCGTGGTGAGGGCGACGTCTGTGCGGGGCCCCCAGCCTCCTCACAGCCACCAGGGAGTTCTCCGCTCGCCTCACAACCAGCCTACAGTCGGCCGGGACCCTCACAACGGGCTGGCGCAGCTGCTACAGCAGGTGGTGCTCACGCACCCTCTTACATTCTCGGCCGCCGGCTTCCTCACTATCGACAGACACCTGCTCGTCTCTGCCCTCGCAGTCACCGTCACCTACCTCGTCATGCTGACTCAATTCAAGGAGTAATGAACTCACCCAGGAATTATCTGAAGGAAAGTGTGATGTGGTCATCGAGTGCAATAAGTTGTGTAAGTGGGCTAAAAGTACAGGGTGTCCAGAAAAGGGCTCTCTGATTTTAAAATTAAACATCTCGAAAACAAAGATCGATAGAGGAATGCATAAACGGTATGTTTATTGTGAAAGCCGTAATAGTTTACAAAATAATAGTTACAAAAGCTGCAAACAGATGGCGCTGTAATTGCCATACATAATGCCTAGCATAAATAGTGATCCGCCACAGTTTCTGGAATTATTCAGCGAAATGCAATGTCATCCGTCCATAGAATTGCATCTGAGACTGGTTTGAAGCGTTCCAGCACGCAGAAAATACTGAGAAAGAGCCTACACATGTTTCCATTCCAAATTCAAACGCACCGGGCTATACCCATACGAGCTGTGCAACAAAGGGTTGCCTTTGCTAATCAGATGCTCACAATGGTTGATAGTGAAGCATTTGATGTTGGCTGCATCTGCTTTACAGATGAAGCACACTTCCACCTGAATGGATACGTCAATAAGCAGAACTGACGATTTTTGGGGTTTCGACAAGCCATATTGGTGTGAAGCGAAACCCCTGTATTCTCCTAAAGTTACTGTGCGGGCTGCAGTATGCAGCAGAGGCATTATTGGCCCTTTTTTCATTCGAGAAACGGTCACGTTACGTTGCAATTTTGGAACAATATTTCGCCACACAGCAAGCGTTCGAGCATCGACCACGTACTGAATGGTTTATGCAAGATGGAGCCCGACCACATCGGACCGAACAAGTGTTTCGTGTTCTTGAAGAATACTTCGGGAATCGAGTCATTGCTTTGGAATATCCCAAATTTACTGGTGCAGGCATGGATTGGCCTCCATATTCGCCGGATTTGACTCCCAGTGACCTTTTTTTGTGGGGCACAGTAAAGACATGGTTTACCCGAAGCATCCCGCCACGCTGGACGAGCTTGAATCGGCGATCTCTGTGGCATGTGAATCCATTTCGGTTGAGACACTACGAAATGTGATGGTGAATTTCATTCTTCGTTTGCGCCACCTCTGTAGTGCCAATGGTGAACATTTTGAAAACATTGTGATGTGATTGTTTGCAAAGAATGTTTTCATACCATTATTTCACTTATGTATGCTGATATGAGCTGTACAGTGTACAGCGCCATCTGTTAGCAGCTTTTGTAACTATTATTTCAAACTGCTGTATAAACTTCTTACAGCTTTCACAGTAAACATACCGTTTACTGCATTCCTCTATCGATCTTTGTTTTCGAGATATTTAATTTTGAAATCAGGGAGCACTTTTCTGGACACACTGTATTACAAATGCATAAAATGTTGTGTGCCACTTGAGTACTGAAGGAGTTGAAACAGTGAAACCTGGCGAGTATGTGAATTTGTTGCACATGCAGTGTTACCATACATTAACGTCAACAGGTGTTACTAATTACTAAAAGTGGCGGCTTTGAAGTGTCATGGTTACAAAATAATCTTTTTGCCTCATTTCCTTTCGCTTACCAAATTTGAGGAGTTTACAATGAAATTTTGACTGAAAATAGTCTACATTCCAACGGCAGTGGCTTCGAAAAAGAAGTAAGTTCCTAACGCGCGTCGTTTGGTTTTGGTCGTTGCCAGAAGATGGCGGTGGGGATACCTCCTTAACGCTTGACATTGAAAAAGAGATAACGGAAACTGCAATGTGGATAACCGTGGAAGCTAAAACAACGTTCTTCAAACCTGCATGAGATATTATTGTGCTTCCATGATCTAATTTCATTCCACAGGGAATTTCATGCACTAAAAGCTGCCAAATCATTCAATTTCCCCTGTTCTGTTTCTCACAATCAGTATCCTTCTAGCACTGTTGCTACAGTAACTACTAACATGCCAAAGGTGCTTTTTGCGGCAAATCTCACCCATAGTAATCTGCTTTATTCGATGCAGTCATCCAGTTATAATCTTTGCATACGTGTAGAAACCAGTTCAAAAAGTTACATGTATGTGTGGCATTAGGAGATTGGAGAATATGCAGGAAATAAATCAGCTCATATTTCTCGAAAGCTCTGACCCTAGGATTCAATCAAAGAAATTGACTAGAAGTTTGAAGTTATAACTGAACCAGACAGAATGAGAATCATGTGCTGCTAATAATGATCATTTTTCTTGTCATGAAAGGTTACTACGATACAATCTTAGTTTCTGTACCTTTCTGAATGCAGTGTGATAGGGACTTTGGTGCAAGAAGAAAACGGAGGAGAGTAAGCAAATGAATAGTTCCTGAAGAGGTTCAAGAAATGGACAAATATGCCGGACACTAAAATCCGTTCCAAGTGATTCCAATAAAAAACGAAGATATTTTTTTTTTTTTTTTTTTTTTTTTTTTTTTTTTTTTTTTTTTTTTTTTTTTTTTGACAGTATGTTTGCGATTTATCTCTGAACACATCTTCTCTAAATATTTCAGGTCTCGTATTCGCATGTGACAATCCGCACTTGCACTCATCCACACCAAAAAGTCTCTCAAAGAATTTGAAGTGTGTGAAGAGGAGACAATCTTCAAAAAGCAAAAACTTAATAGGTTCAAAAGAATGTTACCTTCCTTTCTTACGAAAACATACCAACGAAGAAAATGAGGACAGCAGTACTTGACTATCTAGATAAAAATATTATTTTTACTCTTTTCAGAAGATTAGCAATTTTCCTTATACTATTTTTTGTTTGAATAAACTATTTTTCACCAAGAACGTGAATATTCATTTCGATATTGGAACATCAAAATGTCTCTTCCTTCTCCTCAAAATGTAATGTAGGGCTGTTACTTCAATTTTATTGTCAACACCTCAGTTTATTGTCAGGACACGTTTTGACATTACACTGTTACGAACCCTCACCCAAATGAATAGGAATTATTTTATGAATGATTAAACCCAGTTATTGCTTCAATGCTAGAGTGTAACTAGTGCACAAAAAAACACTTCTATTTTGAAACTGATACAACTTCGTTAAGTGTACTAAAAAATCTCTTTCTCTCAAATTAACTGTTAAAACATAACGGTATTTTAGGTAGTAAGAATATGAAGCTCCAGAAAATTATTAATGCTGAATAGAATTGTAGTGCTACACCGAAAACTGTTCACCAGTAATAGTAATTCTAGCAGATAATTACTCATGTAAAAAATTAAGTCACCGAAAAGTTTGAAACTCATTAATAATATAAGTTACTGATTAAAGTAATTTGATTAAGCCAATAACATCTAAAGAACATTCTAGATGGAGCGATCTTGTTTTCTCGAACACGATAGAAACTCGTGTTTTACGTACCACTTATCTGCACAAAAATCATAAAATTAGATCTGGTTGAAAATAAATAAAAATGTGTTTAAGGTGACTTAGATACTTACGAATAATTACAAACGAAATATTTTTAAAAGTCTTTTTATTATATAAACGACCCATAGAGTTAATAACATCAGAGAAGGCAAGCTGAGAAATAAGAGAAAAAACACACTATTAAATAATTACATTATCTTATATGCGGCACAAAAACATATATAAAGAGTCCGCCAAAGAAACATTTACTCACTTTAAAGAACTAAAAGTAGTACTTACCTGTTTATTTTACATTTAATAATTGATAACACATATTGTACTACCTTCAGTTTAGCACATGGTTATTTTGAATGTTCAAAATGTTGACCGTTGGAGGCTATATACTTAGCAGAACGACGAGCGGTCGCCGAAACTACGTCAGTCAGTGTTTCACTGGAGGCCGCTACACACGTAGCTATGATCTCCTGGCCAAGTTCCTCCAACCTGCGTGGCTTACGTCGATAGACGTTATGTTTTATAGCTCCCTACAAGCAAAAGTCCATAAGTGTTACATCTGGCGACCGTGGAGGGAACTCGATGTGGTTACTTCGTCCGATCCATGCACTAACGAAAATTAAGAAATCGATTGCTAACGAAATTTCACGCAAATTAAATTATGATACTTAGCGCTCTGAACGATGTAACAGCGACAGCAGCTGGCAGTGGACTGTTCCGTGGGTTGTGAAATCCGAGTCATTTTATTTTCTAACTCTTATTATGATTTATGGACTGGATCACTACATCTACTACTATCTTCATCTACTGCTGGAAGGTGATAAACGAGCTGTAAATCATAGAGATGAAACCAGCACATACGTAATGTTCCCTCTACACTTGTATGTAGAAAACAAATACGTAGAGAATTTCTACGTATGTTTGTTCAAGAACTACGTTTTACTGACTGAATAATGTCTTCTAATTAACAGTCTGTTAATTTGCATGTCCAGATGGAATAAGACTGCTGCTCACTATACCAGTAGCACGTAGTGTATTGAAGAGTTAACATTTTCTAATCGTGTAGTCTGCGGTTTACGAAATCTCACGACGCATTCTGTACAAGCAGCAGCATTTCCGTTACAAAATCCATACAAAAATATCATATTGGCATACTCAGGAAGTGTAAATACCAGCGGTACGATTACAAGCTACAGCACAGTAGAGTGGAATCTCCCATGTAAACTAATATAAGGCACGACTTCACATCTTGCACATCGAACCTCCACTGCTGACGTTCGATAAATACGCCCGTAGCAACCAGCATACCGATCTGCAAGGAAAAGTCATTTAAGTCAGCAGCATACCTCTTAAAATGTTCAAATGTTCGTAAATCTAAAGGACTTAACAGCTGCGGTTATCAGTCCCAAGGTATGCAAACTTTTTAAACTAGCGTAAGGACAACACACGCACCCTTGCGCCAGGGTGGACTCGAACCTCCGATGGAGAGCAACCGCGCGTTGTGCAGCAAGGCATGTTAGAGCGTTCGGCCATTCCACTTATAGCAATCTATATCTATAAATGTGAATGCCTGTTCGGTGCACGTTTATCACGTCTGAACCATAAGACATAAAGAGCTGAAAAATTTGTACAGTTACTAACATCTACCTTGGGAAGGCTTTAGGCACGGTTTTATGGCGATCGGAGATCTATATATATTAATTTGAATGTCTGTTCGGTGTACGCTTATCACGTCCAAACGACAAAACGCATAAATATTTGTACAGTTACTAATTTATACCTGAGGAAGGTTTTAGGCACGGTTTTATAGCGATATGATAGATATTTAGTAATTTGAAGAATATAACGCGAAATTCGGAACAATAATGATTCTTTGAAAATTATATTTACTCTTTTAAATGGTTTTATTCGTTGCATTGTTGCTTGAGGGTTGATAATGATAAAAGGGTGGAGTATACTGGGATGGAAAGTTATCGGTGTATATAAAATTCTACATCTGTGTCATTATATTCCACTCTGCAGCGAAAACTACAGAACGCAACGAATGGTGTGTGTGTGTGTGTGTGTGTGTGTGTGTGTGTGTGTGTGTGTGTGTGTAATTGTTGTCCGAAGTCTCCCGTTGTACACCATAGCAGTTCCATGCCGACAGCTATAAGGGGGTGCAAGATATGGAGGTTGAAAGTCGTCAAATTATAAAAAAATTCGGACTGAAGGCCAGCGATGACGTTTGCGATTCTATATGATGCCACAGAACATATCTTTGGTCTATGCGTGCCACAATGTCTTCAGCTCTTTCTCTGTAAGGATAAGCTTACGAACAAGGAAATATAAGAATAAATAAACAAAGCAGTAAAAAAGAAATTTCTTTTAATACATCTCTTTAAAAAAAATCGATTTGACGTTTCGCGCATTCCATCAAGTGATCCATCTGTGATATTATTACAAAAATTATTGTTGAATTTCGTGATTGCATTCTTCG
The DNA here is from genome assembly GCA_026315105.1 of Locusta migratoria. NCBI lineage: Eukaryota > Metazoa > Arthropoda > Insecta > Orthoptera > Acrididae > Locusta > Locusta migratoria. The sequence goes on from CM048745.1 coordinate 627,150,070, forward strand.
AAACGAGTGCATTTTTACCTGTGATTTCTTATATATTCTCTGATAAATGTAACATGTTTTTAGAAAAAAGGAGATGAACAAAGAGAGAGTGGATAGGAAAAGTACTAACTCAAGGTTCGAATAAATAAATAAATACCCTGGCAACGCCGGGTTTTCAGCTAGTAGCTTATAAAGATAATAGCGGAAACTCCGTGACATTTACATACGTTTGTCAGGCGACACCGCTAGCAGTGCCATCTGTTGCTTCGAGTTGTGTACTATACTTGACGTCTGTGGTTCCGTATTTTATTTCGCTACGTACCAAAAATTCTTTGAAAGGTTTACATTTCTTACGTCTTTTAAGATCGTTATATCATAATTTATTTAAAGTTCAGGTTTGAAAAAAAAAATGAAGGCTTCCTCTCTGCCACGATGCAACGCAACAGCACTGTTTGGTGTGAGACTAAAATCTAAGAAAAACATTTCGTAGGTGTTTAAAAAAAACTAGATTTTACAAAATTTGTAAGGAACTGTCTTCGATCTATGAAAAATCAAATCAAAGATAACTTTCATTTCAGATTAGTGAAAATGTTTTACGTTCAAAAAGACTGAACGCGTGTGGAGAAAAATGATCGCAGTGTATTGCACTGCATAGACAGACAAATAATGCCTTTCGTAATCTGCACAGTTTTTTTTAAATACGATTCGAACTGAAAATAACACAACAGATGGCTAGTTTTAGTCCTATACATATATGTACTTTCCTTGAGGATTTAGGAAGCCGAATGGCAGGCAAGGCACCAAGGCAAATACTGAAAATTCTTGTTGGATCGGTCTGTCAATAAATTCAGTGTCCTAGCCAAGATGTCAAATGTAAGTAAAAGTCATTGTCCGAAACGACGTATCTTCATAAAGAGTCAAATGTAAGTATAAGTCATTCTCTGAAACGATGTATCTTCATAAAGGTTTTGATACAAAATGAAACATGCCAAAAGAAGCAAAGAAATGTCGTTAAGTATTTAATACACAAAGCTAAATCAGTAAAACTACGTTCAAAGTTTGTTGGTATTCGCAGATATAAGATTGCTTAATTCTATCACAGACGTTTGCTTCCTTGCTGTACTATCCCATACTTATTTCACAGCTGCGGTGTCAATTAGTTCTTTGGTGCACTACTATCGCTTGTTTGTTGTACTATGCCATCCATACTTCAAGCACAGTCTACATATAAATATTTTTCCGTGATCTCACTTTTATGAAACGATGTTGCTCCATGCAAATCCGTTTAGTAGTTTAGGAAATTAGGTGTTTCTTATGCATGAAAAGATAGTTACTGAAAACAAGATTACTATCTATCTTTTTTCCGTAATGAAATCATGCCAATATGTTGCCCCAATCTTAGTTCAAGCTTCCTGTGAAAACCGCATGAAAATGTGTCAGTGATGTTTTGCATTATGTTTGCGAAACGTGTTACAAATAGGCATATCTTCGCGAATATGATGTAGCTTATATCACACATCAGTGATATTCGCCATTTAAAACATTTATTTCATGATCATTCATATCTCTTGACAATGTACTGAAGTCATGGAAAGCTGAAATGTAATAGTATTTCATTAATGAAGTAGAAACATGACTGAAAACAATTATTATTCTTATGGTTGACTCTCTTCCGCTAGATGCACTATTGTCGCTCCAAGCTTGAGACTTAAATTTCCATAGCAATTGTACGTATACGTCAGACTGTGAAATCACAATCAGTTGAATCGGTTTTATATGCCACGCGGGAGTAGCGGATCGCGTGACCTTCCGCGTCGGAGGTTCGAATTCTCCCTGGGGCATGGATATTTGTGTTGTCTTTAGCATAAGATAGTTCATAAGTAGTCCACCTCCATGAACCACAGCGATTCTACCCACGTACAAGCGAATGGTAGTGAATTTTCTGCAAATACTCATTCGTTCGTGTTCGCTTCCATTCACTACGTTGTAAACCAGACTTTAGGTGCTTAATATCGGTGACTGTGAACTCTGCATAATAGGGTATTTGACTGTTTTCTGGAAATCGTTTTAAATTGTCAGTTATGTCATATTATGGTCCGAACATGCTTTTTTACCTCGTGGATTTCAGTACTTAAAAAAAAAAAAAAAAAAGAAGAAGAAGAAGAAATGAAATTCAAATAATTTGTGTGGTGTCGCACAAGTCCAAAGTGCGAGCCACCTACTTTCGCCGCGCGCCGCCATGCACGCACGGCGCGGCGTTCTTACGACGACAGCCACGAGCGCCCTCTGCTGCAACGCCGCTAGTGGCCAGCACTGAACGACATCGTTCACTTGCGACTGAGATAGCAACCAGTTAGGACCTTCGGAATCAGATAGGCACCCGTGAAAACTTGGCTATCGTACAGGCACTAGGCAGGACTCTAGCTCAACTATGTATCAACATTCTGCAGTACTATGTAAAAGTTAAGTATTGTATAAATTCTGTGCAATATATATCTCTTTCTAATTTACTCTAGTGTTTATGGTTTCTGGCTGCTCCCCTCCGTACCTGCACCAGCGTGCTATCTTTATTCCTGTGTCGGTCTCATTCCACTCGGCCACCGACACCTACGACGGAAACGAGACACAAAAGCGGCGACGAGGCTGGGACACAAAAATTTGAAAGCCCGCTAAAACGCTACATTTGAGTCACGTGATGCCTGTGACGTCATACATAACGCTGCTGCTGCTGCTCTCGTAAGATAAACAAATACCTGTATATTGTTTGGGCCGAGGCCTCGTGTTTGGGCGTTAACGTATGCATAATGACCTACAAATATTGCTTAGTTCCGCACTGTACCAATATATCTGTCAAGACTCCAGAAAAATTGTTCTTGCAAGTACCAAAAAATGAGAAGATACGCAAAAAGTGGTTGACACTGGCGCGAAGAGATCCAAATGAAATAGCGGCTACTTCATGTGTGTATTTCTGTGACGATCGTTTTCATCTAAGTAAACAATATTATTCCATTGGTAAACTAAACTGTTTAGTATCATTCTCTTTTTCTGCAAAGGTGTAAAGTAGCCGTTTTCTAATATATTTGGTGAAAGAACAACATGAATATTGTTGCAGCCCACTATAAAAGTATAGCACTGATTATCTCCAGTAAGTGCAATTTTATCACCAATAGAGCTTAGATAAAATAACGTAAGCCTTTTCTTCTGCACAGGGCTCTACCAAGCAATTTTCATTGTAAGTAAATAACGTTTCAACTGATTAGCGTTTTTTTTTTTTTTTTAATTAAATCATGGAGCTTCGTATGTGGACGAGTAAACGTAAAAGGATTAGTTTGTAGTGTCAAAAGGAGTGACACATTCATATCAAACCAAATCTTGAATATGTAAGGTAAATACTGATTTGCATGGCAGAAAGTTTACACAAGCCGGCCGAGGTGACTGAGGCGCTCCAGTCACGGTCAGCACGGCCACTACGGTCGGGGGTTCGAATCCCCCCTCGGGCATGGATATTTGTGCCGTCCTAGTTCGTAAGTAGTTCATAAGTAGTTTGTAAGTTTAGGGACTGATGACCCCGTAGTTAAGTCCCATAAGCTTAACAAACATTTGAACACTTTTTTTGACTTTACACAAAATCGCAAACATTCACTCACAAAAACATCAAACCAGAAAAGCGCTGTAATTTCGGCGCTATAAATTTATTCCATCGTGTCTCGCTCGCAATGTTTACGTGAAAGTGACATGCCTTTGACTACGCGAAATGTGCGTCGCCAACCTACGAGCGATATGAAAACACCGCCGACGCAACCCGCTGTCCCTGTCCTAGAATATAGATATATTGTATAACTATACACAAGGCATTTTTGCTGTATTTTATAGGTTTTGATGTTTCACTTTGAACCAGTATTGAAGTAGTTAAATAAAATTCCTCTCTTAACTGCGTACTTTACTGGGTTAAATTTTACTAACTATCCCGGCGGCTTCCTGTGACTATGTTGGCAACAGAGCGAGAATCATGAGACGTCGCCATTAGCCAATCGCGTGACAGCGCAAATATTTTGTCGTGAAACCTTAGATTTACGAGGGCAGTTACTTTTACTGACCGGACAAGGCTACTGTACACGCAAGAATCATAGAGCAGGAACAGCATTATTTACTTTATGGTCTGTACGATACACTAATCTAGTCGTTCTATGTGGTCTGAACATCTGGACAAAGATTTTCTATCTTGTTGTTGATGTTGCCAACATAATCACTCAAGGCCGCTTGGATAGAAGATAAAATTTCACCCTTTATTGCATAATATGGTGACTTCAGATTAAGTCTGCTGACATCAACAAATAGGGTACTTTTTTCCAATGGCATAAAATATCTTTCGAAATAATTAGCTTTAAAATGTAGGTATGCGTTACTTACAATGCAGTTTTCACGTTTCTTATTTCTGGCACGTAAAAACTTGGATTGTTTTTAAAGAATGAAGACACCATATTTGTATCAACTATAGGGAGGTTTCCGCTGTCAGCCTTCACATAACCATCTTCCATTGTGGCATAAAAACTGTAAACGCGTTTAGATCACGAAAAAACTGAACTTAAAGCTGCGAAATGGAGGAAACGCGTACAATAATACAGCTCCGACTTCTAGTTGCCGCGCTGTAGGTGTTCTATGACGTCACCAGTACTTCAGCCAATAACGGAGCGTTTTCGATCACTTGATCTAATCGTGAAATTTGATGATTTTTAAGCTTTAATTACGTAAAAATAACAGATGTTTTGTAAGAATTATGAGCGAAAATGCTGTCTGAATGTTATAATCATTCAGAATAACAACAATTCGAAACATATTTTTAACACAGGAAAATATCCTATTCCGCTATGTGGCGCTGCATGAGTGATTCGCGGCAGAGTTGCCAGGTTTTTCTGTTGCTCTGTCGCCAAATTTTAAACAAAAAGTAGCCAAAATATCGCCATCTTTTCATCAATAAAATGCCAAAAAATAACCATCTCTTCTTCAGTAAAAATAGCCAAATATCGCAACCTTTAATCTGTTAACATTATTATGTTGTACATTCACAGACATCAGACTGAACTTTCCAAGGAAACTCATACTTCACAGAAACATTTATCTGAGTCCATCCAAGAACTGAACCCAGACGTACCACCAACTGACAACGAGGGCAGTCAAAATATTGTCACATTGTAAATATAATAGAGAAACTTCGTAAATTGTTACATTTAACTATCACATATATTAATTTCATAACTTATAAAAATTACAACACAAAACTGTTCAAGAATCATTATATCAAACTTACACAAGAGATGTTCTCATTCATAGGGTCGATTACCAATCACTTTCATCTTCTTTAAAAAAAATTTACAGATGTTAAATAGAGTTATTGAATCTTTCAAATATTTCTTTAATACACACAAAATTATTCATCATTTTGATGTGAGGTAATTGATAATAATGCACCAAGCATTTCATACTTTGAGTTGATTCGTAATAATGCGTCATTACACACTGAAAAATCAGCCATGAGAACGACTGGGAAATCACCGCGTGTTCTCCATCGACATTTATACTCTGTAAACCATTATTAGCCGCTGCGGTGGAATAGCCGAGCGGTCTAAAGCGTCTCGCTCCGAAGCGAGCGGTTGCTCGCCGTGGAGGTTCGAGTCCTCCCTGGGGCATGGGTGTGTGTGTTTGTCCTTAGGTTAGTTTACCTAGGTTTAAGTAGTTTGTAAGCTACGGACTGACGACCACGCAGTTTGGTCCGATAGAATTACAAACAAACAAATAACATTATTAACCACTGTGCAGTGCGTAACGAAGGGCTCGCTTCACAGTAGCAACTGTTACGAATTTCTGTTCTCGTATGGAACGCGGAAAAAATTACTGTTTAAATGCCTCCTTGCATGCTGTAATTTATATAATCTTATCCTCATGCTCCCTGCGGGAGCCATACATACGGTGTTGTAGTATACTTCGAGATATCATTTAAAGCCTGTTCTTGAACCATCGTAAGTAGGGTAAATGAGGTAGTATACGTCTATCTTCAAGAGTCTGTAAGTTGAGTTTCTTTACATCTCTGTGACACTCTCCCACACATCCATGATACTTGAAAATATTTGTGCGAACTTGTGTAGGTTGTCCACATTTCCCCAGCATTCTACCGAAGTATAACCGGTATCATTGACGCAATGTCTAAAGAGTAATTGCTTTACATTCGTTGTATTTGAAGTAAAATAAAATAGCCATTAAGTCGCCAACCAATTCCTTTAATAGCCAAATGTAATCGCCAGTCGCCAGACTGCTAGAATGGCTACTATTATAAGAAAAAGATAGCCAAGAATGCGAAAAATCGCCACACCTGGCAACCCTGGATTCGCCGAGTTGAGCCAGGGGAGGTGCAGTAAGCGATGCGCAGTAGGAAACGCGTTTTCGCCGTTCTGCACATGACGTCACTGTGAGACACCTGGGAGCATAACAATATGCAGAGTTGGTTGCTAACTCGTGTGCGTGTGTGTTATGTTACCATTTATGCTTTGTGTTTGCTTAACCCTCTCATTCCCACGTTATGAATTAAGCTTTGTAAAAATTAAACTTCAGTGTTTCCTGTATTAATACAGTGCACTAAAGATCGAAATACGTGTTTTAAAAGTTTTGGACGCACTATTGATTTTTATGTCATGCACAACACAGACGTTTGTATCGAGGTATTTTATTACTTGGGACGTTATTTTGTTGATGGTTAACACTGTCATATCAATAATGCTAGTATAGTCTTCGCTACAGCACCAAAGACAATTCACTGCTCAAATAAAATAACATGAACCACACTCGCGCTCCTAATCACAGCCTCGTACAGACGGCTACGTAACACAAACTACAAGACAGACAGATTAATGCCTCATACGTGGCCACACGCCGTACCAAGCGGCAAAATGTCGTACTTGCAGCATGTTAACAACAATGCTATTTGAAGGATTGATACACAAAATACGGTATAAATCAGCTTTTTAATATGTTGTTGTCGAGGAACAACACTGGGGAGTAAAGGGTTAAATAGTTTGTTTCACTTCATAGTTTGAAAGTAAAAAGTTCATAGTGGAAAGTGTATTGATTTCTCGAGTGCTTGTCGCGCGTGCTGTATTTTTGCTGTCATTCTGTGAAATACTTCTGTTATTATTTATACAATGCCAGGCTGTGCTATTACGGGTTGTAATTCTCACAGCGGGAACACAAAGGGAACTGAAATAAATTTTCATTTTTTTCTCGAGATGGAACGTTAAAGAAAGTTTGGCTCTCGAAGTGCTACAGGAAGGACAATGTAAATGTTGCACATTCTCGAATACGCTCCCGGCATTTCAAATGTTCAAATGTTTGTAGAGCTTATGGGACTTAACTACGGGGTCATCAGTCCCTAAACTTACAAACTACTTATGAACTACTTACGAACTAGGACGGCACAAATATCTCTGCCCGAGGGGGGTTTCGAACCCCCGACCGTAGTGGCCGTGCAGATCGTGACTGGAGCGCCTCAGTCCCCTCGGCCACCGCGGCCGGCTCCCGGCATTTCAATGAAACCGAATCTGTAAGGGATTTACAGTCGGAGTTGCTTAATTTGCCACGGAAAAAAGTGTTTGAAACATTCCTGTTCTTTTAAAGCCAGCAGTCCATATTTAAACAAATTGTCGATATGTTTGTGATTTGATATGTTACTGATACGTATCGCGTAAATCTACGATAGAATATGGGAGCACGCAGTCCCACAGTGACGTCACAGCGCCAATGGCAGAGCAGAGCGCTTACTGCCCAACCTTATATTTATTAACCTTGGAGTTGAGCGCTAAGCGAGCAGGACTATACAAACCGCTGTTATAAGCTATACGCGCGGCAAAAATGCGTAACTTCAAAACTTAAAAAAAAAAAAAAAAAAAAAAAAAAAAAAAAAAAAAACACTTGCAGTGCCTCTTAGCAGCTAAAATTTTGGGAGTGCCTATTTTTCATTGTCTTCTTACTGAGCAAAAAATTTCAGGGTATGTTTCGACATGTTTTATTGGACCGTTCCCTTGTCAGTGTTACTCGATCAATCGCGTGTATAGAATTTTTATGACAGTCAAAGAACATTTTGTAATGTACTTGATATGTTTAAATAAGTATTTCTAGTTGCGTTTATAAGAAAACACACATATTTGACTATTTAAAACTGGTTAAATGCCGATTGTTTTAAACTTACTGTGAGCAAAATGCTCACGCGCGAGAAATAGATCACGCAATGAGAAAAATATTTGCAGTGTGTGATATTTTGAAAACATTACCAGATTTGAAGGACATTTTTATATCATTGAATCATTATAGTAATTGTTGTACAGATAGGCTCATTATCAAGTGTAGTGATTTTGGTATCCCATTAATCTTAAATGTCTTTATTTAAAATCATATTTATTCAAGTGACAAAAGTAGTAGTTATTTTGTCAAGTAGGCTCAACCACAGAAATCGTGTAAAAACACTAAAATATGACGCGTTTCATGGGTCAAGCCCTTATCGTCAGATAATCTATACAGGAATCTTAAAACCTGAGATTTTTAGATTTTTATTGTCTCAGGTTTTAAAATTCTTGTATAGATTATCTGATGATGAGGGCTTGACCCTTGAATCGCGTCATATTTTGAGCCTACTTGACAAAATAATTAAGTAATTACAACCGCGACCTCACATTCATTATGGATATAATTTTTTTTAAATATTAGTAGCACGCTGGATTGTTGGCTCTCGCAATCGAATTGTGCATGTACAGTCTGGCCACTAGTAAAGGGTACACGCTAGTAAATCTGAACATTTTATTTGATCACGTTCTATCTCACACACGATATTAATGTGTAGAAAAATTACGAGTTTAATCTGTTATCCGTCACGCATAAAACAAAACCGAATACAAGTAAGATTACTGCATTCCATGTCAGTTGTAATTTATTCTAACAGGGCAGAGGAAGCTACTAAGACTCATTGCTTAGTCAAGCTATTTTGTAGCTGAAGTCACAACAGAAAATTTATCGGGCTCTGTCACTTAACACAAACAGTGACATGATATTGTTCCGATACACGAGCACATTAGTTTGCAATAATCATCCAAAGACATGCTGCTTTTAAGGTACCATCTTTTGGTCTGCTAACATAGAGCATTTATGCCTTCACAGTAAGCCTCGACGTTATGAACCATCGAATTATACACCATTTTTAGCGTAGTAAAACTATATCCCAAAAGGGAACTGTTGTTATTGTTGTTGTAGACTTCAGTCCGGAGACTGGTTTGATGCAGCTCTCCACAATACCCAATCCTGAGCATGCCTCTTCAACTCCACATTAGAACGGCAACCTACATCTGTTTGAATCTGCTTACTGTATCCATCTCTTGGTCTTCCTCTGCGGTTTTTACCCCACACACTTCCCTCCAACGCTAAATTCATAATTCCTTGATGTCTAAGAATGTGTCCTACGAATCTATCCCTTCTTTTAGTCTAGGTGTGCCAAAACTCCTTTTCTCCCCAGTTCTGTTCAGTACCTCCTCATGAGTTACGCGATCCATCCACCTAATCTTCAGCATTTTTCTGTAGCACCACATTTCAAAAGCATCCTCTTCCTGTCTGCACTGTTTGTCGTCCATGTTTCACTCCTCAAATGTTCAAATTTTTGTAGAACTTATGGGACTTAACAACGGGGTCATCAGTCCCTAAGCTTACAAACTACTTTTGAACTAGCTAAGACTAAAGACGGCACAAATATCCATGCCCGAGGGGGGATTCGAACCCCCGACCGTAATGGCCGTGCAGACCGTGACTGAAGCGCCTCAGTCCCCTCGGCCACCGCGGCCGGCAGTTTCACTCCCATACAAGGCAACACTCCACACAAATGCCTTCAGAAAGGACTTCCTTAGGCTTAAATCAACAATCGATGTTAACAAATTTCTCTTTTTCAAGAATGCTTTCCTACCCATTGCCATTCTGCATTTTATATCCTCTGTACTCCGACCATCATTTGTTATTTTACTGCCCAAGTAACAAAATTCTTCTACCTCCCTTATTGTTTCGTTACCTAATCTAATTCCTTCACCATCACCCGATTTTCTTAGACTGCACTCCATTACCCCTGTTTTGTTCTTGTTAATCATCTTAAATGCACCTTTCAACACACTGTCCATCCTGTTCAACTGCTCTTCCAGCTGTCTCTGACATAATTACTATGTCGTCGGCAAACGCAATGTTTTTAATTCTTCACCCTGAACTTTAATTCCTTCTCCAAATTTCTCCTTGCTTTCCTTTATAGCTTGCTCAATGTACAAATTGAATAACAATGGAGAAAGACTACAATCCTGTCTTACTCTCTTTCCAACCACTGCATCCCTTTCATGCCGTTCAACTCTGACAACCGCTGTCTGGTTTTTGTACAAGTTGTAAATAACCTTACGCTCCCTATATTTTACTACTGCTTGCTTCAGACAATCAACATTGTCAAAAGCCTTCTCCAAATCTACAAAAGCTAGATGTGTAGGTTTGCCTTTTCTTAATCTATCCTCTAGGATAAGCCGTAAAGTGAGTATTGCCTCCCGTGTTCCTACCTTTCTCCTGAACCCAAACTGATCTTCCCCGAGATCGGCTCCTACCACCTTTTCCATCCTACTGTAATAATTAGTGGAAATCTGGAAACTTGAGTGATTAAAATGGACAACTGGCTACACACAAAAAGTCAGCTCTGAAGAAATACTTCTCTCTTCAGTGCTTAGAGTAGACGAGGCTTGATTTTTTGTGTTGAGCAGGCGACAAAGAAAACCTATGCAGAGAGATATGGTCAGGACCCACAACAATTACCAGTATCATTTGTTGGGAGAATTAAACAGGCACGGAGACAGCCCTAAGTTATTCGTTACAGCTGCTACCACAGAACTGCGAGTGCTTGCCTCGGTGGGTAATTAATACAACCCTGTTGTATCCCGTGTCGTCTGCCGAAATGGCCGGCTAGGAACATAGGCTAGATGAGAAGCAAACAAGAAACCACGAGATAAGAAAGATACTTATCTTTTATTAGACATGGAGACGGTTACAACAATCAGAATATTGTAGACATCACTAGGTCTGGACATAACTACTAGAAGCTCCCCTAGCGTCTCCTAGGCGATCCATACACACTCTCCCTGCGCTTCTTCTGACGCCGCCCTTAAATGCTACATCACAGTCTCACAGACAGTCGCGAAACTCTCTAGGAAAAAAATTGTAGCTGAAGCGATACTAGCGCTCCAAGCGGCCACTAGGTAATAACAGTGGAATGACATGACGCAAACTGAGAAGTTTTCCTTTTTAATGCTGTTACTTTCATGTTTCCTGGTCACTGAACGTTGTTGTGAACTTTCTAATACAATTACGAAAACATCATTAAAGTGATATCACTGCTTCTTTTAATGGCAGTCCTTAATTCAAGAAACTGTCAGTGCAGTGTAATTCATACAGCTCATAATATTCGACTCATATTAATATTGTCTGAAACCTTTTGAAAGCAGAAATGAATTGCAACCTGATGTGCTGAAGTATATAAAAGGAACTGATTATGATTATGTTCGCATTCTCGATGCGTACTGACATGTTGCACGAGCTTTGTTTCAGCGAATTTCGGACATTGTAATTTTTTGAAAAGTACACACGATTTTCACATTGTTGGGGAGTATATTCTACATCGTCGTTTAAACCATCTTTTCACCTCGTTCTTGCTTCTGTGCCTTTCGTGTACGGTACCTATCATAATTTTTTAGCTACTTGGCAGGTATCAAACTGAATTTCTTCAAGAATGTGACGTGCTAACATTAACAGCTTATATATGGACATATTTATTTGTAGCTACGTATTCACTTTATCAAACTAGTAGGTAACGGACAAAATATGTTAGTATACAGGGTTATCATTTTTGTGAAACTGAGTTACGAACCTGACGCAGTCATTCATACATTACTTTTATTCAGCAGTAATATTATGAAATAGTGGTCAAGTAATTGCGATTCTTATTTCCAGCGGAAGTTTGGACGTGAATGGTTAGAGATTTACTTCTATGCCCAAAAGTATAACTAACCACAGTAAATGAACACCTGTTACTCATAACATTATTCTGTTACTGCTGAGCATCCTCTGCAAATGAGAGATTTCCGAATTATATTTTTGACAGTTGCTACAATTTATAGCGCCACAAAAGCTCGTAAATACGAAGTAATTTTGAAAATGCTGCTTCAGTCCAAATACACATTCATTACTCAATCGCTTCGCGGTGTGATTTTACGACCCGGCTGCTTGGCAGCGCTGCAATCGCGAAGTTGCAGAAAATCACTGGGAGTTTCGCGACTCTTGAGTACGAAGAGAAGAGTGGTTAAATTCAGCGGATTTGCAGCTATTGCAGTTGATCATTTACAAGGTAAGAAAACTTTTCGTTTATGTGATATTACTTTAGTTGTTTTGTAGTTCATAGTATCATGAATTTTATATGAATTTTGCGAATTTGACTAATTCTAGATGGGAAACGCATTTTTGCTGGGCGACAGTGATAATTATTTGCCCACTGAGGAGAAAATGGTGGAAATTGAGAGGACAAGAAGACAGAAGAACGAAGACTATTTAGAACGAGTGGTTCCTCGTTACTCGGATGCAGTGTTTTTAGAACATTTCCGTGTGCGTCGTCACGTGGCAGAGGACGTAGGGGAGAAATTTGGCAGATACTCCTTTTATAATTATAGAAACGGCGGATATAAAAAGCTTTTGCCAATAGATCAGAGTTTGATATTTTTGTGGTTCGCTGGCCACCAGACGGCTTCATTCAGAGATGTGGCCGATAGATTTGACATTTCAATCAGCACGTTGAGTAAATTAATACACAGAATGACTCGCTTTGTTAGCAGTCTCGCTGTTGATGTTATAAAGTGGCCGACTGCAGCAGAAAAAGAAACAATAGAGGCACACTTCCGTCATAACGGCTTTCCTGGTGTTGTTGGTGCCATAGATGGAAGTTACATCAGGATTGATAAACCTTGTAACGATGCTGATTCGTACATAAACAGAAAACAGTTTTATGCTATCCAGTTGCAGGTAGGTTTTTTTGTTTTTTTGTTTTTTTTGTTTTTAATATTTTGTATTAGCGTTTTTGGATTTCATAGATTCAGTCTCCAACACATGGTGTGATACGACTAATTTGTAGGTTGTTGCCGACCACAATCGCCGTATTAGGGACATATTTGTGGGACACGCCGGTTCAGTACACGATCTAGAGTGTTTCGAACATCGCCACTGTTCGCAACACTGGAGGAGAAGTGTGGAGATCTTCACATTTTGGGCGACAGCGCCTATCCCTGCCTCAAGAATTTGCTGACGCCTTATAGGAACACAGGTAATTACACTTTTTTAATGGAAATGTGTTCTTAGGAATAAGTTTCTTTTTAAAAAAGTGATGGCTTACCCTTTCTAAATGAATGTATGTTATGCAGGAAATTAACAAGGCGGCAAATTAAATACAACATGGTGCATTCTAAAACTCGGTGTGTTGTGGAACACTGCTTTGGATTATTGAAGCAACGTTTCAGGCAGTTGTTTCACGTTAAATTAAGGGCAATAGAAGCCATTGTGCATTTCATACAAGCTTGCTGTGTCCTGCACAACTTCGCCGTGGAAGACAACTTGGAAGTTGAATTCGAAGGTAAATTCACTATTTCATGTTTTCTTTAGTATAGGCCTATTTTCCTAATAATAGTTAAATAACTGAATTTGTTGTTTATGCATAATATATGCTCTTCCTATCAGGCGAAGAAGAACTTTTACCAAATGCAGAAGCAGGAGGACCAGAACCACTGGACTACGAGAATTGGAATGAGAGGACTGGAGTTCAAAAAAGGAACAGGATAGCAGATACAATATACCATGTGTGAATGGTAAGTGAAAATGATACTTACCATAATGACACATGTTATGGTAAAGTTGGTAGTAATAAATACCTTAGAGGATGAGAATCAGGTGTTTTAAAGTGAAGTGTATCACTGTTTATGCAGCCACTGACCTCTCCTACATGCAGGTGCCATATAGTGATGTTTCTCTCAAATTTTCTGAACTAGTTTTAGCCCTTAATTTTTAAGTAAGAATACTTCTCACAGAGGCTCCATAATTGACATGTGACTTTGTTGGGTAATGTAATAAGTTAATTGCTACATCTGTGCTTCTCCAGTATCCTAATACAAGGGTAGTCACTCAACCTGGAAAACAGGAAATTAATGTTCTGGATAAATGAGGGATTTTTTTCATATTTCTGGAATGTTCGCCTGTAGCTTTAAAAACTTCACCCTTTCGTGATCTACTTAAGTTACGTAAAAGATGCTGGAAAGGTTTGTAGTTTCTACAGCTGACTAGTGTTAGAAACTAGCTTGAAATGTTCTGTTCTAGGTATGCATGTATACACTTCCTCTACTGCACATGAATGGATCAAAGGCCAAGTAGAACGAATGCTATGTAATAACCATTCATCTGACATTTTGACTTGCAAGGTACTGACTGTTGTTACAAATAATTCCTATACAGACTAATATTTACTAATCATTACACTACCCTTAATTGTGAATATTAACTGTAATAGGTTATTCTGTTTGGATAATAACTCAAAGAACTCCAAATTTTATTTTACATCTTAGACGACTTTTCAAACTGTGTATTAAAATTGGAGGGGGGGGGGAAGGTTTTGGAAAAATCGGGGAAATGTATTCAGCCATTGGAGTGCCATCCTGTATTCTTTGAAAGAAGTTTACTGATAGGATATAGTTTTAGTGGCTCACCCTTTAGCTATAACCTGTGACTTCATCGCCACGCAATAGTTTTGAGGTGTGTGCATGTTTGTAGAAGGCGTGAGTAATTCTGTGGTGGCTGACAGACTGTAGTTTGTCTACAAACAAAACAGATTATAGATTAATATTTTTTGTTCAGTGATGTGTAGCTCCTCTCTGACGGTGAGGTGTAGGTTAGAGGCTTTATTTTTGCATGTGAGCGCGAATTTTTGGGTTGAGACCCGTGATCGGTGGTACATTCTGTTCTGTAATTGTGAGGGGTAACTACTGGTTATTTATTATCTACAATGCAGAAATATTAAGATATCGCATACGGCTTTGCCTACATGCTGATGTCATGTGTCAAAGTAAGGCTCCTATAAGTGTTTTAGGAGCTCTATGTCAAAGCTGATGGATGGTATCCCATCTTCAGTTATGCGGTTTTAGCTGTGGCAGAACAGCCATGCACAGTAAGATGCCCCAGCTGCGGTGCACGTGGCCGTTCGCTGTTGTGGGTTCGTCTTCCCTTGGGCACGGGTGTTTGTGTTGTCCTTAGCATAAGTTAAAGTTAGTGTAAGTAGTAAGTGTAGGGACTAATGACCAATGTATTTCTAAACTGATTACACTGTGTGTAAGGCTACACTTCTGAAGGCTCAGAAGACTCCCTTACATTTTAATGACTATTTCTCAATAAATATATCTTACAAGGAGACCACATTGGTATCGGATTTTAGAATTTCTTTATATTTATGGTATGTGAAGTTCAGAACTTAAATAAATCAGCCAATCAAAATCAACTTTGAAGTTTGTCAAGTACATGACAGTACCAATAATTAACAATTGCAGCCTCTGTTGGTGTAACTCAGTTGGCAGTGTTATCGACTCACATCCATAGTCGATCGTTGGAATCCCATTGTGACAGAAATGGTTTTTCACTTTCAAATTAAATTATAAAAAACATTTTGAGAACTCTAATTCCATGTGTTGGCATTTTTAGTGTATGTAGACGAGCTGGTCACCCTGTTGTAACTTAAAATAATGGTTGAGTCGGTTAGCTACTTGGAAAGCCATTAACTATGGGGATGACTCCAAAAACAGCATCGAAGCTCTTCGCAAACTGAACGATCAAGACTACTGTCGTGAAATGGTAGTTAAGTCAATATTGTAAAAAATGTAACCTATCCTTTTTGTTTTGGTTGAAGCAACCTTTTATAAAATATAGAAAATTTAATAATTTACAAAGACATGCATTTATTATAAAAACTTACATTAGATATTAAAACTAAGTACTGGAACACAGTGAAAAAAATTAGTAACGTTAGGATTTGAACCAATGACACAAGTTGTAATGCCACAACGCTACCAGCTAAGCTCCACTGGCACATGCTGCAACTGATTGGTACTTATGTGTACTTTCAAATTTTCAAAGATGATTTTCTCGATAATTGTTTAGAGTTGCGACAAATGGCTTTGGCCGATTGTTATTGAAGTTTTGAACTTCATGTACCATAAGTATAAAAGAAATTCTAAAATCAGATACCAATGTGGTCTCCTTGTTAGTCAGGAATATCTTACCATGCATTCTGTAATTTTTGCTTTAATATTGCTTATGGCAACAGTGGGGTAGTGTGCTAATCAAATGTTTGTAAATCTATCGGGCCAAACTGCGTGGTCATCAGTCCGTAGCTTACAAACTACTTAAACCTAGGTAAACTAACCTAAGGACAAACACAAACACCCATGCCCCAGGGAGGACTCGAACCTCCACTGCGAGCAACCGCATGCTCCGCCGCGGCAGTGTGCTAATGTTGGCAATAAAATCTTCCACTTTATGTGACAAATTTTCTTACTGACCAGACAAGGTACATGCAAGTAACTGTCAACCTTTGCTACTTTCATCTTTCTAAATTATTTTATTGCTAAAAAGGGAAACTCATTGTGTACTATGGTTGACAGGTTCTTGTACGTACCCTTGTCCGGTCAGTAACAGTAATTCGCCTCATGAAATGATTTGAAATTAGTTGATGACTGTTTGGTGCATATAAAATAAATAAAACATGCTATACTACTGTATAGTTGACAGGATAAAGTGATTCTAATTCTTCATTTAACGAGGCAAATTAGTTACTGACCGGCCAAGAGTACATACAAGAACCTGTCAACCATAGAGCAGGTATAGCATGTTTTAATTATTTTATTATCTGTCTGAAAGTGTGATGAAGTAATTTCGAAAATAATTGAAACTTCATGTTAACATGTTAATTTTCACATCTTGTAAACATTGCATGCTTTCATCTATAACACGCAAAACCACATATTAAATTTCCAACGTCAAAACTTCTTATTTGCAAGTTGCTGTGGCGGTAAGGCATAGCAAGTTGCATAGCTTTTAATTCAGACGATCAGAAGCAAATGTGCCGTATTTGTTAGATTTTGTATTTCTATTTCAATATTACGAAAGTTGGCAGATTAAATGTAATGGCGCTTGAAAGACATTTGCAAAACATATTTTATGGTAATGTACTTTGTAATTAAGTACGGGGACATTATGCCTACACATACAAAACCTTTACCATAAAATTCCCCATTTTGTATTGTCTGAAAACTGCTTCTGTTTTAACTTTGTTGCAGGTGTATTTAATCAGTTGCCTGTATCCATTGCTGCTACCATGGAATAATCTAGTCCCTCTGCCTGGTGAAGCTGTCATCCGTCCTTGAGAATCCACTGATGAGTTCTTTGTACAAGCAGGAAAGTTGTATACAAAACCAGTAATAACTCTCTCTCTCTCTCTCTCTCTCTCTCTCTCTCTCTCTCTCTCTCTCTCTGTCTGTGTGTGTGTATGTATGTGTGTGTGTGTGTGTGTGTGTGTGTGTGTGTGTGTATGTGTGTGTGTCAATGTTGGGTCAAAAACTATTTTACAAATCCTGTCTCTTACTGAAGTCTTCATGAGCTAACACCTGCATGATTTTTCATGGTTAAAAGGTGTTGGCTCAGTATGTTTACAGGTTGAAGCAAAGTGCAGAGGCAGAAAGCAGCTCCACGTTCTTGTGATGTTCGTCAGTGACTTTTTGTGAAGTGTTCCAGTGTAGTTATCGACTGAATTTTCTTTAGATTTCTAAAATGTGTTTTTTATATATTCTGGTCATCGTGTAAAATGTTTTTGTATTTGTTAATTTCCATTAAATTAACTTGTAATGTAAATATGTACACTATCCTGACACAGGTTTCAGTGGTTTCCTTTGGGTTGTAAAGTAAATGCCAGGATAGTTTTTAATCCACTACAATGAGCTAAAATCCTAAATTGTTTATTAAATTGTATGTACTTTGTGTCCATTACATTTATGTAATGGGCTACATTTGAAGGTGTTATAGTACTTGTATGGGACATGGTCACCATTAAAAGTGTGGAGAATTATTCCTGATGTACACTCTTTGACAAAAACCCTGGCCGCCGGCCGGCCGCCGCTGAGCCTAAGTCCGAGCCGATCGCGACATGGGACAATAAAAGTGGCCGCGCTGATTCGCTCTAAGTCCAGCTATCTGCACAATCTGGCAACACTGCAGACTGCGGGAGTTCATACAGCAATTCTTGTGTGCAGTTAGAAGATAAGTGGGTCAGCTCCCTCCTTGGTCTTGTGGTAAAGTGCGCGACTTGCCTGTTTAGTATTAGCGATCGAAACCGACTGTGGACAAAAATTTTAAATTCGCGTCACTCGTTCATGCTCATGCCCCATGTGTAAGGGAAGCATATGTGTAACGTATTTCATTTTTTGGTACACTGGTAATAACATTTCGGCCCAATAACATCGCCGCCTCTGGCCGCAGCACTTGGCAGGGCTCTCCGCGGCCCATATACCTCGCAGGCAGAAACGGTGGCGGCGCTACACAGCGCTGCCTCGCCCTCTGCCCACAGCGCCTGCCGCTGCTCATCGCCCTGGATACGTAAAATGCTGTAGTGTTGCTAAGGTTGCGATTCGTATTTCACACAGGATATAACGAAGCAGACCACCTATTTTGAATGATGAGCGTATAATACATTAGAGAGGCAAGAATTTGTCATTGTCCAATCCAATGGCACTCTACGATGGTTAACACTTATTTGTGATTTAAATCTCGATCCTTTTCCTTTCAGAAAAGCCTTTCATGTAATTTGTTATTGTCATCAGTTCATATGTTTTCATCGAGACACAATATGTAACTCACTAAAATGTTTTAGTGTCGTTGTTTCACTCCGTACGGTAAATGTATGAGCTAAATTATGTGAATACGTTTCAGTGCACGTTCTAAAGCAATACAGGCACACTGCAAGGTTCGTGTCTTCATGTCTCATTTCTACAGGAGATATTTCACATCAATGGAGGTGAATTCGAATTTCTTCGAAGGCGTTTGTATGGTGAAGCAAAGAAGACATGTAATACCATTTCCATAATTTGAAGTCGACCTTTCTGAAAGACTTATTGTATAAAGGTTTTCTTATGATTCCGTTAAAGAGTTTCTTCTTGCAATCTGCAGCGTATAAAGTAAAATAAAATAAAATGAAATTAAATTCCATCCCCAAACGCACTTTCTCCAACCAGGATTAGAACTGCCAACTCATACTAGGGCTGCATCACAAGATGCAAGCAGAACCACACAGCCAACCACACGCTGTGGCATCGGCCCCTCAGTCTCTCACATATTCAATGCTGAGCCTCTAACGCATCGCGAAAGAACCTGAAAGTCACCTACACAAACAACTACATTCCTTGAGCGCAAAAGTTAAATTTCTGTCTTTCATTTGACATCGGCATTACAAATCATTAGTCATGAAAGTAGAAAAGGAATGTCAAGTGAACTTAGTGAGACAATTCAGTACCACTTGAGGAAGTAACTGCATTGTCACAGTGTTGCCAAATATCAGTAACGATGTTGCCAGTTTTTAGCTGTACTAGGAAGACCTGTGTAGCGATAAGCGACGCGAAATCGCGCTAGTCTCATGCGGGCTTCAAGAGGGGAGTCGCGCATTTCGGTTAATATGCGCTATCTCCTGATAGATTCCGTCGTCACATTTACGATGCAGATATTAAATTCGTCCAATGAGGCCGAAACTAGCGTTTAAATTTTTTGAAGCTTTACAGCATTATGATATTACAGCAAATGACTAGAGAAGTTAAAAATACTGATATTGTGCTTGCAACATACGGCAGGCCAAAGTCTGAGATATATAAACTTCAATCACGATTTCAGTTTCACCCCCCTCCCCCCCCCCAAAAAAAAGACTAAAACAATTACTTTGTTGGATATCTACAAAAGCAATTTTTTATGAGTTACAACGTTCATTTCCAGTATCATCTGCCACTAAACAGTAAGGTATCTAACACTTCGCATCTTGAAAGTGACAGCCCACAATATTCTCAATCCTAGTAGCATCTGGCCTCAACTGGCTTTTAGCCATGCATTGAGAAGAAATGATGATGAATTGGTAACTTACCCTCATCAACTTTCAGTGAGAGCTTTTTGTAACAAAACGAAAAAGTAATGTGAACCATCATTTTCTCCAATGATACTAGGCACTGTTGTCCGAAGATGGACTTTATCTACGTTGAGTCTTGTCAAACGCCCCTCACATTCAAGGAATATTACCTAAATGAATTTAGTCCTCATGAAGCTGTAACAAAACAGAGAATCTGAGTGGTTGCGCATATTCGTATTATCTTGCCGTAATACTTGATGCAAAGATGAGCAAAATACAAATCCATCATCTATCGGTTTCTTCGATTCTTTGGACAGTTTTCTTTGGTTTGTACTCCTTCACTTCGTCGGCTATCTACTGGTTTAATTGAAAATACAGTAATCAAAATTACGCGACTATTTGTCCCACATTTTAATGTCCTTGGTTTTTATTCTGAATGACAGTGATGATTTCTGTTGGACAGGTTCAATATATCTGAGCCTAATTAATGAAATTTTATTCCCATGACAGATGAAAGCAATTAGAACCTTGTGTCTCTATAATGAATTTTCATATGAAAAAATTAACACCTGACGATGGGCCTTTAAAATGTAAAAATGGTCTTGGACCTGTAAAGCAACATTCTTAATAAAAAAAAATTGAAAAAAAAAAAAAACAGCTGACACGGCTTCAGAATTTATTATTTACTTTATGGGATGACTACATCTGAAGTGATTTCCAAATAAGTTGTTCTATCTATATTTAAAATTTTACCATCATTTTAGAATAATTGATAAATTCATTTAAGAAAATGTTCTTTCGTTTTGTTTCCGATGTCACTTGATATTCTTGAAGTAGGTGGCTACAGCATCTGCTATGAGGTTTCCATGAGACAGTTGGCACGGATGATTTTGTTTGACAGTAAGCGGATAAATTAAAGACATAACGAGACGAAATGATGAGATCCAGCTTTTGCAACAAAACGGCCCCGATTTCTAAATTGGCTAGGTTTTCAGAAAGTGACTGTTATAAAGCTAGACATTACTGCTATAAACCCTACCTCATTTATTTAATCACAGCTGAGGCAGATTGCTCGCAGCGTGAAACAGAGTAGGAGTAGTTGATGTATGAAACGACCTTCTTGAACAAAAATTCAGTTTACTACTACAACGAGCATATTATGATGTTAATTTTTCAAAATATTTAATGTAGGTGACAAGAAAAAGTCAACTGACTGCAGAATTACATATCAGACTCACATCTACATGATGCCGAGGTTGCGAAACAATAGGCCCTACTCTGACGTTGGAAAATCTTGATTACATTGGTGGCCTGATGAACGAGTTTTTGTAGCTGGTGTCCTGCATGTTAGGATCCGGATCCGTAATTCCACTCAGGCTCGAGATACTGTGCTCTCCAAATTGCACATATATCACGTGGCCAGCTATTAAGTTACCTCATTGAGCGTATTACCAGTTTTATTTCTCGGTTTATGGTTGATTCATATGCAGGAATTATCGTTATGTTTACTGTACTCCATTAACTAACAATAAGAGTCACAATTTGTAGCAGAAAAGTCTTCCTAAATACCCAAATTTATCCAGTTTCCTTCGAGTTTGCTTCCTAATTAAATAAAATGTCCACAGGCCAGTATGGAAATTACAAGCCACCTGTTATTGACAGAACATCTTGCTACGATAAATAGCGTTCCATTTGAATTTTTTGAGCACGATCCTTGATGAGGTGCTCAATGGATTCCGGACCTGTCTTTGTTGCCTGCTTCGTTTATTTCATAAAATGTTACGTAGTCTCATGGCCGGATGCGATTTAAACATAGTTTTAATTGCAACGTGTTCATTAC
Organism: Locusta migratoria; assembly: GCA_026315105.1. Taxonomy (NCBI): domain Eukaryota; kingdom Metazoa; phylum Arthropoda; class Insecta; order Orthoptera; family Acrididae; genus Locusta; species Locusta migratoria. The sequence continues at coordinate 627,172,176 of CM048745.1, forward strand.
AGCGCGGTGATAGGTTTCAAAGTACAAACTTAATGGTGACTTTTAGGTGCCAGGTATCTCACGTCGATAGATTATCATTCGATCGGTGTCGTCGCAGATAGCGGACGACATTAATTTACTATACACGACATTAATTTACTATACATTGCAATGTTCAATGCAATTCGTGAAGTTCATTTATTTCTTATGTTAAAGTCAAAACGCGTAAGTTCCAAGAGGTCTACCGAATATCTGTTAGACTCTGTTTGATGGCTTCCTCTGTTCAGAACGAAAACTATTCCTCCAGCAGGCGCGCTCCGCCTACTCCGTTTCGAGACGCGCGCGCCTTCGCTCGCTTGTTGTGCCGCATTTACCGAAACGATCGTGGCTGCCGCCACCGTGTCATACCTCTTATCGACTTCAGAACGAAACGCTACTGTTAGCATTACTCATGATGCAAGAACACTTTATGTTCCAGTGTTACTATGATGTCTGACATAGCTATTAATAATTCGAAAATTTATTGGAATTATCCTTAACGCGGTAGCAATTATCGAGTGGACAAAAGTTACTTTATACGTCTTAATCTATTTTAAAACCAAGTTTCTATGCATTTTCCATCTGAATGATTATTTTACACTTTTCAAATTCTGTATGTGTGAAATTTTTCATTCAGTTTCAACCGTTTTTATGAGAATACAACAGAGACATTCGATACATTTGTTTTATTTCTATTTCACCTGACCCCTCTTATGTATTAGTCACGAAAAGATCGCGAAGGTAAAAGATAGGGCGATATGAACTCACACTAAGTCTTACCAGAAATAGTTTTAACTGCGAACCATTCACGACTGGAAGAGAAACAGGCGGAAACAGCAGTTGTATAAAAGTTGCCCTGCACCACACACCAATTAAGAAAACACACCAATTAAGAAATGGCGTTAATGAAGCAGTGTCATCCAGTTCTAAGTTAAGTTGAAAGTTCAAGGTCTCTTGTTCAGAGGGAAGTTGGTTTGAAATGAACTGCAAAATTTGTACCAACACACGGAAACATGAACAAAGTAAACTCTTTTGCACACGAGGCACGAAAGAAAGAAAGAAGGAAGGTTACGATTTAACATCCCCTCGACAAGGGGGTCATTAGAGCGAAGCAGAAGTTCGGATTGTCATGATAAGGATGTGGAAGGAAATCGGCCGTGCCCTGCCGCAGGGACCATTCCGGCATTTTCCTAGACTGATTTAGGAAAATCATGGAAAACTCAAATCCAAATGGCCGAAGGCCAATTCGAAGCGCCGTGTAGCCGAATATGAGTCCAATGTGTTACGAATGCACCAACTCGCTCCGTAGCAAAAACTAATGCGAGTAAATATTGCATTATCACGCGCTTCTGAGTTACGTTAATTAAGTGTCTGGCCTATCGTTAGTATAAAATCAATTGTAAAATTTGTAACAAAAACACAATAGACAATAAAGCAACCTAATAATCACGTGTTACAACGATTAAAATTGATCGATGAATTGTGCCATGGTTTAGAACAATATTAGGGAAAGCAATTGCACTGTTGCTTGTTAAAAGATAGTAAATAAAAGTATTGACGTATCTCTTATTCATTGATTTTGAACAGATGCCCTAGGTTGCGCAAGGCTGTAATTTTACCGCTATCATAAAAATTAAATTTACTGAGAACAAAATTTGTAAATAAATTTTATCCAAATTATCATTATGAATGAAGTTAATAAATGAGCAATCCTCGAATGTCCTCTGCCTATGTATGGTTTTGAAATTAAGGGTGTTAAAAGAAGTGTTCCAGATTTTAAGAGGAAGTTTTACAGATGAAACAAGACTAAAATGAACGTTTATACATTAGCTCTAAGTCGCTTATATTAATGAATACGAGAACTTGTTGATCTTCAATATTTTGAAACATATTCAACAAATAAATAAAACGGTAATACAAAATCCAAATTCAGAGATCAACTTGAAATAAAAACTAATGGTACTAACAATAATAAAGCACAGCAGTTCAAACACTTCACGAGGAGAATTATAGGGAAAATATGTGTTTAACAATATTAAGGAGATGAACAGCAAGAGCAAACTGTTTACGGTTGCGAACAATGTTCGTACAAGTAAATATTCCAACGGTGGAAATACGACCGCCTACTGCGAAATGAATTATTTGGAGCACATGTCTTTTTTTTCCGACGTGAAATCTGGGATCGGCAGAGACAAAGTATTATCCATCTAGAGACAACGGAAAATGTAATGCGGTTGGAAACGACCAAAGGTAGCTACTAGCAGAGAGAAACATATCTCATTATTTTGTGAGAAGTAAAGACGAATATCAACTGAAAGAATGTAAATACACGAGAAAAATAAAATTAATATGCATGTTTCTTAGATATGACTTCTTTCTTCAACATATAATTCCATCTCTTCTGCACAGAGGACTAGCTACGTGAGCCTAACTCTACTATGACAGAGAACCGTCCGCTTCTCTGCCTTTCGTGGAGATATTTCAGATGAAAGTGTTCTGCCCATATACGAATGACCTAAGATAACCAAACGGTTTGGTTTATAGGACAATTTCACTTTTGGCGGTTGCAATTACTTTACAAATAACAGATCGAATGAATGGAGTAATTTGAAGGGAAACTAATTATTACAATTACTTTGAATCACCTGCAAATATAAAAATATTTAAGACAAAAAGTACTTCTGAAGCAACATTAAACACTAACATTATAATGCACCTAAGCAGGCGCATCACTATACGAAGAAAACAGTTTCTTATTGGGAAAGGTTATGCGGATGTAATAGAAGTCACTATATTCTGCAGCAAAAGCCGTCTTGTCTATTTTATGATTATCGGTAAAAACTTGCGTAATAGCTGCTCTAGGACGGTACCCGCCAGATGCTCATTTTGGTGATATTCCTGGAATGTGAGCCGCGTATGACAAGATTGAACGTATATACGTCCAATTTGGGACAAAAGTCCGTAGTAACTTTGGAGAAAGTAGTCATTTCACACTTTCTCCGTTTCGTTGAAAGAAACTCTCCCCGGAAGTTGATGAACATAAGTCATCTATTCATCAGCATTTTCAATGATGTTGTCTGCTTTCGGACTGAAGCCTTACTTAGAATGGGCGCTGGCAGCGCAGCATGGATAAAAGCCAGTTGAAGCATGCTGTTTGTAGGAATGAGGATATTGTGGGATGGCCAAGAAATTCTTCCTATAGCTTAGCAGTATTGCTTACGATGCTAGGAAACTCTGATCGTTCCCTTAGTTCCAGAATTCGAGGTATTTTCCAATATTCATGAGGATATGAGATTAGTCATTGCATTTAAATGACTGTTATCCTGAATTAAATTTTCGACCTCCTTAAATTGCAAACAAGTTTGTGTTTTATGTCGGGACTGTCTGTATTAACTGCCAACAAATGTCAGGTAACTGAACGAGTAATCTCATTTTAGCTCGGTGGCGCCGTTCTCGTTTTCTCATCTACAGCAAGCATAGTTGATTAGTGAGATATCGTTGTACTAGTGATGTGTGTGGCTTCAGGTCTATTTTTCTCCTCTGAAAAATATCATAAATGGCATTCAGCAACGAAATACCAAAACTCATTGCAGTGTGTCAACCAAGAGATCGTCATTTTCTATTGTTATTGTAATCTTTATCATTCTGCTGTAATGCCGTAAATATCATTGATTACTATCATTATTACCATCATTATTATCATTAATTCAGTTGCAAAAGCTTTCTTTCCCATGTGGCCAAGAGACCAGAAAGAATGTGTGGTTTGACGAAAAATAGGACAATAGGAGAAAGTAGGTAAAATGTTTGTAACAATTTCTGTTGATTTAACATCGTGACGACAGATACTAAGCAACAACACATGCAAGTCGTCATAGGTTGCAACGTTCGAAAAATCCATCAGACACATGGGTTCGGATCCTCTTCATCATTTGTTGGCCCATCAAGGCTGTAACACTACGAAATCAATAAGCTGCTTAGTAGTCTATAGATTATATGTATATGTTTGCAGAGGAAAAACACCAGAATTGCACGTTTCCCACATATACAGTTTAGTTTCTGTGTTCATAGCCCTAATTTTAAATATCCAGTCTTCTGAATACTTAAGTGAAATAATTACTGTGTTGTACAAATAATCAGTTAACTATGTTTCTTCTGGCTTTCAAGCAAACCAACACGTAGAAGACATGAAATATTACTTGTACAGTCGTAAGGCTGCATTTTGAAACGCAGTCGCTTTCAAGTTGCGAAGTTTTTCGAGACGGATCAGAAATCATTGATTTCCAATAACTTTTCATCAAAAAATTAGCTTTTGTCGAAATGTATCAAAGCAATTGTTTTAGTCTTTTTTGGGGGGGGGGGGGAGGAAAAACTGTAATCGTGATGCATGTTTACGTATCTCAGTCTTTGATTTGCCGTATGTTGCGACCACAATATCAGTATTTTTTTTTCTAGTCATTTGCTGAAAATACATCATAATGCAGTAAAGCTTCAAAAAATTAAAACGATAGTTTCGGCCTCATTGGACGAATTTAATATCTGCATCGTAAATGTGACGACGGAATCTATCAGGAGATAGCGCATATTAACCGAAATGCGCGACTCCCCTCTTGAAGCCCGCATGAGAGTAGCGCGATTTCGCGTCGCTTATCGCTACACAGGTCTTCCTAGTACAGCTAAAAACTGGCAACATCGTTACTGATATTTGGCAACACTGTGACAGTGCAGTTACTTCAAGTGGTACTGAATTGTCTCACTAAGTTCACTTGACATTCCTTTTCTACTTTCATGACTAATGATTTGTAATGCCGATGTGAAATGAGAGACAGAAATTTAACTTTTGCACTCAAGGAATGTAGTTATTTGTGTAGGTGACTTTCAGGTTCTTTCGCGATGCGTTAGAGGCTCAGCATTGAATATGTGAGAGACTGAGGGGCCGATGCCACAGCGTGTGGTTGGCTGTGTGGTTCTGCTTGCGTCTTGTAATGCAGCCCTAGTATGAGTTGGCAGTTCTAATCCTGGTTGGAGAAAGTGCGTTTGGGGATGGAATTTAATTTCATTTTATTTTATTTTACTTTATACGCTGCAGATTGCAAGAAGAAACTCTTTAACGGAATCATAAGAAAACCTTTATACAATAAGTCTTTCAGAAAGGTCGACTTCAAATTATGGAAATGGTATTACATGTCTTCTTTGCTTCACCATACAAACGCCTTCGAAGAAATTCGAATTCACCTCCATTGATGTGAAATATCTCCTGTAGAAATGAGACATGAAGACACGAACCTTGCAGTGTGCCTGTATTGCTTTAGAACGTGCACTAAAACGTATTCACATAATTTAGCTCATACATTTACCGTACGATGAGCGGCGGCAGGCGCTGTGGGCAGAGGGCGAGGCGGCGCTGTGTAGCGCCGCCACCGCTTCTGCCTGCGAGGTATATGGGCCGCGGAGAGCCCTGCCAAGTGCTGCGGCCAGAGGCGGCGATGTTATTGGGCCGAAATGTTATTACCAGTGTACCAAAAAATGAAATACGTTACACATATGCTTCCTTTACACGTGGGGCATGAGCATGAACGAGTGACGCGAATTTAAAATTTTTGTCCACAGTCGGTTTCGATCGCTAATACTAAACAGGCAAGTCGCGCACTTTACCACAAGACCAAGGAGGGAGCTGACCCACTTATCTTCTAACTGCACACAAGAATTGCTGTATGAACTCCCGCAGTCTGCAGTGTTGCCAGATTGTGCAGATAGCTGGACTTAGAGCGAATCAGCGCGGCCACTTTTATTGTCCCATGTCGCGATCGGCTCGGACTTAGGCTCAGCGGCGGCCGGCCGGCGGCCAGGGTTTTTGTCAAAGAGTGTACATCAGGAATAATTCTCCACACTTTTAATGGTGACCATGTCCCATACAAGTACTATAACACCTTCAAATGTAGCCCATTACATAAATGTAATGGACACAAAGTACATACAATTTAATAAACAATTTAGGATTTTAGCTCATTGTAGTGGATTAAAAACTATCCTGGCATTTACTTTACAACCCAAAGGAAACCACTGAAACCTGTGTCAGGATAGTGTACATCAGAATGGAAGGTCCTAACAGCCATGCTGTGATTATCACACCACACTTTTTAATTCAACAGTTGTGTCCAACTGTAGATTGTGGTGATGTCAGGTTGGAATGGCTACATTATATATAAAGTGGGAAATAGGTGCAGATCAAGAAAAATCCGCTTGGTTTAGTGGTTCCCCATGCACAATAATTTATACAGTTGAAATACAGGTTGGGTAGAAAATTCATTCCCAAGTGGTTTTAAATATTGTCTTCAATATGACTATACTGTAATTTGAGAATCTTTCAAAGAAGTTATCACTTATCAGTAACTTAAGTGTCAAGCAGAGGAGACCAAAAAGAGGGTGAAATTGAACACTTGGACAAATTGAAAATCCTAAAAGTGTTGCTTCTAAATCCCTCCAGAGATAACAGGCAGTGTTTCAGTAGCCTTTCTAGTATACAATAAGTTTGAGTAGTCCAAATGTGGAGTAACAGTTTGGAAAGCCTCCACTGCACATGCACACTTTGCAACTCCAAAACCAATTGGAAAATTTAATCTGTTTAGCAGTTCGGCCACCCAACATGTTTCTTACTCGTGAACCAACTTGCCATTAAAAAGGAAATTTGTTTATAAGGGTTTCAGGAGCAGCATTTTAATACTGTATACTACAGGTTGTAACTTCACTAGCTTCATTACCATCAGTCAACCACCTTTTCAGAGTTGCAAATAAATTTTAGCTAGTAAGTTTTTCCTTGTTTAGTGCAGGAAAGCATCAAAATGAAGTCTTCTGTACGTGCAAGGAACTATTACAATGTATCACAGGAGTTAAAACATTTCTTACACAATACAGGAATTGTTATGAAAAAATGTGCATTCTGCTTGTATTGACACTTGAGAGAAAAGTGCTACATGATACATCCTAAAATTATTTGCATTGACTAATATCAAAGAATTCATCAGAGATTAGTGTTAGCCATCATTACATACCTCAGGTTCTGTCTATTTCAGCTTAAAGCTGTGATACCTTCAACACAGCCACAATTTACAAGTACAATACTGAATGCTTGTCATTCTGTTGACAAGTTTGGATAGTGTAAATGCATTATCCACATTACAGACAATTAGTTTTGATTCTGGTGGACTGTTTCAGGCACTTATCCTACCTTTTTACCAAATTTCCTTTTAATGTAGTTCAGATGGATGACATTAGCTCTGTATTTTGTCTGACTTGTTAAAATAAGAATGCACTTTTGTATCTGTAAACAGATGTTTGCTAGAATAATTTTAAATATCTTGCTGTACCTAAGGAGCTTTGCAACAGACATCTGACCATCCTTATACTGACAGCTCTGTGACTTTGGTTTTTGTGAATCCAATGCACTATTTTAACGATTTCAGTGAACATTCAAAAACTGACAACCCCAATTTTACCGAATCAAATCCGAATCTTAAATGAACATGTGCCCAATGCCGAACCTCAATCGAATCTAGAACCCAAATTTCATCTCAAGTACATGTATTTAAAAAGAATTACAACTGTATCACAGCCAGTGACTAAGATATAGCCTTCTGGAATGGATCCCAAATCAATATTTTTGTGTCCCTGCCTCGTCGCCGCTTTTGTGTCTCGTTTCCGTCGTAGGTGTCGGTGGCCGAGTGGAATGAGACCGACACAGGAATAAAGATAGCACTCTGGTGCAGGTACGGAGGGGAGCAGCCAGAAACTATAAACACTAGAGTAAATTAGAACGAGATATATATTGCACAGAATTTATACAATACTTAACTTTTACATAGATCAGTACTACAGAAGGCTGATACATAGTTGAGCTAGAGGCCTGCCTAGTGCCTGTCCGATGGCCAAGTCTTCACTGGTGCCTATCTGATTCCGAAGGTCTTGACTGGTTCCTATCTCAGTCCCAAGTGACCGCTGTCGTTCAGTGCTGGCCACGAGCGGAGTTGCAGCAGAGGGCGCTCGTGGCTGTCGTCGTAAGAACGCCGCGCCGTGCGTGCATGGCGGCGCGCGGCGAAAGTAGGTGGCGCGCACTTTGGACTTGTGCGACACCACAAATATTAACAGTAAAATTTAAGAAATTTAATTTAGATTTTTGTATTAAATCTTAACGATTTTTTTAATACCCTCTAACTTTAAAAGAAACTTGCATGAAACATCGATATATATGTTTAGAAGCTCTAAAAGGCAAGTTACATTTTGATGAGATGGAAACTAATTGCAGAATGAAGTCCTAGAAAGGATGGATTACATTTATTCCCTTTCTTTTCAAAGGGGGGGGGGGGGGGGGAGGATCAGAAATGAAACCCGAAAAGATCAGTAGCTATTGTGTCAGTTAAAAGTTGGGTGTGTAAATGTTGATATTGACATTTCTATCTATTCCCATTCAGCATAGTAATACAAATTTAGACATTAATGTGGTATGTGTATTCTCCCACGTTTACCGTTGTCTTGGGTTTGTTAGGCAGACAATTCAAACATGGTAACAGCTGACACGGATGTTTACATTTTTATTGTGGTGGAGTGAATTTAAGAATCAATTCCTAGGAACACTGATACCCCCAATAAAAAAAGAACACGTAAGTTGTAGCACAAAGCAGTAGTTTTAGCGTCAGGCATACTGATCCAACACATGCTTGCCAGTCGACTATGTAGTAGCTTTTAGATAAGACTTCAAATCTAGGGCTATTGTATGAAACTAAATGCAGAAATAGAAAACAATTTTTAGACTTATACAAATTTTACGAAATTTTTATTATAGGAATCAGATACTGGTATGATAATTGTGAGTTACAGTTCCTTTGTACTACAGAGCATCTTACCTCATACAATCTCGTGGATTCCTCCAAGCCTAACTTCAGTAGTGTTACACTTCAGCCTATTTCCACAATCATTTCATCAAATATCAGTTTGGTTACTAACTGCCAAATTAGCCGAGGTGATAACATTGGACAAGAAAAAATAAATGTATGCAGTGAATAATTTTCTTTATTGACGCTGCTTGGGTTTCCACATCACCATAGAGGTACCAAGCTTGATGCGTTACTCATTTTTTTACATGGCGAGTTTCCCCAGTAGGCCTATAAACCATGTTACATATTCATACCTGCCAACATACGAAACAAAAAACAAGAGATTGTATGATCTGATTTCAGTATGAAATGCCTTTTCCTTAAAATTTCGAAATGTATAATCACTCAGTGCACTGTAAATGCTTTGGCATAATAAAATCACTGTTCCACTAAACAAGTCATTCTCAAATTTAGTCATGCCCTATGGATAATAAAATCAGCAAAACGTACCAAAAAGCAAATAAAGGACCTTTCCTTGATTCGCTAATGTGTGTGAACTGTTCGCGCAAGACTATTTTGAATGTGGTTGGAATGACAACCTGTTTTTTCTGTATTTTGATATTAGTATCAAGTAAGCTAATAAATGAGTAATGGGCAAAAAAGTGAGCTACTTAAAAGAATCTTAGGTTGCACGATACAATCTAGCGGCACGAGAGAAAGTGAAAATCCAGGACTCCCGCCTACATCAGGATAGTTGGCAGGTAGGTATATGCAAGTTTACATAGAAATTCCTATCACATATAATTAAAACTATACAACTTGTAAAACAGCTACTGGTGTAAAGTTCATTAAAACGAAATTTACAGCCAATTGTGCGGCTAACAAAGTGTGTATAAGAACATTACACTTTAACATAATACATAAAACAAGAGGCAGCAAATATATATATATATATATATATATATATATCCCATCACAGCTGTTCATTCACGTTCAGAGTATTCCCTTATTTACTTTACTTTCTGGCAAGGTGTCAACTCACAACCTACAGAACAAAAATGAATTAGTCATGTACAACATAGTTTCAATCGTCTGATATTCACAAAGCCTAAAAATTAACACTTATCTTGGCCCTTCACAAGTAGGATACAAATACTTTTACAGCTGTAGTAACAATCACCCAGACTATAAAAGTAAATGTATGCAATGCTACATCTCTTAATACCGACAAGGACACTGCAGGCCAGCAGCTCTGCACAGCCAGTAAGCTACAGTATTCGGGATTGGCAGGTCTTTCACCAGACTTTTCATACTGCACATGCACAGTTGCAGGGAAGCAGCTCTGAACTAACAAAAAAAAATGATGGAAAGTCCAGGAAAGATGGTTGAATTTTGAAAAGGCTACTTCTAGTACTAAGACTACCACCTTACTTGTTCCATGTATCATGAATGCAACAATATTAACCTGAATTGAATATTAAAAAGTGTCTTTATCAAGAATTATTACATGAGACTAATATTTTTACATTAAGATTTTTAAAATTTTTTTGCATATTTACTAATTTATATCTAAACATTCATCTAATCTATAAAAGGAGTTATTCAGAAATTTTAATTTTTAAATGGTAGTTGGCTATCAGACTTTATACTATCTGGTGACAAGCCCTTCGTGGCAGTACAACTTACCCCTTTGTGGGGCAAAGGTAGATTTAACTAGAGTGCAGCTATGTATGCCGCTAATACTTTTGAAATTAGTTTTGAATGTTAAATTTTGTAAGGTGTAGGTATACAAATATATTGTGAAACATCCCTAGATCCTGAAATAAGTGTCTGCAGGATGATTTTGGTTGGGCCCTTTGAAAATATTTTGATCACACACTTGTGTCATGATTACTCTAATTGCCTCAGAATACAAAAGCATTAAATGAAAGTTGTTTTAATATAACTTACTGATTGTGACACCAAAATAACCAGTAGTTTGGAAGGACCATTTATCGCTTTGAACGACCTAATATCGATATGTAACGAAAACACGAGTATCACAGTGTCGTATATCAAACACACTAACATCTTCGTGTGTTAGGAAACATGTTCGCAAACAAATGAAAACATTCATTTTGATGTATATAAACAAATTAAATAATGCTGTTGGGTACATACAAGAACCTGTCAACCATAGAGTGGGGATAGCATGTTTTATTTTATTTTATGATCTGTATGAAATCTTCGGTTCATAAAGTTATTATCGTGGTCTACGCTATTACACGAGAGAGCGCGGGGGTGGAGAGCGCGCGGGGGGGGGGGGGAGGAGAGAGCGCGCGGGGGGGGGGGGAGAGAGCGCGCGGGGGGGGGGGGAGAGAGCGCGCGGGGGGGGGGGAGAGCGCGCGGGGGGGGGGGAGGAGAGAGCGCGCGGGGGGGGGAGGAGAGAGCGCGCGGGGGGGGGGAGGAGAGAGCGCGCGGGGGGGGGAGGAGAGAGCGCGCGGGGGGGGAGGAGAGAGCGCGCGGGGGGGGGAGGAGAGAGCGCGCGGGGGGGGGAGGAGAGAGCGCGCGGGGGGGAGGGGGAGCGCGCGGGGGGGAGGGGGAGAGCGCGCGGGGGGGAGGGGAGAGCGCGCGGGGGGGAGGGGAGAGCGCGCGGGGGGGGGGGAGAGCGCGGGGGGGGAGAGCGCGCGGGGGGGGAGGGGAGAGCGCGCGGGGGGGAGGGGAGAGCGCGCGCGGGGGGGGAGGGGAGAGCGCGCGCGGGGGGGGAGGGGAGAGCGCGCGCGGGGGGGGAGGGGGAGAGCGCGCGCGGGGGGGGAGCGCGCGGGGGGGGGAGCGCGCGGGGGGGGGGAGCGCGCGGGGGGGGGGAGCGCGCGGGGGGGGGGGAGCGCGCGGGGGGGGGGAGCGCGCGGGGGGGGGGAGCGCGCGGGGGGGGAGCGCGCGGGGGGGGGAGCGCGCGGGGGGGGAGCGCGCGGGGGGGGGGGAGCGCGCGGGGGGGGGGGAGCGCGCGGGGGGGGGAGCGCGGGGGGGGGGAGCGCGGGGGGGGGGGGGAGCGCGGGGGGGGAGCGCGGCCAGGGAGCATATGCAAAACAAAGGTTCTCGATTACTTCTAGTTTATAAAAAATCCTGTTATCTAGCTCCTTAATAAATTCAAAATTTTTATTAGGGACCTCTACGAGGCTGTAGTTTTACCCTAAATTGGTGTGTGGACAATTCAACTGAAAGGTTCAAAAAACAAATATTAATGTAAAAAAATAAGGTATTTTCTCAAGGCTCATTTGATATGAGATGTACTTCCTTAGTCTATTGTTCAGTTCGGTGATCTGCCGGCCCATCAATTCTATAGCATTTAACGTTCTGTTTATTTCTAGAGCCTGCTCCTCCCTCTGCTCCCTTCCCTGAAGCCTCTCTCTGTATCTGGAGCCGTGCTGTTCGGTATGCCTTTCTCTCTTGGTCTTCTAATTCCACTGCAGCTCGTTTCCTTTTCCTGTAGATCTTAGTCAGGAGAGAGGGACTAGCAGCAACCTTCAGAAGTAACATTAAGGGCCTTTGTAAAATTTTTGCATTTACAAATCAACTGATGTAAGAATAAAAGATTAATTTATACCAATCTGTATGAAGGACACTTATCAAGTAATGATTGAGGCTACTCTAACCAATGTGGCACAATATTACAAGCAAAAACAAATTATTTAGTTTCATCTATAGAAATTAACAATGAAAGGGTGCAGAAACTTTTAGCATTTGAAGGGACTAAGCAAAAAGCAATGTGCATCAAACTACTCCATGCTTTATGACTATACATAAAAGCTGTATGTAAGAAAAACCATAACTGCAAGCTTATTGCAACATTCTTCATTCAAAGCGCACCCCTGGTTTAGAGATATCAGTCTCAGAACTATTTCCTTGGGAGACTACTGATATATCTAGCTCATGAGCCACACCAGGTTCTGGCTCTCTTGAGCCCGCCTGACCACTAAAAGGAAAGTCATTGCTTAATATAACAAATTGTACAAACCCTATAGTCAAATGGGGTAGCTGTACCACATAAAGAATTATGGACAAATTTCACATCAAACATTTTAAAACTTTACACGTAGGACTATAGATATTGAGCACTTAGAAATGAAATGTGTAATTTCACAATAACAGTAAAAACTATTCTGGTACAAAGACTGTCATTTTAGATCAAACACTTTTACACAGTCACGGCAAATGAACATGCCTGAAGAAGAAATGAGGCGTTTATAAGAAGTATTTTAATTCAGTTGACTGAAATATATGTATTTTTTTACGCTGCATTCTTCAACTTTATTCATGGCACTCTTAAGCTTTCTTCACACCCAAACAAATTTACTACCCTACGAGCATGCGGGTGGATGGAAATAAATACTAGAAATCTGAAAAAATATGACTTAGTACAGAATAACTCATGTAGATTGAATAAATAGGTATATTTTAAAATAAAATTAAATCGTACGAACTTACTCACTGGACTGGTAATCTACCAAGTTACACTATTACTGTATACGGAGATTCGAAATAAAGTTCACGTGGTGCATGCATTAAGCACCATGCTTAACCTTACCATCACCTGCGAGGAGTAGAGGGGGGTTGATGTCTGCCTTGTCTTTGAATAGGTCCATCTCTCTCTGAAACGGAAAAACCTTTCGCGATCTTCCCGTTTTCTCATTGTGCTCCACTTTGTTGAAGTTGCGCACAAGGACCCGCCATTTGTTCTCACATTGGGCACTAGTGAAACTCGGGCGACAAGATTTGGTTAATTCGTGTGACACAAACTCCCAAAAATGTCGCCACAGCCGCATTTTGTGGGTACCTGACAGCATGCAAACAAAGTGCATTTGAAAATTTGAAACTAAGATAGGAACTATAGCAATTATAAATTAAATTTAATACTTATTGAAAAAACAAAAATGCTACGTTAAAATCATGCTAACAGCAATAATTAGGTACCTATCTTATGCCTGTGCAGCCTGAACAACTCAATAAGACTTAATGTAATCTCCGTTGACCAACATCCTAGTCCAGCGGGAGGAAAAAACTCTAAATATTCTTCCAATCCCTCTTCTGAAAGTAAATTAAACTTAAACATGTAAATATATAAATTACACGCAGCGAACACTACATACAAAGGCAGCGGTCTCCACAAAGGTATCGGCTTGCGAACTCATGGCTACGATCAAGTTCTCTCCAGGAAGAGTCGATCACAAGTGAGAAAGAGAAGCAAACACGTTGGACGACTTCCGAAGAGAGCACAGGTGTCAACTAGCGCTATGGGTGGCCAATATGCGAAACAGGTGAAATAAGCGTTCGAGTTGGCTTAGGAGTTGGCAACTGTGAAAAAGCGCGCATGCGCAGTAGAGGCCTTCCAAATCGTCAGCAACTGTCAGGAACTCTCAGCGTTTGGGCCACTCTAACGAACCTATTGGTTCCTCGGTTGCGCGCCGTCGCAGCTAGTACACGCCGGCGCAGTACGGCCCGCTCGTAGCGCCACCAAACGGTGAGCCAGGCGCGTAAGCGCGCGTCTTGCAGGGGCCCTTCCGCGACGATACTGCAAACCCTATAATCGCTGCAAAGCATAGATCTGAAACCTGTCATTCCGTTGCGCGAGAACGTCATATACCACCCACACTATCCAAAACAGTCATAAAATCTAATGTCAATAATAGAGATTTTTCAAAGAAGTGTTCTAGTTTCAATACGTTATCATTTCCTACTGCGCGATTTCCTCCTGGCGTCATGGTATGGAGAGCAATAGAGTAACCCTTCAGGTCGACAGAGAACTCTGACAGACATGCAGTTTTCAGGCCAGAAATGGGTATCTACCAAAGTGATGTAGAAGAACCGCCGTGGTCTGCAAAATCCTTAAGGTACGTTTAGATGGGCAATGAAAATTGCATATTGTCGACAATATATCCCGGAAATGTTGTCGGGCAACATTGCAGCCACATGTATTGCAGCAACACAAGTGACAACACATCGGCATCTATTGCCCAGCAATGTTTGCGGCAACTAATTTCGGCAGAGGCTACACAATTTCATACAAAATGGATGGGTGCGACTTTTACATGAAATAAGTGTTAATGCTATTCGAAACAAAAAGAAGAGAAATCGGACTCTGTGGATGCGTACTTTTTTGAGTAGGCGGAGTAATTCAGGAAATTTAACTCGTGAGTTAATGCTAGATACGTACCTGTTCGAGAACTTTACTCGTATGTTTAAAAACGATTTCGAATATCTCGCCCAATTAATTGGTCCGAAGATAGCTAAATCAAATACAAACTTGAGACACTGTATTCCTGTAAAGAAGTACGAGAAGAATTTATGAATTATTTTGTAAGTGATCAGGGTCGGGTGGCCTGGAAAGATGTATACTAAATTAATGTACAAGCAAATTTATGTTTTATTGAATAAAAAGTTTTGCTTACCTCTTCATTTGTTTTTATGCTGTCAAACCCCACTTCAGGAGCATCCCTAGACAGTATGAAACTGTATTGTAGACGAACCACGTGGAAGTAGGAGAGCCACCTGCACATCCACTTTTCTTTTGATGTTACTTTGCCTCGCTTTTAGTATAGGTTCGAAGACTTCTAAATTTCTTGTATGCGTCCTGAACTGCAATGCCAAATCCGTCAGCAACTGCCTGCCAACTATCTTTTTTCACATTCCTGTCTTTATATTTATTGCATTCTACGTCCCACAACTCAGGACGTAGACGAATAGAATTAATAAATGAGATTGTTTTCTCGTTCGACCACTTTTCCATATCTGACAGAACAAAAACTCAAGACGACAATAACTGTAAGACGTCTTCCTTCCTTCCTTCAAAACAGTCACGGTAAGCTCGAAAACAATGCTCCCGTATAGTAACTATAAACATCAATACTACTTTCAAAACAAACCAGCGCGCGCAAACTTTGGAAGCAACAAAAGCGAAACGATACTCTGTTTTCGTGACTGCAGCGCTGTCAGTGAGAGAAGCGCAAACAGCCTTGAGAGCGAGAGGAAAGTATTTACAGACAAGGACCGAGATAGGTATTGCCCTGCAATACGAAATGTTCTCCACCGTTCCCGAACAACACGGCAACCCCTCGGCAATCCCTCGGCAACTATCTGCAACATCAGCAATATTGTCCGTCCATACCGAAATATTGCTGTGTATTGCAGTCATATTGCAGCAGTGTTGACAGCAACACCATTTCAGCTAAATATTTAGGTAAAATGTTGTCCGTCTAAACGTACCTTTAGATGTCTCCGACGGAAAATGTGTAGGACCATCTCGAGCAAGAACTCCTTCCAGGATATCAGGTACAGTGACAACAGCAGTGGACCAGCTTGTCAGGAGTAGGGCTGTCACCCGTTCTGACAGTCCAGACATGTCATCGTTATGGATCTTCTTGTCCCGACATCCAAACGACACCCAATTTTGTCCAGATTTTGGCTAATTTGGCTCAAGTGCTGAAGTAACGCCATCTGTTAGCACAAAAAGTAAATGTATACTCAATTAGCATTATTAATGTCAACAAGCCTAATTTGACAAGGTCGCCTGACAATTGGCGTTGCATGTTGTCGACGATGCAAACACCTTCTAGATCTAACACCATCATTGGGAAAATATTCAATGGCTTTCTATACAAAACGATTTGTTTACTAGGGAAATTGATCATTTCATTTAATAAATTCGAAATATGTGATTCGATGACGCTATCTAAAAAAGCAATTAAGCGACGATTGAAAACACTATTATCTCAGATATACGAAACATAAAACGGAGTGAAGACTTCAGGCGCCACTCTTTTCATTAATTTGTGTATCGCAAAACCTTTTTAGAAAGTATACGTGACTCGGTAGAAATGAAGCGTAATCATTCCGCGGAAGATAGGTGGATTTACTTTCTTAACTAAACTGAAAAACCTGAATGTAAATGCCAACTGCAATAATTATGAGTATTTGTTTTCTTTTACCCCACACAACGTCGCTATGGAGAGACTATTTTCGTTAATGTAAGCCCACTGAACTAATAAAAGAAATATGTTGCTGCTAAGGACAGTAATCTCACAATGCCAGTTTCGCAATAAGCTGACTTGCACGGAGTTTTACATATAAGTAAAAGGGGAAAAAAGCCTTTCAGAAGAATAAGGTGAAATCTTCCGACAATATGGTGTACCAACTTATTCTGTCGCGACAAGTTCCATTTCCATGTAATTGCGTTCTAAATAAGAAGGAATAATATGAAACAATATTATTGCTTTATTTCTACCCCCCCCCCCCCTTCCCAATCTGTGTCCTGATGAAGACCTAGAGAGATATTCGGGAGGTTTTACGATACCCCTACCAGCAGTACATGCATGCAAGAAGACATGGAACACCATGATGCCTGCCGCGGTGGCCGAGCGGTCTGCGGCGCGCCAGTCACGCTCTGCACGGCCGCTGCGGTCGGGGTTTCGAATCCCCCCTTGGGCATGGATATTTGTCCCTTCCTTAGTATAAGATAGTTCATAAGTAGTTTGTAAGTTTAGGGACTGATGACCCCGTAGTTAAGTCCCAAAATCTCTACTAACATTTGAAAATTTTTTGGACGCCATGCCTCCTAGGCTCGTTCTACTAAGTTCTTCGTTCATGTGACACGACATCGAAAAAACTGTCATTAGGCCACATACATCTTAATGTGTGATTTGTCTGTCTGCGTCCAAATTAGCACATATATTAGGTTATCGGTTACTTTCGTCTGTTGTCGGGTTGAGTGTTGTATCTTACAAGGGGAATACCAAGCATGGTACAAACGAATTTTGATGGGTCGCATGTATGTCGTGCGGGAACTCCTCCAGACCACCAAGCTAAAAGGATGTGTTCCAATGCGCCTTGGATTCCACGAAAATCGAGATCAAAGTCCAGCGCGTAACAGCTATACCTGTACTACGTGAGTAAGCGTGGTGTAAGTAGCAAAGCACTTAACTGTCACACAGACGACACGCGTTAAAATCCTGCTCGGGACCAACTTTTCTCTCTTTTTATGCTTTCAAAGCAACTCTTATGTTAATACTTGAGTAATTGGTCATGATAATAACTTATGTTAATTCCTCATGTTGACGCGTCCCAGAGGATTATTATTCTGCACCCAGGCGGCTAGTCACTCGTAGCGAATTAGATTAGATTAGTAGTTGTTCCATATATCATGAATACGACACTTTGTAACGATGTAGAACGTGTCAGATTAATGAAAGGTGTCTTTACAAATTATTACTTTGAACTAAATATTACATCACACAATCATTTTTTTTTAATTTTTATTTATTTATTTTTTTATTCTTTTCAGATTTACTAATTTATATCTAAAAATCATCTATAGTGTAGAAAGAGTTGCCATTCAGAAATTCTTTTAATTTATTTTTAAATGCTAGTTGGCTATCTGTCAAGCTTTTGATGCTGTTTGGTAGGTGACAAAGACTTTTGTGGCAGCATAATTCACCCCTTTCTGTGACGAAGCTAGATTTAACCTTGAATAGTGAAGATCATTCTTTCTCCTAGTGTTGTAGTTATGTACACTGCTATTGCTTTTGAATTTCGTGGGATAGGTAATAACAAATTTCATAAGTGAATATATATATACTGTGAAGCTACTGTGAAGATCCCTAGCTCTTTAAATAAGTGTCTGCAGGATGATCTTGGATGGGCTCCAGCAATTATTCTGATTACACGCTTTTGTGCAATGAATACTATTTTACTCAATGATGAATTACCTCAGAAAATGATGCCATACGAAAGCAGAGAATGAAAATAGGCATAGTAAGCTAATTTACTGAGAGGTATATCACCAAAATTTACAAATTTACAAAACAAAAAAAGGTTAACAAATTTATTACGAGGTTTATTTGGTTGATAACGCTAATATATATGTGTTGTTGTTGTTGTGGTCTTCAGTCCAGAGACTGGTTTGATGCATCTCTCCACAATACCCTATCCTGAGCAAGCCTCTTCATCTCCACATAAGAACGACAACCTACATCTGTCTGAATCTGCTTACTGCTTACTGTATCCATCTCTTGGTCTTCCCCTGCGATTTTTTCCCCACACACTTCCCTCCAACGCTAAATTCACAATTCCTTGATGTCTAAGAATGTGTCCTACCAATCTATCCCTTCTTTTAGTCAAGGTATGCCAGAAATTCCTTTTCTCCCCAATTCTGTTCAGTACCTCCTCATTAGTTACGCGATCCACCCACCTATTCTGCAGCATTCTTCTGTAGCACCATATTTCAAAAGCCTCAATCCTCTTCCTGTCCGCACTGTTTATCGTCCATGTCTCACTCCCATACAAGGCAACACTCCATACAAATGCCTTAGGTTTAAATCAATATTCGATGTTAACAAATTTCTCTTTTTCAAGAACGCTTTTCTACCCATTGCCATTCTGCATTTTATATCCTCTGTACTGCGACCATCATTTGTTATTTTACTGCCCAAGTAACAGAACTCATCTACCTCCTTTATTGCTTCGTTTCCCAATCTAATTCCTTCAGCATCACCTGATTTTCTTACACTGCACTCCATTACCCTAGTTTTACTCTTGTTAATGTTCATCTTATTTGCACCTTTCAGCACACTGTCCATTCCGTTCAATTGCTCTTCCAGGTTCTTTGCTGTATCTGACAGAATTACTATGTTGTCGGCAAAACGCAATGTTTTTAATTCTTCACCCTGAACTTTAATTCCTTCTCCAAATTTCTCCTTGCTTTCCTTTATAGCTTGCTCAATGTACAAATTGAATAACATTGGAGATAGGCTACAACCCTGTCTTACTCCCTTTCCAACCACTGCATCCCTTTCATGCCCTTCAACTCTGACAACCGCTGTCTGGTTTTTGTACAAGTTGTAAATAACCTTACGTTCCCTATATTTTACTCCTGCTTGCTTCAGAACTTGAAAGAGTTTACTCCAATCAACATTGTCAAAAGCCTTCTCCAAATCTAGAAAAGCTAGAAATGTAGGTTTGCCTTTTCTTAATCTGTCTTCTAGGATAAGCCGTAAAGTGAGTATTGCCTCCCGTGTTCCTACATTTCTCCTGAACCCAAACTGATCTTCCCCAAGGTCGGCTTCTCCAACTTTTCCATCCTTCTGTATATAATTCGTGTTAATATTTTGCAGCCATGACTTATTAAACTGATGGTTCTGTAGTTTTCACACCTGTCTGCACCCGCTTTCTTAGGGATGGGGATTATAACATCTTTCTTAAAGTCTGAGGGTACTTCACCTGTCTCATACATCTTACACACCAGGTGAAACAATTTTGTCATGGCTGGTTCTCCCAGAGACTTCAGTAGCTCTGAGGGAATATCATCTACTCCAGGGGCCTTGTTTCGACATAAGTCTTTCAGGGCTCTGTCAAATTCTTCTCTCAGTACAGTATCTCCTATTTCATCTTCATCTACATCCTCTTCCCTTCCTACAATATTGTCTCGAAGTTCATTTCCTTTGTAGAGCCCCTCTATATATTCTTTCCACCTTTCAGCTTTCCCTTCTTTTCTGAGAACTGGTTTTCCATCAGTGTCCTTGATATTCATAGAGCTTTTTTTCTTATCTCCAAATGTTTCTTTTATTTTCCTGTAGGCTGTATCTATTTTTTCCCTATTTATACATTCTTCTACATCCTTGCATTTGCCTTCTAGCCACTCCTGCTTAGCCATTTTGCACTTCCTGACAATCTCATTTCTTAGTCGTCTGTACTCCATTTTGCCAGTTTCATTTACTGAATTTATATATTTTCTAATTTCATCGATTAAATTTAGTATCTCCTGTGACATCTAAGGATTTTTTGTAGGTCTTTCCTTCCTACCTATTTTGTCCTCTGCTACCTTCACTATTTCATCTCTCAATTTTACCCATTCCTCCTCTACTGTTTTATTTCCTCCCGTTTCTGTCAATTGTTGCCTAAAGCTCCCTCTGAAATTTTTAAGAACCTCAGGTTCCTTCAATTTATCCAGGTCCCATCTCTTTATTTCCCTACCTTTTTGTAGTTTCTTTAGTTTCAGCCTACAGTTCATAACCAACAAGTTATGATCAGAGTCTATATCTGCCCCTGGGTATGCCTTACACTGTAGAACCTGATTCCGAAATCTATGTCTTACCATTATAAAATCTATCTGGTATCTTCCGGTGTCTCCTCGTCTCTTCCACGTATACAACCTTCTTTTGTGATTCTTGAACCAGGTGTTGGTTATAACTAAATTATGTTCTGTGCAAAATTCTACCAGGCGGCTTCCTCTTTCATTCCTTTTGCCCAGACCATATTCACCTACTATCTTCCCTTCACTTCCTTGTCCTACTACCGAATTCCAGTCTCCCATAACAATTAAATTTTCCTCTCCCTTAATTGACTGAATAATTTCCTTTAGCTCCTCATATATTTCTTCGATTTCCTCATCATCGGCAGAGCTAGTTGGCATAAAAACCTGTACTACTGTTGTCGTTGTTGGCTTCGTATCTATCTTGACAATGATAATGCGATCACTGTGCTGGTCATAGTAGTTTACCCGCATTCCTATTTTCTTATTCATTATCAATCCTACTCCTGTGATACCCCCAATTGATTTTGTATTTATAATCCTGTACTCACCTGACCAGAAATCCTGTTCATCCTGCCACCGAACTTCACTAATCCCCACTATATCTAACTTCAACCTATCCATTTCCCTTTTTAAATTTTCTAATTTTCCTACTCGATTAAGGGATCTAACATTCCACGCTCCGACCCGTAGAATGCCAGTATTGTCTTTCCTGATGATCACATCCTCCTGAGTAGTCCCCGCCCGGAGATCCGAATGGGGGACTATTTTACCTCCGGAATATTTTACTCGAGAGAATGCCATCATCATATGTTCATACAGTAGAGCTACATGTCCTCGGGAAAGGTAACGGCTGTAGTTTCCCCTTGCTTTCAGCCGTTCGCAGTAGCTGTTTGGCAAAGCCACATTAGCTGATGTTACAAGGCCAGCTCAGTCAATCATCCAGACTGTTGCACCTGTAACTACTGAAGAGGCTGCTGCCCCTCTTCAGGAACCACACGTTTGTCTGGCCTCTCCACAGATACCCCTCCGCTGTGGTTGCACCTACGGTACGGCTATCTGTATCGCTGAGGCACGCAAGCCACCCCACCTCGGCAATGTCTGTGGTTCATGGGAGTGGCTAATATATATATTAACCACACATAAAATTATGTATTAGACACTGATATGTATGGAAACTATTAGAAAATGAACTTAAAACTGAGGTGTCACGCTAAATATGCACCCTCTTAACTTAGTCCTAAAAGCAGAAAGTAAACAAAACCGACTTTTCACTGTTTCTAAAACAATAGCCAAATAAAGGAAAAACTTTTATTGGCGGGCTTTAAGAGCACGCCAATGAACGTATTTAATTAGTTAAAAAAGTTAAATTACAATTTATTACTAGCTAAATTCCTTATCTTTTACAAGCGCTCTTCAACAGCACGTCCGACCTTGAGCAGGGCTGCCAACTTCATCGTTCATATGTAACTGTAATTACCTGATGTAACTATATCTTTGCAATAATAATTGATAAAGCGCGGAAAACGAATTTATTTATATACAATCAATCATCGGACAAGTGGGAAAAAAAGTTCTGAGCAGGATTTCAACGCAGGTCGTGTGTTTGACAATCGAGCGCTTGCTAATTACACCATGCTGACTCACGTACTGGCAATGACTTATACAGGTATAGCTGTTAAGCGCTGCACTTTGATCTCGATTTTCGTGCAAACCAAGGCGCACTGGAACAAATCCTTTTAGCTTGGTGGTCTGGAGGAGTTCCCGCACGACGTACCTGCTCCCCATCAAAATTCAAATGTTCAAATGTCTGTAAATCTATCGGACCAAACTGCGTGGTCATCAGTCCGTAGCTTACAACCTACTTAAACCTAGGTAAACTAACCTAAGGACAAACACACACACCCATGCCCCAGGGAGGATTCGAACCTCCACGGAGAGCAACCGCGCGCTCCGCAGCGATACGCTTTAGACCACTCGGCTACTCCACCGCGGCCATCAAAATTCCTTTGTACCTCCTGAGTTACCTATATTTTTGCGTTTTTCCGATCAGACATTAATGTATAGTTGAATGAAGTGCTAGTTCGTGACCAGTTCATATCTGACAGCAGAGACACTCTTCTTACCTGGTAGACGATTTGTGTTTCCATAGACCTACTACAGTTTTTAACGCCCTAAATGTCATTGGTTAATGTAAGAAACTTGTAATCGAGAGAAGGGTTTTCTAATGCACTCGAAGTAGTTCATTTGTTTAATCTTCCAACAGACATTAATTAAACAATTTTTAATAGTGATTCTCCGGTCTATAAAAATTAGATGCGCGAATCATACAACAACAACAACTACTACTACTAATGAGAAGCCGGAAAAATGGTTCTAAATAAAATCAAAGTGTCAAAAGACAGATAAAGGAAAGGTGACGTTTTAAATCTCGCGTTTAAGTAATTGTTCACACAGGAGATTCGTACGAACGCACAACGGTTTGACCATCGAACTGACTCATGTATAACATTAAAAGGCGTACCTTGTGTTGAGAACCAGCTGAAGCAGTTTAAAAACAGATAAGGAGCCAGATGCGGATGGAATGCCAGTTGGGCCGCTTACCTAGTTCGCATTTATTGTGAATTTCTATCCCAGCGACAAGTACCAAGAGACTGGAAAAAATCGGCGAATGCTGAATGAAAGAAGGGTAAAACGGCGAACACGCAGACTTATAGAACAATGTTATCATCGTCAGTTTACTGCAGAATTCTTTATGCTCTCAGTTCGAATATAATAAATCTCTTTTATACGGCAAATCTTCTACCCATTCATCAAAATGGTTTTGGAAACATCACCCAATTCAGCATATCTAGCAAGTCTGAGACTAATGAAACAGAGTAACTCCGTTTACCTTGATTTCCAAAATACGTTTGCTGCAGTGACCCTCTGGAGATGCTAAAGTAAGTACTAGCAAATGGGATATGTACCCAGATATGTGAGTGGCTCGAAAACTTTTAAGTAATAGAAGCCCTTACGTCGGTCTCGGCGGTAGGTGTTGATCGGAGACCACGCGGTCATCACGAGTACCCTAGGAAACTGTGATAGGATGCTATTATCGTCTATCTGAATAAATAGTCTGACAGGCATAATAGAAACCTGTGGCTGTTTGCAGATGATGATGCTGTTTTGTACGGAAAGGTGTCGTCGTTGAGTGACTGTGGATGGATATATGGTGTTTTGAAAGACAGCTAGATACCTCACTATAAACTTAATTAGATGCTGATAGTATTCTAATACATCATTAGAATATGCTGCTTGATACAGTCTCGCCTATTAAACATCTAGGCATATCGTTGCAGAGCGATATTAAATAGAACATTTATGGGGAATGTGGGTGGCCGACTTAGGCTTATTGAGAGAATTTTGGAAAGATGTGGTTCATCCGTGTAGAAAATTAGTGCGTCCCGTTCTTGAGTGATGCTCTAGTGTTTCGGATCTACACAGGGTCGGGTTAAAGGAAGATATAATCGTCGTCGAGCACTTATTGATTAATGCTTAAGGTGAAAAAATTTTCCACTGTCTTTTCTATACCCCTACATGCGAATTAATAAACAATTCGTTACTCAGTTCATTACTTCAACAAATTAAAAAAAATCAACCTGGTACGGTTATAGAAACTCTTCCAATTGTGTGCTCCGTGCTTGTTCGCATCATGTTGCAGACTGTCATTATAGCTTTGTTATTGTTCATATGGCACTACTCATACTGTAATAGGAAAGATGCAATGGTTAGCTCTTTACCCTCGGATTACACGGGTGGGGACGAAATACCGTTCATGTTACGTTGGGTTTCCCGAGATTCTGTTAAACCAGAGTGCCTTCCGGGGTCGTACTTTTTACAAAAATAACGCCCGATTTCCTCTGCCACAACTCACAAATCCAAGCTTTTGCTGCTTGTCTAATAACCGCGTCATCGACGGCAAGTTCAATGGCTTTCACAAACCTTTTCACGGAATCTCTCACAAATTTGACTTCAGGGATTTAGGAAAACACAGTAAACCTCAACATGGCTGGCCATACACGTATTTCCTCTTAATATCAGTGGCGTTATTTCCCACTGGAATTGGTACAAACATTGAAGAACATCGATGTACAGTGATTCGTAATAAACGATAAAATGAAAAAGCACTACCGTTGATGTTAAATAGCACCGAGAAGATGATTAAGGCAGACGTTATATTGTCAAACCTAATGAAAATTGAATGGCATTTTCTTCATATTAACTTGCACTACCCAAGCATAAGATACGAACATTACGAGTGAGGCATACCTAATTTATCAACGCTGTAGCAACCTTAAACAGACAGATTATTCACCCCGTGTTTCGACGCGGTAGGTGAGTAACGAAGTAGATTACATATTTCTCTAATTGTTACAGTATCAGTACCTGTTGAGTCTAAGTTGAAAAATTTCTTGTTTAGTTCTTTGAACTGATATCACAACCAAGTTTCATTTTTTTCTGTCACAGCTCTGTGAAAGAAATTACCACCGCCGTTAACTTCCATAAATCGCAATAACAAATCCTTGGCCTGCTGCTACAGTTGCTGACGCAATGGAAAGGCACGGAATTCCAATTCTGGAGAAGCTGTGTGACCTGCATGCTGTGGCGTACAGCAATGGGAATGCCTGCGCGTTGCTGTGAGCTTTCTCACGCTGATCTACAACTACCTGCTCTACGAGCTGCGCAGGTCTGCAGTACACGTCGCGGCGTATTTCTTGCAGCGTCTTGGACGTATCTCGTGCACTTTCAGTACGGATAAGTCTCATATTGCTTTTTCTTTTTCTTCGTCTTTTTATCCTTCTTCCTCTTATTCCTCTACTTCTTATTCTTCAGGGTACTCATACAACAGCTTTCTTCCTGAACAACTTTCTTCCTTTATCTTTGTGTAATATCGTTCTCTTCTAATGTCGTACATCATTCCCTAGTCTTCCTCCCATTCCGTCCACTTCCCAAGTTTCTTGACGATATGGAAGTACTGAGTCATCTCCCAGAGCTGAAATACTAATAAAAAGAAGAAAACGAAGTAGATTATATAGAAAAGTAGAAAGATTTACTTGCTTGTCAGAGATGTGCAGGAGGATTCTAAAACCTGGCTTTACGTAGAAAGAAACAGTTTTGCATCATACGTACGTTTAGCATATCTCCTGCCCCTCATTACCACTTATTGCAACGTCGTTGAAATTTAAAAGCTGTCTGTGTGTTGCTTAACGTTGAATCTATCGTTAAATCAGACAACAAATTGTTCATTAACACAGCAATTTTGTTTAATTATGGCCCTGATATTGATGTATATACTGTTAAATAAGAAACAGTGCATTAAACTGATTATGTGCGTAACGGATCTGTTAACAAAGCAGCTGTGGTAAGTCACCATATGAAACAGACACTGACTATACTAAAAAATTGACTGCGAGAAAGATATTAAAAATCACAAACCACTTTGTTAATGTTTCACTGAGAGAATTTTATGCAGATCAGTGCCTGATTATAAAAATTTGCCAGCCGCGGTGGCCGAGGGGACTAAGGCGCTCCAGTCACGGTCTGCGCTGCCACTACGGTCGGGGGTTCGAATCCCCCCTCGGGCATGGATATTTGTGCCGTCTTTAGTATAAGGTAGTTGATAAATAGTTTGTAAGTTTAGGGACTGATGACCCCGTAGTTAAGTCCCATAAGCTTAACAAACATTTGAATTTGATAAAAATTTAGTATCACAATCAATTAACTGTAGTGTTGCATGACAATCATTTACTATGGCACCAATACGAAATCTGTTCAACAAGATTACAAAATAAATACTACACTTTAAATCCACAAATAACTAATTATCAAATGAAGGTAGCAGGTTAATCTTTTAACTACGTAAATGAAACAGGAAAGAAAGGTCAACTTTGCTACTTATAATCACCATTACATTACCTACATAATATAACCTTTTATAGTGACATTAAATGCAATTACCTTCATTCCAGCGGTGGTAAAATGTTTTCATAGTAATAAAAATGCAATATATACTCCAAATACAATCAAGTCAACTTGCTGGCACAACAGCCTCTGCTCTACATCGGAGCCATACACACAACTCAACCGCTCTCTAAGCGAGCTAAACCACAAGTGCTACTCTCTCTCTGCGCGAGCTACAATGCTATGCGGCACATAATCGTTGCCAGAGATGAAACTTCACAGACTCAAGTACACATATCGATACACACAGTAGAAGCGATATTATACATTTTCTTGCAAGCAAGTTACTCGACACAAAACAGGAGGCACAATATTAGACATTTTATATATGGACACGTTTCAACTTCATTAGCTAATCAGTTGAAAATGCCATTTTGTAATAGACCTGGTGTAACATTTTTTCTGTCTTCAGTGTTGTCAAAATGATAGCTGCTCAAAAGTTCCTTCTGGCTAGAAAATAGACAATGTCAGAATAACAGAAGAACTGTCGACCTGTTACAATATGGCAGCCATAAATTGTGAGAAGTTGCATTATCCCGCTACAGCGCAATCTATTTAGTCACTTATCTGCAGCGTATAGCCTTAAACGCCTCGTTCAGCTGGTCTATGAAGACGGAGTAATACTTACCAGCTATTCTAAAGCACTGACGAAGGTAGTGTACTAGCATAACATCATCTACATCCCTGAAAACAGACCTCACGTCTTTCATGATTGATATCTTAGTGTGAAACTTAATTCTAGCCAAAAAGTTTTTTATTAAAATGTGGAAAAACAACTCTCCATTGTCAAAGCCTTGCCTTCATCTGTACCCTGTTGAAACATTTCGGCACCTACTATGTTGGAAGCTTCCTCATGTCAAGGAGATTAGACAATCCCAGAATATGTTGGACCTTTTCGACTCGTATCTGCCAGTCGTTGTGAACCAGATTGTGAACAGCATCACTCGTTGCCGACTGTGTCAGTTTGGCCTCCATAGCGGGAATCAGTATAGCAACGGAGAAACGATGCTCCAATATTTTGCGGTCCTCTGGGGATGATACTTCTTTCCGATTAATTACGATAGTACTGTGTGAATTTGTCTAGCTTACATCTCCAGAGAACCAAAACCTTTGTGACAACAGTTAAAAGTACTGAGAATTAGCCATTTAGACATCATCCTATAACTAAATTTTGTTATAATGATGGGAAACACCTGATTTCAGAGCAGTTACAATTACGCGAATTTTACATTTTCAGTAGGATCAGGCTAAAGTTGCAAACTTCAATAGTCCTCGTAAATAATAACCTATAAAGGATGTCTCTCCCAAGATTCATAGAGTCGAATTTCTGTCAGGGGACGCGGGGTAATGGCCGTGCGGTCTGGAGCGTCTCATTATGGATCGTGCGGCAAATCGCGCGAGGGATCGAGATGTCCCTCGGGCATGGGGGCATGGGTGAGCGTGTGTGTGTGGTGTGTGTGTTGTCCTTAGGGTAAGTTAGTTTAAGTAATTTGTAAGTCTAGGGTGCGACTATCAGAACAGTTTGGTCCCTGTTTGGACATTTGACTTTCCCTCTCGTTTTTCGGCAAGTAGTTGCAATTTTACTTCCGCAGTATGTAGCTGCAGAGAACGTAAACAGTAACTGCTCAACATGTGTTACATGTGATGCTCAATATAAACAGAAATCATCGCTTTGTTTTCTGTCACGTCAGTAGTAGGGTGAAGCCGATTATACCCCAGGGTGCCCACAATGCATTGTCTGAGGTACCGTTACCATCCCCCACCCCTTCACTCTCGGACACTGGCCAACCGCTGATGTACCGTTACTTCCCCTTACTCCTTCGCCCTCAAACAATAGCAATGTTAACTACTTGCACTTAGTAGGACAATGATGCTCTTAGGGACGAATGACAGATAACAAGTAAACACATTTTGTACAATGCATTTACTGGGGACAATGACTGATAACATCAAAAAAGTACTCGCCCTTAACATAAAGTTTGAAGTCTCGTAAACAACTTGCCCTTCCAAGAACCGTCCCCATCATCACCACCACCCCCAATGCTGTCCCAACCGCCCCCACCTACCGCCAGGTTCGCCAGCCTCCTATTAACTTTTTAAAATCCTAAATTGTATATCAAATTAATTCAACATCCTATGTTTTTGCAGTAACTATTTTCCAAAAGGAACATTACGTTTTCTCACGGAAATCGTTAGCGAGATGCCTAGTTATTCATGAGTTATCTTTAACGACATTGTTTAAAAATGTTTGTATAGCTTATGGGACTTAACTACGGGGCCATCAGTCCCTAAACTTACAAACTACTAATGAACTAACTAACACTAAGGACGGCACAAATATCCATGCCTGAGGGGGAATTCGAACCCCCAACCATAGTGGCCGTGCAGATCGTGACTGGCGCGCCTCAGTCCCCTCGGCCACCGTGGCCGGAACAATTGTTTAAACAATTTTTAAACAATCGCCTGGAGCATAAAATATTTCAGATGGAATTTACCGAAAAAAAAAAAAAAAACATATCTTTTTCGGTACTCGTTCGCTAGTTAATGTCTCTGGGCAAAATAATTGTGTACTACTTCTTGCTACACTCTTTACGGTAGCTAATTATCATATAAACTGCGACAACCTACATTTTCATTAACCATTTCTGGAAGAACATTTTGTTTTCTCGGAATCGGTACATGCAGGTAGGTAACGTATTACATCGAATCTTAATTACAACTCGTATGGAACGCAATTTTGCAGGTAACATAGACATGGCATATAAAATAGTTGTAATGCTATGGGTGTGTGCTCTAAGTGTTGTATAACCTACGTACATTCATCGACAAGTACTTTAAAAACAATTATAATCGAAATCAAACATTTATCACTAGCCAAAAAAGGAAATGTTTCGCATTCGGAAGTCGTTCGCCACTTACGGTCTATGGACAAAATAACTGTATACTGCAGCTTGATACCCTCTTTTGAGTAATGTAATGCAAAATTTACATGTAATACAAAATAAAATATTTTATCTGTCAGATGTATGTGCGCAAATACTTACAATGTCACCAACCACGCTCTTTGTTCAGACGATGTATGCGACAGCTGACTGACGTGTTTAAAAAAATAGCGCGAGATAATAAATGGGATGTGCGGTAGGAACTGCTAAAAGTCAAAAAGCGAACTTGTGTGCTCATCTTAACACTCCTTCGATGTCCTGATGTGTAACACAGCTACTATAGGAGACATATTGCTTATAAAAACATTCGAATTTACTGACATCAATCGCGAAAATAGACAATAACATCTGATTCATGCACAACGTCTGCGTAGAAACTATGGATTACGAACACTGCACCTTACACACAGTACTTTAGCGTCCATCATCCACCGCCTGGTTGTTCAATCAGCTACCGTTACACTTGCAGCAAGCCATTGTGACAGCTCTCTGAGGAATGCGTGTAAATAGACATCTGCATGTGCTGATAGCACTGTTAACAATCTTCCTGGCAGAAAAGGAATCAACACACGTCCTGCGCTGCTGTGGAGTGGTCGAGTGGTATAAAGCGCCATGGTGCGGAGTGCGCAGTTTCTCGCCGTCGGGAGTTCGACCCCTCCCTCGGGCATGGGTGTCTGTGTTGTCTACATGCCTAAGTCAGTTTAAGTACTTTGTAAGCTCAGGGACTGATAACCACAGACGTTAAGTCTCATAAAATATACAAACATTTGAACACGTCCTGTCTTCAATACTGCACTTCCACGGAATTACTGTATAGAGTTTAAAGTTTACAATTTTTCCCCTTCTAATGAACAGTCTGTTCTTTCTCTAGGTATAAACTTATCGAAACCCTACTGTATAACGATATTTTCTTAGATTCACTTCGGTGTTTTCTATTTTCTCCTCCAACCAGTAATTCTACTGGTTCAGGGAAGGTAAGTTTTCGAACTCCAATATGCATCGCAATGTCATCATGTAACCCACCTCTTTTAACCAGTTCTTTGACTTCCCACAATTCTTCTAGATGAGAGCATTCAGCTTAATTTTACCTCTTATTTGATACATAACACAAATACTAAAGCAGTACAAATCCTCTTGCTTGTACGCTGTGTGCTCTTCCAGAACGCACTTCCGCGAAATTTCTGTGTGTAATTGAAAGTTTACAATTATTGCAAATGAGCATTCATTATAGGGAGTTAGTCCATCCATCTCAAACTCCACAAACGGCTTCTCTGATTCTAAATGTAGAACATCCAGTCCAACGCATTTAGACGCAATGTAACCATCCTTTTTAAGATGATCGAGGTGGGAAACGAGCTCTCCAAAAAGCGCCGTCAAGCCTCACATATTTCGAGGTCCTGAGTTAAAAGTACACAAGCGGTGATAGACGCTCCATCCAATTAAATAATAGGTGACTGTGCTTAAACACTAAGTAAATTGCGCGATCACACAGAACAAAATAAGCGCTAACTCAAATTAAATCAATTCGCTACACCAGATAATGTATAACCACCGAAACATGCAGTTAAGGTGTTAACTGCTCTTAAGAGTGTATTTTCATGAATGGATATTTGCTTAAGTCTGTGCGATGGATTTACAATTTTTCTTAGGACCTGGGGAATGACATTCTTTGTAGGTATGAGTCCTAGTCCGTCGATATCTGTATCTGGAAGCATTGTAGTGACTAATGCTCTGGATTGGGAGAAATATGGTTCTAGTTGCTTTAATGTAGCTCTTCTGTGTAATACCTTGCTGGCGCCAATATTACGAATCTCCACGTAATTTACAGATTGTGGCGTACGTCGTGAATAGTAACACGAATTCACTGTATAAATTCTGTATTTTTCAATACTGAAAGCTACAGCAAATATATAATTATCAATCCAGAGATATATACAAAGACATTGCAAAATAATATATTATCAATTCCTAACATCCTCCCCACCGTGGTCAACCCCCATGGGGAATGACCAGTTGAATGGGACGAACTATCTGGTGTCCTTCTGCTGTGTATACTGTTCGTCTTGATCTCTTCCTTCAACTAGACTCTCTATTCTTGCTTTCTTCCATAGGTGGCACGAGCGTCCATCTTCTTGAACCAGAGCAACATCACCAGGGTGTAAGTTGCTGGCTCTAGTCGAAGTGCCCCAAACTTCATGGAAGCTTCTGTTGCAATAGATATTCTTTAGTCCATCGTTTCCAAAAGTCATCTGTCAACTTCAGCCACAGCCTGAATTCTTTTGTCAAAACAGATCTGGTCGACTGTTCTGGTCCTGTGGGCACCATCAGTAGTTCTTCACCAACAAGAAAGTGAGCTGATGTTAAAGGTTCATCGTCGTCTCCTTGAGAAATTGGTCCTGAATTCACTGCGGCTTCGATATTAATCAGGGTGGTATTGAGCTGCTCTTCCGTTAACATTGATTTACAAGTACTTTTCGTAGGCATCCTCTCCCAAAACCCTCCCCACCAAGTTGCACGGGGGGCGATTGTATGGGGTAGCCTGCGTCTACGTGTGAATCTTTTAAGAGCCATGAGGAATGCGTCTGTTGTCATGTTAGAGCACAATTCCAAGTGTTCCAAGTGCACTACACGTGTTGTCGCACAAGTAAAAAGTGTTATGTAAGCCTTTTCCATGGTAGTGCCAACTACATAGAGAGGGCCCGCGAAATCTATGCCAGTATTAGAAAATGGCTTGGATGGTCTTACTCGAATGGCTGGTGGGGATGCTTCAACTTGCTGGCCCAGTAGATTGTGTATAATTTTGCAAAACTCTGTTGATAACTTGATGGGCACACAGGATCCAGACCTCTTTTCGAAGCTCTGTTAACACTACTCTCACACCAAGATGATGCAGTCGAATGTGCGTTTGCTGAAACAGCAAAGTTGTGAAGTGATGTCTACCGTCGAGGAATAATGGACGAAGTTGCTCGTTAAGAACAGCTGCATAGTGTAAGTGTCCTCCAATTTGGAGAAGACCATCTTCTAGGTAGGGATTGAAGACTCCAAAGTCTTTTGGGACAGTTTGATTGTTATTGAGTCATGGAACTCCTGTGAGAAACATTCCTGTTGAACAGCTCTTATCCAGTAATGACGTCCTTGAGCAAGCTCCACTGCCTACAGCTCTCCCTCGCGTTTCGAACTTTGCCGAATGTTGTGAATGAATCGTAGTATCCACCCTGCTACACGAATCAGTTTCCAATAGGAGCTGAATTTAGTAGATGTGGCTACTTCCATTACATGCCGTAAGTTCTTCTTTTCTTGTGGTAGGTTATCAGCGTTGGACGGCCATCTTGATTCTGCAAGTGCAAGCCATGGAGGCCCCTTCCACCAGTGGTTCACATATTGTATTTGGTCACCATAAAGTCCCATTGTAAGATGGTCGGCAGGGTTCTCACACTCTGGGCAATGTCTCCATTAACTGGGATTTGTATGGGTGTGGATCTCTGTAACCCTGTTGCACCTGTTTCAGTCACTGCGTATCCAACCTAAAGTCATCATAGCGTCTGTCCACAATACTGCTTCAGTTATTTTATGCCCTGTTGCTGTGCAGTAGTAATACAATAATCGTGATCCTATTAACGCTGCTAGACGTTCATGCCACAGAAGAGTTAAATTCTTGACGGGTGTGAGTCTGGTTTTGCTACAAGCCAAATGAACAACAATACGGTCTTCCACGGTCGTGCGAATATACCGGGTGATCAAAAAGTCAGTATAAATTTGAAAACTTAATAAATCACTGAATAATGTAGAGAGAGACTTAAAAATTAACACACATGGGGCTTATTAGAACAAAAACAAAAAAAAAAGAACAAAAAAACTAAAAGCTCAAAAAATGTCTGACAGATGGCGCTTCATCTGAAAAGCAATAGTTAGCATAACAAATTAAGACAAAGCAAAGATGATGTTCTTTACAGGAAATATGTTCACCATCATACCACAATAATAGCTGTAGTCGAGCAATAATGTTGTGGACAGCACTGTAAAGCATCTCCAGAGTTATGTTGAGGCATTGGCGTCGGATGTTGTCTTTCAGCATCCATAGAGATGTCGGACGATCACGATACACTTGCGACTTCAGGAACCCCAAAGCCAATAATCGCACCCTGAGGTCTGGGGACCTGGGAAGCCAAGCATGACGAAAGTGGCGGCTGAGCACACGATCATCACCAAACGACGCGCGTAAGAGATATTTCACGCGTCTAGCAATATGGGGTGGAGCGCCATCCTGCATAAAAATCGTACGTTCCAGCAGGTGTTTATTAGCCAGGCTGGGGATGATGCGATTTTTTAACATATCGGCATACCTCTCACCCGTCACGACTGCAGTTACAAAACCAGAATCACGCAGTTTCTCCAAGAAAAAAAAAGGCCCGATAACGGTAGATGTGGTAAATCCTACCCATACCGGACTTTCGTGTCGTGTAATGGAGTTTCCACGACATTTCTAGAATTTTCGGTAGCCCAAATTCTGCAGTTGTGGGCGTTGACAGACCATCGGTGCGTGAAATGAGCTTCGTCGGTCCACAACACATTACTCAACCAATCGTCATCTTCCGCCATCTTTTGAAACGTCCACGCCACAAATGCCCTCCGCTTCACTAAATAGCCGGGTAACAATTCATGATGCCGATGGATTTTGTAAGGATAGCATCGGAGGGTACGTCTAAGTGCCAACCAAACAGTAGTGTATGAAAACCGGTGCGACGTGCATAGACGAACCCGCTACAGTCTCCATTTCTTTCTGGTCTCGGCAGCATTACGCCTTGTGCTCGATCGGCCACTACGAGGTCTATCGTTTAAACAACCCGTGGCTTCGAACTTCGAAATCATTCTCGCCACAGCTGCATTTACCCGTTCGAATTCCCTTTCTATGGCGATAGGATCGTAACGCTGAATTAGGACATTCCCCATTCTGATAATACAGCTTCACTAAAAGCGCTTTTTCAGGTAACGTCAACATACTACGACTGCTCGTGCAACTCATTCTCTCTCTCATTACAGCTCCTTTTATACACGATTTTCATGCTTAGTCACTGACGTTTTGCTATCCAGCGCCATCTGTCGGACATTTTTTGAACTTTTTTTGGTTCTAATAAAACCCCGTGGCCTTCCAAGCATGTGTGTCAATTTTTACCTCTATCTACATTATACCGTGGTTTATTGAGTTTTCAAATTTATACTGACTTTTTGATCATTCGGTACAAAGCCGTTCCATATGTTTTCTCAGAGGCATCGCAACTTTGTTGAAGTTGCTAACCATCGTGTAAATTGCATTTGAGATAGTGAAGGTAGGGTAGATAACCAAATGTTCAATCGGGACCCAATATCAGGTGGCAGCAACTCGTTCCAATCAATACCTCTGCACCATGTATCCTGAAATAATTTTCCAATAAGACACTGGAGAGGAGAATCCTAATGGATCATAAAATTTGGCTGTAATTTGCAATATTGTCCACTTAGTAGTGGGGCCTACAGGAATCCTACTTGTGATGTTCGTTGTATTCATATAGAAGCAGTCTGTTTCTGTATTCCAGTAGACACCAATAACATGCGTTTCTGGGTTTATGCCTTGTCCTTCAGCCCTCCATATGATCTTTAGTCGTTCCGAATTGGTGGCCAAATTCGCTAAATCGAAACTCGGTAGTTTCATCATTACGCTGAGTTCATAGTACAGAGTTATAGCATAGTTATCATTCTCTGTCCCAGAAACGAAATTATCCATAAAGAAGTTGCTCTCAACAAGAGGTGCTGCAAAGGGAAACTCAGTTCTATGTCGTTCAGCTAGTTCTCTCAGTGTTGCGGAGAGTGAAAATGGCCGGCCGCGGTGGCCGAGGGGACTGAGGCGCTCCAGTCACGGTCTGCACGGCCACTACGGTCGGGGGTTCGAATCCCCCCTCGGGCATGGATATTTGTGCCATCCTTAGGATTAGGTAGTTCATAAGTAGTTTGTAAGTTTAGGGACTGATGACCCCGTCGTTGAGTTCCTTAAGCTATACAAACATATGAACATTTTTTTTTTTTTTTTTTTTTTTTTTTTTTTTGAGAGTGAAAATAGACTGCACGTTAGTCCAAATGGCAGTAAGTCATTACTTCGTCTGTCGTCTAGTAATTCGCATCACTGTCTTTGATTACGCAGTAATACAAGACTCTGGTTAAGTCCCTGTCACTTTCGTGTGAGATAAACTGCAATAATGCTTGTTTAATAAAACTGACGACGGCTGTCTGATGTAGTCTGAATAGTAACAATATGGCGAATATCTCTGGTAGAAGATTCGGTCCCGCTTATAATGCGTCATTGAGGGAAAGTGTATTGCCTTAATGCGATGATGCATCAAAGACTATCCTCCACTTCCTCTTACCAAATTTCTATCTTTTCACTGCTTGATGTGGAAGATGTCATATGTCATTTCCAAGATCTTCCGTGGGGGCACCAACATGTCATTTTAGTACATGTCCTTAAGGTTTTCGTTATTGCAAAGTCTTTTATGTAATATATTAAATCGATGTTCTGCGTTTAGTCTGTTACTTGCTAGAGGAACATCTTGTTCAAATGTTCATGTGTTTGTAAATCTATCGGTCCAAACTGCGTGGTCATCAGTCCGTAACTTACTAACTACTTAAACTAA
The DNA here is from genome assembly GCA_026315105.1 of Locusta migratoria. Classification (NCBI taxonomy): domain Eukaryota; kingdom Metazoa; phylum Arthropoda; class Insecta; order Orthoptera; family Acrididae; genus Locusta; species Locusta migratoria. The sequence continues at coordinate 627,208,729 of CM048745.1, forward strand.
GGTAAACTAACCTAAGGACAACACACACACACACACACACACACACACACACACACACACACACACACACACACACACACATATGCTGCAGGGAGGACTCGAACCTCCGACGGCGAGCAACCGCGTGCTCCGCAGCAAGGCGCTTTAGATCGCTCGGCAGCTCCACCGCGGCGGAACATCTTGTTTTCTTGGTCTCGCACACAATAGGAAGAACGAAAGGTTTTCGGAATCACTTTTATTCAAAACTCGATGAGGGTTTGCCGTTATTCCAATCGTTTCTGAGTTCCAGAACTTCGGTAATTCAATATCAAATGGTGAGTATGTTCTAAGAATGAGATTTACAGCAACTGAACTAGTACAAACTCCTGATCGATTTCCACTTAAGACCCAACCAAATATGGTGGGAATTAGAACAATCGACGGAGAAATACGGCCTGGTGAACTATCCTCGAGGATCCTCCAGTAATGGTCACTACCGATTAAGATCTCTATTGGTAAGTCTTCTTGAGAAAATTTTCAAATGTTTGTAATTCCATTGGATCAAACTGCGTGGTCATCAGTCCGTAGCTTACAAACTACTTAAACCTAGGTAAACTAACCTACGGAAAAACACACACACCCATGCCCCAGGGAGGACTCGAACCTCCACGGCGAGCAACCGCGCGCTCCGCAGCGAGACGCTTTTTTTTTTTTTTTTTTTTTTTTTTTCCTTTTTTTTGCAGCTCGGCTACTCCACCGCGGCTATGATGAGACCTTTTACAGTTTGTGCATAGCGCCTTTCCTTTCTTCCTACAGTTAGCTGCTTTATGTGTTCTGTTCAGGCATAAGAAACAGCGGTTAGAATTTTTTAGTGTCTCTTTTCTTTTCGCAACGTTTGTAACTGTCTTACAATTCTGAGCCCAGAAAACGTACAACGGTAGCAGTTGTTTAGTTACCTTTGTTAACTGTAGCCTGGATTTAGTGCGAACATGGAGAGCTGCTTCGGTAGTGGTGTAACTTGATGACGTAGGCGTAGTACAACGGATCTTTTCTGTGGTGAGAGCTGCCTCTCCTTCTACTCCTATAAATTCAATAAGTTTAAGAATATAACCCCATGACAGACCTTCACGTTTAACATGTATGATCCAACGCCGAGACAAGTCGTCCAGAAATACTCTAAGTATTTTCGGTGCGAGCACCCGGCCATAGGCGTGTACATCTTCTCTGAGCTTGAATACGGCGATTGCAGTCAATAAAGGTGGAGTTAAGCACGTCTGGAGTCATGGACTGTATTGGCTTTATGATTTTGAGATAATCCAAGTGAGCCTCTATATTTATATGTTTGTTACCGTAGCGAGCTTAAGCTTCTTCTTTATCTCCTCACATGTTTCGGCTGTCACAGCGATACCTTCCACCAAACTTTTTGGTTCCCCTTCTAATTAACCGCGCAAATATATATGCTTGTGACCGGTTGATATTGAGGCGTTCTTATCAACTGATTGCTCAAATTGTTCCCAAAATCGTTCCCATGTTTCTGTATCTCCTGAGAATGACTCCAGCTTTATGGAGGGAAGCTTAACTGTGGTTACTGGGACAGCAGAGGCCACTGTTGCTGAAGGTTACGCGACATTGCTTTAGACAATTTCTTCTCCATTTTTTTCTGAATTTAGTATGACAACACGATTGACAGTATCTATGTAATCATCGCATTTGGTTATGTCATCGGCGTAATCATTATCTTCAAGAAGGCTGTGAATTTCATCATCAAGCCCTATCAATTTATCTTAGGTCTCCAAGTTGGCAGCGGTGGCCGAGCGGTCTGCGGTGCCGCAGTCACGCTCTGCACGGCCACTACGGTCGGGGGGTTCGAATCCCCTCTCGGGCATGGATACTTGTGGCGTTCATAGTATTAGCTAGTTCATAAGTAGTTTGTAAGTTTAGGGACTGATGCCCCCGTAGTTAAGTCCCATAACTCTACAAACATTTGAACATTTTTAGTACTCCAAGTTCTCCACTGACGAAGAATTGGTAAATTCTTGTATATCCTTAACAAACCGTCTCCGGTACTTCATCTTTTCAGTTAACGCAAACGTGTGATTGCGTCAGACATCTTGGCTATGTTACGCGGTACTTCGCAATATATGGAATGCGGAAGGCAAGCAGAACAGTTGACAGCGTTCGAGACAAACAGACAAAGAGTTACTTTACTTCTTAGTATCAGTGAATATAAAAACACTCAGAGATTGTACGTGAAATATTAACGCACGTTACGTATGCTACTTTTAATAACTTAGTACTACGACACTATTGAGAATGCCCACCAAACAATGGACAGCGCGTGTGACGTTATCAACATCAATAACTGTCTACTGTCGGGGATTATTGCGTACAATATTGTGTTGTTGTTGTGTTGTGGTCTTCAGTCCGGAGACGGGTTTGATGCAGCTCTCCACCATACTCTATCCTGGGCCAGCCTCTTCATCTCCTCCTAAGAACGGCAACCTACACCCATGTGAATTTGCTTACTATTTTCACCTCTTGGTCTCCCTCTGCGATTTTTACCCCACACACTTCCCTCCAACGCTAACTTCACAATTCCCTGATGTCTAAGAATGTGCCCTACCAAGCGATCCCTTCTTGTAGTCAAGGTACGCCAGAAAATCCTTTCTCCCCAATTCTGTTCAGTACCTCCTCATTAGTTACGCGATCCACCCACCTAATCTTCAGCATTCTTCTGTAGCATCAATTTTCAAAGGCCTCTTCTTGTCCGCACTGTTTCACTCCAATACAAGGCAACACTCCACACAAATGTCTTCAGAAAGGCCTTTCTTATACTTAAATTAATAGTCGATGTTAACAAATTCCTCTTTTTCAAAAACGCTTTTATTCCCAGTGCCATTCTGCATTTTATATCCCTTGTATTGCGACCGTCGTGTATTATTTTACTGCCCAAGTAACAAAACTCATCTGCCACCTTTATTCATTTGTTACCTAATTTAATTCCTTCAGCATCGCCTGATTTTCTAAGACTGCACTTCATTACTCTTGTTTTTCTCTTGTTAATGCTCTTACCACTCTTGTGGAATTTCTGTAGTTATTCCAGCATTCCTAAACTCTGAAAAACGGTTTCTCCGATGCTAAAAATGTACAACATCCATCCCACCATTATTAAACTGTATGATGTGGTAAAGGATCTTCAGCCAAACGATTTCCTCGAGATGTTCTCCAGAGTCTCCTTGCCGACTTTCGCTCCAGTATGCCGCCATGTAACGTCGCATTGTCTCCATGACTAACTAGTCGAATTCACTACGTATGTATAAGTTAAAAGATCGGAAATAATTTATCATCGCATACCACTTGTTAAATTAAACACCACTAACACGCGATCAAACAGGCAATACTTCGTAACGTACACAGCGCAAAGTTTTAATAACATAATCCTAAAGCGATTTTTTAGAGCTCAATCGCAACACAACTGTAGCGCATATTTCAAACACTTTTACTTAAATTCTACCCCATCTAGCATACGGCACAACAACCATCTCCAACCCAGCTCTTTTCTACTAAAGTTCTAAACTAACTAGCAAACGACAACTCGGTAACTCTGCGTCGTTGGTAGATCCTTTCCGAACATCTAACCGATTGATCATGCACCTCTTTTACGTTGCATACTCCACCAGACAGTATTTCTGGAACGCTTTCTATCAGTCAATAGACTACATACCTCTAGCATTCGAGCATAAACAGTCACCGTATCCACCTTCTAACAAATCTATACTCTCGATAAGCATCTGTAACACACCCAATTACATCGTAAAAATTACTTTCGAAGAGTAGGACAACACGTTTTGTATATGGGTGAGAATATCATGGAATTCGGTTGGGTTATAGCAGAGGGCTTGGAGAAAATATTTGTTTTTACGGTAAATAGCCAGGGAGAATGGTCACTAACGGAAAACATGTCGCATTGTACCCAGATGTGGGTTATACAGAATAAGTCGAAAACTTATATATATCGCGAAAATAGTGTTAATATTAGATCGTGTAGTTACTTTGGGCGAACATGTGTGTGGATAGAATTATACAGATTAATCTCAGGACGGCGCGCTGATATCATTGCGGAATCGTCGAAAAAGAGTGAATTCAAGCATGTTTACCACATCATACAGATTAAGAATGGCGGACTGAATGTTGCACATTTTTATCATCGGAGAAGCTGTTTGCAGAGAAAAACTACAGAAATTCCACATGAGTGGGAAGAGCAGATAGTGTTCACGCAAGATGACGTGTGTTGTATATCATATTAGATTTTGAAGGGTATTAAAAAAACCGATTGGTATTTTTACACTGTGCTGGTTAACATGCGTAATAAATTGATTGAGAGGGTTCTAAAAATCCCTTGAGAAAAGCTTATATCTGTAATTTACGTGGGGAGTCGGGCATTCTATATGTCATCGACTTTATTTTCTCGAGTATCGAAAATTGTATCATATGGTTACAGAGAGCGTGGAAGGTTTAGAACATGTAGGCGAGCAAAAAAGAAGTCTTAGTCCCCTTCACAGAGCTGTATTCCATTTGTAAAGTGCACTAGCGATGTGTTTCTGAAGACATTCTAATACTGTAATTGGGAATGGTCCCTGGAGGGCGAATACAAAGTGCGGCTAATATTTGTTATATCGTAAAGCTAAAAGTTGAAACTGGTGCTTGGAATTGTTATCGACATGTCTCAAAAGGATGTGTGAGAGTTATTTTGAAAATACAGCGTCTTATGTGTAGGCACGATTCACGCAGTGTATGGCTAAATCTGCTTACAACTGTAGTTGGAAAATAGTTGGAATACTCGTCGATGATGGTGATACCGAGAGAAAAAAGGTTTGTCCGCAGAGTGCTGTGACGAGCGATTCTTCTTCGCCCGTGTTGAGTGGAACTACTTGCTTAGCCTTTACAGGTAAAGCTCGGCCAGAGCACGTGTGTGATTCACCGCCGCCTGTCGGCCGCGCGCGCTGTTTTGAAAGGCTGCGGGGGAGCAGGTATCAGCAAGGGGTTGAATGGAGAGAACGGCCGCTATTGTCCGTCTGAGTTCTGCTTTTCTCGCCAGGAGAGACACAGCAAATTGTTTTCTTGCTCGCGGACTGTTCCACTGCAAATTAGACGTTGGTGCAGAGGCAGTACAAGGAGCTATAACGTTCGTAGGGAAAAGAAAAATTGTAATGCAAAATAAAATAATTATCTGGGCGGTCAGAGCGCTGTGTCCGCGTCGCCGGGACGGCTAGTGCCACGGTTAAATAATAATAATTTTCGGCGCGGGCTCAGCGGCAATTCTGGCGTCGACCGGAAAAATTGCGCGCACGCCGCGGCGCGCTCCGTAAGTGCACTACGGTAGTTTTCGCGTATGTACGCAAGTACATGACTGTCAGGGGGCTGAAGCTGAGTGAGTTGGCAGTCGGCCTGTGTGTCGTGCCTCCGCGGTCGCGGACTGAGGCACACAATAGAGACTGGTCAGCTCCAGAGGAGGATGCAGGTGGCCAGCGTCTGCACACATGGCTTCATTGTATAGGCGCTGGGTGGGGGGAGAGGTGGGAGGAGAGCCATCTGTTGTCAGTGGTTGGAACTGCTTCTTTCAGTCGATTTTAATGGCCATGGATTGAAAATTCTACATAATTACTAGAGTAATGGGAGTACATGCGTAAGCCATTACAGATGATCTTATATATGATTCATCTATATGCATATCTAATTTTGGATGCAATATTTCTAATTAAGGCTCTTTTTATCATGTTACCGAACAGAATGCTCTTATTTGTTGTTATATATAGAAACGGGTGGAGTCTGAGGGTGGTCACCGTGGCTAATCATTTTTAACTTTTTTTTGCGGACGCAGGAGGAGTTGGCCGCGGTTTGCGAACAGCTGAGCGTGCTGTTGTCTACGGTCAGCCGTCTTCAGGCTGCTGTCTCGGGGTGCAGCGATGGTGGGGAGTCTGGTGCGTCGAGTGGGACACCTCAGGTGTCTCACACTTCGCTCTGTCCCTGCTACCGAGGCACCTTCAGGTGTACCGGACGTCGTCGAGCCACCTTCTCCGCAAGGGGAGTGGCGGGTTGTACGGCGTTCCCGTCGCTCGAGGCGGAAGGCCAATGTGGAGGCTCGACGTCCGTCCGCGCCCGTTCGTCCTGTGAGTGAAAGTGTGGCCACTCCTTCAACAGGGTCCAAGCAGGTGCACGGGGGGAGGGGATTATTAGTTATTGGGAGATCCAATGTTAGGCGCGTGATGGAGCCCCTTAGGCAGATAGCGTCCAGATCTGGAAGGAATTCCAACGTGCACTCGGTGTGTCTTCCGGGGGGCCTCATCCGGAGGCGGCCTTGCCGGCGGCTATCGAGGGTGTGGGGTGCAGTCGACTGCAAGTCGTGGCTCACGTCGGCACCAATGCTGCTTGTCGCTTGGGTTCTGAGGACATCCTCAGGTCCTACGAGCGGGGCTGGCGGAATTGGTGAAGGCTGCTGCCTTCCCACGCGGGGTGCAAGCAGAGCTGTCGATTTGCAGCATTGTTCCCAGGGTTGATCGGGGTCCTTTGGTTTGGAGCCGGGTGGAGGGTCTGAACCAAAGGCTTCGCCGACTCTGTGACAATCATGGCTGCAGATTTCTAGATCTGCGTTATCGGGTGGGGAATTGTAGGGTGCCTCTAGATAGATCAGGGGTGCACTACACTAAGGAAGCGGCTACTCGGGTAGCACAGTACTTGTGGAGTGCACATGGGGTGTTTTTAGGCTAGGCGCTAATGCCTGTCAGCATTCAAACAGCGAATTCAGGCCACGTTCGGAACAAAAATTCGAACATAAAAATATCAGCTGCGAACTTACAGAGTATTAGAAACAAAGTTCCCGAATTTGCAGCACTGCATGGAAGTTATTGTGCTCAGATAGTTTTAGGCACCGAAAGCTGGCTAAATGATGATGTTGCAAGTTCAGAAATATTTAGCGAAGCGTGGAGTGTATATCGGAAAAATAGATCTGATACAACTGGAGGAAGAGTGTGCATCGCTATAGACAAAGATATTGTTTCTACTGAGATCGAGGTTGAAAGTAACTGTGAAGTTATCTGGGCACGTATAACAGGTCTAAAAGAAGTAAAGTTAATAGTTGTGTGTTTTTACCGGCCCCCCAGTGCTGCTGTAGCAGTTTTAGAATCATTCAAGGAAAGTCTACACCAGGTAGTGCATAGGTATCCGGGCCATGTAATATTAGTCGGAGGAGACTTCAACCTTAAGAGTATAAATTGGGACCTCGCTAGTTACATTTCAGGCGGTACAGACAAACAGTCTTGCGAGCTACTTTTGGACACATTCTCCGAAAACTGTCTTGAGCAGTTAAACCGGCAACCCACGCGCAATGGAAATATTCTAGACCTTATAGCCACAAACAGGCCTGACCTTATTAACGATGTCTGTGTAGAGACAGGAATTAGTGATCATGATATCGTCATAGCGTCGATGGTGACCAAAGTTCATAAACCAATCAAGAAGGCTAGGAGCGTGTTTTTGTTGGGAAGAGCCGACAAGCAAATGTCACGATCGCACTTAGAAAATTGATGGGCATCGTTTAATTCCGGGACTATGGATGTAGAGGAATTGTGGACAAAATTTAAGTGCATTGTTAATAAAGGATTAGAGAAATATGTGCCAGTAAAGACGATTAAGGATGGAAAAGATCCACCATGGTATAATAATAATGTTAGTAAGCTGCTGAGAAAGCAAAGGCTGTTGCATTCTAGATTCGAAAAAGAACACGCAAATGATGACAGGCAAAAGTGAGTAGAGATTCGTGCGTCTATAAAAAGATCGATGCGTGAAGCATACAATAATTATCACAGCCATACCTTATCAAAAGATCTTTTCGAGAACCCGAAAAAATTCTGGTCCTATGTAAAATCGATAAGCGGGTCAAAGCCCACTGTCCAGTCAATAGTTGATCATTTCGGGGCAGTACTAGAAGAAAGCAAACGGAAAGCTGAAGTTCTAAATTTAACCTTTAAGAAATCTTTCACGCAGGAGGATCGCACAAATGTACCATCATTTGATCAACGTACTAATTCCGAAATGGGGGGCATAGCAATAGGTATTTCCGGTGTAGAGAAGCAGCTGAGAGAGCTAAATACGAAAAAGTCTGCTGGTCCGGATGGAATACCAGTTCGGTTTTACAAATACTATTCTGCGGCGTTGGCCCCCTACTTAGCTTGCATTTATAGCGAATCTTTAATTCAGCGCAAAGTTCCTAGTGATTGGAAAAAAGCGCAGGTGACTCCCGTGTATAAGAAAGGAAAGAAAACTGACCCATACAATTACAGGCCAATATGGTTGACATAAGTTTCATGTAGAAATTTGGAGCATATTCTCAGTTCGAATATAGTAAATTTCCTTGAAACGGAAAATCTTCTTTCCACGAATCAGCACGGGTTTAGGAAACATCGTTCATGTGAAACTCAGCTTGCCCTTTTCTCACGTGACATCTTGCGAGCCATGGACGAAGGGCAACAGGCGGATTGTGTTTTTCTCGACTTCAAAAAGGCGTTCGACGCGGTGCCACACTGCAGACTGCTAACGAAGGTACGAGCTTATGGAATAGGTTCACATATTTGTGACTGGCTGGAAGCCTTCCTAAGTAATAGAACGCAGTACGTTGTTCTCGATGGCGAGTGTTCATCAGAGACGAGTGTATCGTCAGGCGTGCCCCAGGGGAGTGTGATAGGGCCGCTATTATTTTCTATCTATATAAATGATCTGATGGACAGAGTAAGTTGTAATTTGCAGCTGTTCGCTGATGATGCTGTGGTGTATGGGAGGGTGTCGTCTGTAACTGACTGTAATAGCATACAGGATGACTTAGACAAAATTTCTAGTTGGTGCGAAGAATGGTAGCTAGCTCTCAATGTAGAAAAATGTAAGGTGATGCGCATGAGTAGAAAAAACAATCCTATAATGTTCGAATACAGCATTAGTAATGAGCTTCTTGATGCTGCCGCGTCATTCAAATATCTAGGCGTAACATTGCAGAGCGATATGAAATGGAACGAGCATGTAAGGACAGTTGTGAGTAAGGCGGACAGCCGACTTCGGTTTATTGGGAGAATTTTGGGAAGATGTACTTCACCTGTAAAGGAGACTCCGTATAAAACGCTTTTACGACCACGTCTTGAGTATTGCTGAAGTATTTGGGACTTGCAGCAGATCGGTTTGAAGTAAGACATAGAGGCGGTTCAGAGGCGAGCAACTAGATTTGTTACCGATAGGTTCGACCAATGCGCGAGTGTCACGGAAATGCTCCGACAACTCAATTGGGGATCGCTGGAAGAAAGACAACCTTCTTTTCGTGAATTTCTGTTAAGTAAATTTAGACGGCCGGAATTTGAAGCTGAGTGTAGTACGATCTTGCTGCCGCCTACTTACATTTCGCGTAAAGATCACAAAGACAAGAGAAATTAGGGCTCGTACGTAGGCATATAGGCATTCTTTTTTTTTTTCCTCGTTCAATTTGGGAGTGGAATAGGAAAGTTAATGCCTAGTAGTGGTACAGTGTACCCTCCGCCACGCACCTTAAGGTGAATTGCGGAGTATGTATGTAGATGTAGATGTAGAACTATATGTGGTTTTAATCATCTGTTTATTGTCATGTACTCCAAACTGTCGCCTTGTCTATGTCACTTTATCTCTGTTGTTTTATTTCCTGTTATGTATTTTAATTCTCCACTCATATATGTATTATTACTCTCGGCTGAAGAGCAGCCCATAGTGCTGCCGCCAGCCAGAAAAAAAAAGTCTGAGGGTGCTCCACCGGATTTGAGAGGCGAAAGTCAAAGTCTTCCTGCCAATTTGTGGTTGTACCAGGAACCTCTCAACTACGAGAGTCAAATGTAATTACCGTAATTGCATCCTTTCCATGCTGCTGCCGTCCCCCCCCCCCCCCCGACACTCTGTGTCTGAATGATTGCAGAATATTGGTTGGGGATGTTCACGTGGTAGGGTGGGGGAGGTGGTGGTCACGTGCTGTGCTCTCATTGGTTGGTGGTGGTCACCTGGTAGGGTGGGGAGTGACATAGATAGTCATGTGATGCCTTGGGGTGAGCTCAGTTCCACGCCAGACATGGAGGAGTGAACACATGCAATTGCAATAACAATAAACAATTACCCTAAGTACACGTAATTGTAATTACTCTCGGTACATGTAATTACTCTAGGTACACGTAATTGCAATTACTCTAATTATGCATAATTAATTTGATATCAATTTATGACCCAGAATGCCCAATTGTATCCTACTAAAATCACTACTAGAGAATTCACACGCACTGTCATTCCAAGTGAGTATATCAAGAAAACAACAACCATGACGAAAACACGGGAACTGAAGTCCAATTCTCCGAAGATGGATCACAGCAACAAATGTATATGCACTCTCGAACTATACAGCCAGAACACTGAACAGCTACTGGAAGTGAAAGGTGGAAACACAGCCCTTCGTGTTAACACGACACTAGCGCTCAGGAAGCTATGCATAATTTTTTTTTAAATGCCTTGGTCGCACAGTTTTTATTTTATTATTACGCGTTTCGATACATCATCATTAGATAACTTTTTTAAAAACGATGGTAATTAAAATACATCTTATTGGAGATGGCTAACTAAAATATAAACCACCATCGTGGCTGTCTAGTCAAGGTGTGTCGTGTAGACTCTCATGCGAAACTGTGATTCTAGTCGACACACCTTGACTAGACAGCCACGATGGTGGTTTATATTTTAGTTAGCCAGCTCCAATAAGATGTGTTTTAATTACCATCGTTTTTTTAAAAAAAGTTATCGGATGATGATGCATCGTAAATAATGTAATAAAATAAAAACAGTGCAACCAAGACATTTCAAAATTTTTTATGCATGCCAACGTATGGCCGCTGTCCACAGAAATGGATGGTTTGATGAACCAAGTAATAAAGCTCAGGAAGCTGTGACTAAACGCGCCTAAAATAGCCTGTTTCAGTGAGGAAGCCGGCAGCATTGGACGTACCAACACGTCGGCAGCACCTGAGGAAAGGTGAGGCAGAACGAGTTAACAAGTCCGCAGCACTCAAAGGGCAAGGTACCCGCACTTTTCCACGTTGTTAAAAATCCCTGTGAAATCTTGTGTGATGTCCAAATCCAAGAGATAGAAGTCATTTACATGAAGCTGTTGCAGTATAAATGCGAGCTTCTCCATTAAAACATTTAGTTTAACATTGGCTAGTTCCACTTTATAAGGTATATCCACAGGATTTGCATATCTGCTTGAGATGTTTTCCAATGCTTCCTTGCCGAGTTTCCAAAATTCCTCTCGGTTTCACAATGCTGCCGCTAGGTAGCAGAAATGATAAATTCTCCTTAACTCTATGGCTTGCGGTGATGAACTTGCCGAAATTACTACGCAGGTATAAGTTAAAAGTTTCGCACATTTACTTCTTTAACATTACCTCTCCACTCACACACACACACACACACACACACACACACACACACACACACACAAACACAAACAAACTAGCCCACTTTAAGTCACCAAACAATAGGAGATTTATAAAACTCGTTGATTCTCGATCAAAGAATAATAATTTACCACCGCAAGCATCTCCGCTACGCTACATAAACGGCACCATTTGTAAAGTAAATACTACTAACCACGATCAAACAGGCAACGCTTCGACGAAAGATCAGATAATGTACACACTGAAAAGTTTTTACAACCACATGAACATAATCCTAAATCGCAACACAACATCATCCACAATTAGAAACAGACAATGCATTGCATATTTAGAGTATTTCAAACACTTTTTACTTAAATTCTAACCCAACCAGCCTGCCGCACTCCTTAGCGCTTTGTGGAGAGCTCCTTTCCCACACTGATCATCTTAAAAAAGTTGCTTACATTGCGTCTAAATGCGTTGGACTGGATTTTGTACATTTAGCACCAGAGAAGCCATTTGTGGAGTTTGAGACGGATGACATTGACGGATTGACCGCTCATTTGCAAATATTGTAAACTTTAAATTCCACACAGAAATTTCGCGGAAGTGCGGTCTAGAAGAGCATACCGTGTACAAGCAAGAGGTTTTGTACTGCTTTAGCATTTGTGTTATCAATCAAATAAGAGGTAAAATTAAACTGTCTGAATGCTCTGATCTAGAAGAATTGTCGGAAGGCATAGAACAGGTTATTAAAGGCATAAAAGATGTGGATTACAGGAAGACATGGCGATGCTTATTGGAGATCGAAAACTTACCTTCCCTGTACCTGCCAGCGATGACGATCTAAGGAAATGTCGTTGAACAATAGGGTTTCAATAAGTTTAAACCTATAGAAAGAATGCTCATTTGCAAAAAAGAAAAAAAATTGTCAAATTCAAATTCATACAGGAATTCCATAGAAGTGCGGTATAGAAGTTCAGGACGTGTGTTGATTCGCTCTTTGCCTTTCTTTCTGAGACCAGGAAAACTTAACAGTGCTCTACGGCGCTTGCAGATCTATGTTTAGATGCATTCCTGAGAGAGATGTAGCAATGGCTGGCTGCAGATGACTGACCTACTGGGCGTGTAGGAATTCTCATCTGCGGTGGCTGATGGTCGGTAAGATACTGTGTGTACGGTGCAGTGTTCAAAATCCATAGTTTTTACGCAGAATAGGATGAAGTATTTTCGCGGTTGCCGTCAGTGAATTTGAATGTTTCTATAAGCAATATGTCTCCTATAGTTGTTTGTTACAGATCGGGATATCGAAAGAATGTTTTTAAGATGGACACACAAGTTCGCTTTTTGACTTGTGGCAGTCGCTACCATTACATGCCGTTTATTATTTAACGTGACATTTTTTCGGATATCAGTAATGTAAACGTTGTTCCCTCCGAAATATTTCACTCTACATGTAATTGTTTAAACAAGTTTGTTAAAGATAGCTTACGAACAACAAGACATCTACTATTGCTAACTGACGATTTCCGAGAGAAAACGTAGTGTCCTATTTGGAAAATAGTTACTGCAGAAACATAGAGCTTAATTTTGTCCATTATTGCCAGTGAAGTTCCGTGACCGTTGTACTTCAGTACAATAAAATGAATTCGCCTTCAGTCACAAATTGTGATTTATTTCACACAATGCATTACGAGCCATGAGGGCTCATCATCAGTGCTTCTGTAATTCATTATACATGCTCAAGATCAAAACATAAGTGGTTGTAACAATAAGGAAAATTTTTAAAAAGAGTTTCATGTCATATACAAGATTTAACGATTGAATTTGCATGGTGTGACGATTGGTGTATTGTGATATCGGTATAAGCTGGTATCCTGTAAATGTAAAAATTATGTTCTTGTTGTTAATTTGCAATTGTTATGTCTAAGAAATTTATGGTTTTGTTAGTTTCATGTTCAATTGTGAATTTTATTTTTCTGTGAAGTGAACTGAATAAAGTAAGATGTTCTTCGAGTTCTTCCTTAGTGCCATCAAATAGGAGTAGAGCGTAATCCGCATACCTTCTGCAGTACACAATTTTTTCTGTAAGTTTATTTTTTCCTCTAAATAATTTATTTTCTAGATTGTTGACGAACACGTCGGATAGAAAACTTGACTTGTTGTTACCCATAGTTAAATATTGATTCTGTTAGTACATTTTATTATTGAATGAGAAGTAGTTGTGGGATAGTACAAGTTCAAGTAGGTGTACTAATTCGGAAATCTCTGGTATGGTTAGCTTTTTGTGTTTTATAAGGTTTTCTCTAATAATTTCTTTCGGCTAGATGATACAGAAGGCAATCGAAACCATTGCATTAGTCATACTTTATGTATCTACAGGACATGTGGTTTGTGATTGTCATGATTATTTCTTAGTTGGCGAAAAATTCAAGAGTAGTGCCCCCCTTCGAATCTCCGTGAGGTGACTAGCAAGAGGAATTAACCAATAGAAATGGTAATTCAGTACGAGTCGGAGCAGGGCCTAACTGTTTGAACGGACCATGGAATTTTAAAAAATCTGAAACGAGAAAAACTTACCTTAAATTTGGATAGTGGATGTCAGTAAAATTATTTCCTTTGTATAGGCCTTCTGTTTATTCCTTCCGCGTTTCCGGTTTCCCCTCTTTACTTAATACATCTTGCATTTCTCCTCAAGCCACTCCTGCTTAGCCAGTCTGCGCTTCCTGTCAAGCTCATTTTTCAGACGTCTATATTCCCTTTTGTCTGCTTCAATTGATGCATTTTTATATTTTCTTCTTTCATCAATTAAGTCAGTATTTCCTGAGTTACCCAAAGATTTCTATAAGGCCTTGTCCTTCTGCCTTTATGATCCTCTGCGGCCTTCACTAATCTACCTCTCAGAGCTACCAATTATTCTTCTGCTGTATTACTTTCCTCCGTATCACACAATCCTTGCCCAATGCTCCCTTCAGAAGTCTCAACCACCTCTGGTTCTTTCAATTTGTCCACATTTCATCTCGTTAATTTTCTTCCTTTTTGCAGTCTTTTAAGTTTTAAACTGTAGTTCATAACCGACAAGTTATGGTCAGACTCTATATCTGCCCCTGCATATGTCTTACAGTTTAAAACCTGGTTTCCAAACCTTTGCCTTACCATTATCTGATGATGGATTTGTGGAAAAAATCCGAAACCGGTCATGGTTAAAATAAATTAATATTTTATAATCATACTTGTGGTTGTGTGTTCTTTCCTAACAGACGAGTGGTTGGTAGCTGTTTTTTTAATATAAACATTATAAAGTCAATCTTATATCTTCCAAGGTCTCCTGGTCTCTTCCAAGTGTAAAACCTTCTTTTATGATGTTTAAAGGAAGTGTTTGTGATGATTAAATTGTGATCTGCACAAAATTCTACCGGACGAGAAATGAGGATGTGCTTTTGAAATTGTCTGAAGTTGAAGAGCACTATAGTCAGATGGATAGAAGAAGAATTGGATGAAAATTATAGAAATCGAACAAAAAAAAAATAAAAGGAAGGGAACTCCGAAGATACCTTGTATAACAGAGGATATAGTTCGGCTGTTCGGTGGAAGAAAGAAGTACAAATATTTTTAGGAAAATACAGTCAACAACGTAAGTTACTCTGCGTGGTATGACCGCATGGTCTAAGGCAATATGCAACGGATTGGGCAGCCATTCTCGTGAGAGGTCCGAGTCCTCCCTCGGGCTTGGATATGTGTTTTATCCTTAGTGTAAGTTAGTTTAAGTAGTTTGTAAGTCTAGGGACTGATGACCATTACAATTTGGTGCAATAGGTTTACAAACAGTTGAGCATTTGAACCTGTTAGTCAGTTAAGAATGAAATACAGAGCAAGTACAGGGAAGATAATTCGGAGTGGTTGTTGGAAAAATAAGAAACCGGAAAAGAAATCCCCATTTGGATGGTTGATTCAACATACAAAAAAGTCAAAACAACCTTTGACGTACTTAAAAGCAAAGGGGGTTAATATGAAAAGCCCAATATAAAATTTGTCGTTAAGAGCAGAGGAGAGAAAGTGATTGGAAGAATTCAGTGAATGTCTGTAGGATGGGGAGAAACAGTCTGAAATCATATATAAAGATTGGGAAGCCAAAGACAATCCAGTATTACATCTACAAGTTGAGAGTGCTTTGGAAGACGTAAAATCAAATCAAGTAGAAAGCAAAAGAAAATATACCTTCGAAATTTCAATTCTCATTGGAGGAAATGGCAACTAAATGATTATTCAAGTTCATATGTGCAGCAAAGTTTCCAGAAAATAGCGTCCTTATAAATCGAAAGACAGCAACGAAGTAAGAGATCTACTTGGTTCTAGCTGTTTCGTGGTTCATAATTTCACAGCTTGTAACTAACCTCGTTTCTGCTGCTCCTCATAACTTTCAATTTTTTTTAAGTTTACTCTTAATCCATATTCTGCTGATACCATTCATTATCTCTTGTAATTCTTTTTTCCTTTCGCTGAGGACAACAACGTCATCAACGAATTTCATCGTTAATTTTTTTTAAACGGTAATAGCTTTATTTAACCAACAGTACCATAATGAAAGACAGTGTTCCACAAATAAATACTTTTTGTAGTCGATCTTGAGGTTACTGTTTATATCGACAAATTAAATAACGAAAAAATCTAAATGCATATAGTGTCGTAACCGCAGTACAAGTCATAATAAGTGTGAAAGCAGACAACAATGTAATCAACACAAACGAATATATGGTACGTTTCGTAACGAAAATTGCAAAACAGTGCGGAACAGTCTCCCGACTGTAAGAGGTTAGGATCAGGTACATCGTAGACCAAGTTATAACATCAGTCCCTAGATTTACAAAGTACTTTTACTAACTTACACTAAGGACATCATACACAACCATGCACGAGAGAGAACTCGAACCTCCGACGGAAACGGCGACTCATCGCAAAAATACTACGTATTGTCCAAAAAAATTTTGACAAATTATATCTGCAATTACGTCCATCGTTCATTTTTGTTTCTTACGTATTTGAGAATATATGCGTCTGTTCTGCATCTGCTTCCAAACTACCGAACCGATTTCAAACAATCTGTGTTCACATATTCGTTACTGCCAGACAACAGTCGCTGTGTGGGTAAGAACCACATAGTTCAGTACTTATAACGTCACAAAGAATGATATATATGCGAAAAACTGCCATGTCTTGCGATGATGTTCCACGTTTGTACCTAAACTAATGGACCAATTTCAATTCAATTTGGAGCACACATTCTTTGCTGTCAGGTAACAATATCTGTGGTGTTAACAGCCACCAACGACTCTTTGTTTATTACGTAATAAACAATTAGCCACAAGAAACTGTCCATCATGTGACGCAAATCAGGGAGACTTAAGAAATTCCATCATGCTGGGTATTTTTAGGAACAGCAACTTAATAATTGTATTTCAGATGTCTTAAAAGCCAAGTTTAAAAAATGGGTCTTTTATTCATTGACTAGTTTGGGTTGGCTAAGGACCATTTTCAAGTCATCCATTAGGCATGTACAGAAAATAAAAAAGATTTTTTCTGATAACCTGTCGTCCACGTAGAAATAGGTTGAATTCTTATTCCAGAAGTCATTGGACAGTATTACTGATCATTTTCATGTAAAATTTATGAGTTGGTGGGAATCGAACCCGGGACCGAGTACATTTTCATTGTGAATCAAAGACGTTATTCCATGCCGTCCACCTATTTTTCGGGTAGTTTGACTGTTTACGGAAGTACGACCGTTAACGTTCTATGATGGATTCTTGGCTTTTTTTTATTACAGGTGTGGCCACCCCTAGACTACGTGCGCAATTATACATATATTAAAAAAAAAAAAAAAATGGGAAAAAGTGGTGCACTTTGTCGCATTCTGTGTCGATAGAAATGTTTGGAATAATTACTACCTTTACATCGAACTCACAGAATCGGCTTTCGGAATGCGTTTCCCCACTATTACTTCCGGTTGTTC
The DNA here is from genome assembly GCA_026315105.1 of Locusta migratoria. Taxonomy (NCBI): domain Eukaryota; kingdom Metazoa; phylum Arthropoda; class Insecta; order Orthoptera; family Acrididae; genus Locusta; species Locusta migratoria. Next base: position 627,226,201 of record CM048745.1, read on the forward strand.
ATCTATGGACCGCGATATTGATTTTCAGAATGCACTTTCAGCTACCGTATTTCCTCATCAACAAAGTCTTTTTGCTTCCATGTAAACGTCAACAGTTTTTCAAACGAGCTAAGGTTTAGAAATTTAGTTTTTGTTTAACTAGTAGTATTGAATAACTTATACGGAGTGACTTTACAGCTGCGAAAGGAAGTATTATGAGACTGAAAAGCAAGTTATCCATTTCAAAATATCCACGGGTGTACTGCCGGTCTATAGTGTCCTACGGGCACAATATTTCGGCGATCATACATGTCGCCATCATCAGGTGAACTGACGGACTGAGCTCCTGGAAAGGCGCCGGCGCGGAGATCCGCACTCTACGGCTGCTCGGAGGGAACTGGGTTCTAGCCCGGTACCCTCGGCCCGCGGAGTGACCCCTCCGCGGTCCGCGCCCCGCGCCGCGGCCGCGCTGTGGTACCGATTGCGACGGCGTCTGAGATAAACGTCGATGTGAGAGCTCTGTCCGCCGTGGTCGTCACTTCGTTACGTTTGCTAGATTTACTCTTAATTAACCCAATCGCTGGTTCCCAAGCTTTGCTAAGATTATAGCCACAGTTACGGTTTATGAGGTCGTCACTTGTGCGAATTTCAATGGCCTCTCTAACGACGCAGTCCCAGTATCTCGACGTCTGTACCAGAATCCTAGTGCGTTCATATTCCATCGCATGATTCTCCGACAATGTTCAGCGACCGCCGACTTGCTCGGATACATCAATCGTGTGTACCTCTGGTGTTCAACGCATCGATCCTCGACGGTACGCATCGTCTGTCCAATATATGACTTTCCACACTGACACGGAATCTGGTACACGCCGGCCTTTCTCAAACCGAGATCATCTTTGGCGCTCCCCACCAGTGCACGAATTTTATTCGGCGAACAAAAAGCAGTTCCAACCTGGTGTTTTTTTTTTTTTTTTTTTTTTTCAAAATGCGGGCGACCTTCCCCGAGAGTGGGCCGGTATATGGACAAGTATAAGTTATTCATTTCCTCCTTTGAACCGAAGGGTAAAATCCATAGTGATAATCAGAATGCTATTATTTCAAATGTTTACATGTTTGGAAAGCTATGAGTTCAAACTGCAGTGATCATCAGTCCCTAAACTTACAAACTACTTAAATTAACTTATGCTAAGAACAACATACACATTCCCAAGGGAGGACTCGAACCTCCGACTGGGAGCAGATGCTCACTCCGCAGCAAGGCGTCTTAGAGTGCACCGTCAGAGGGCATTCATATAAATCAGCGACGATCGTCAAATAGATATTTGCTCGAAGTAGCAAATTCGACAAGAATGATAAGCTTGTATTTTGATAGCGACTGTTAGTAGGGGAGAGTTGCCGAAGATGGACCGTTGCCTATGTTGGATCACCTACGTATTTCACGGTGTTCAAAAATGTTCAAATGTTTGTATAGTCTATGGGACTTAACTACGGGGTCATCAGTCCCTAAACTTACAAACTACTTATGAACTTCTTACGATCTAGGACGGCACAAATATCCATGCCCGAGGGGCGATTCGAACCCCCGCCCGTAGTGGCCGTGCAGACCGTGACTGGAGCGCCTTAGTCCCCTCGGCCACCGCGGCCGGCATTCACGGTGTGTTGGTAACTTAAAGTTATAAGATGGCTCAACTGGTGAGAAATATTGTCCAGGTCACCTGACTCAGTCGGCAGTCGACAATAGTCATTGGAGTGAGAACAGATTGCATTGTTGCGTTTTCTTTGTTATCGCTGCAAGTTTTCTGCTACAGATCATAAGCCTGCTCTGCTCTAAAAGTAAGTGTAAAAAATCAACAGCACTATAATTCATAAGTGCCATTTATTAGCTAATAATTCAATACCGCAAAACTAAGGCGGCCAACTTTTTCAAATCCCAATGCGGGACATTTCAAGGATGAGTACGGGTACTATGAACACGCGACTCAGACTCAGGACTGTCTCTAATGCAGGCAAAAGTGCAAGCCATCGTGTTTTACTATATCCCAGGATTCTTTTGTATTGCATTTCTGTGTTCGCAAAACTTATGAGACCTTCTACACGCACTGTGTCAAAGTACGAATAAATCTTCGTAACAATATATTCGACGTCCACTGGTAACTAATCTGCAGATGATTGTGTAGTGTTATGTGCAATATGCGCTGCCCACCCCACGCCAACACTATTTCTCCCTCATGAAGTTTGAAGAAAGCTTTGCATTGTCATTCACGTTGAACTCCGCCAAAATTTCTATTGGCACTATCTGCACGAATTGCCTTGACTTTCTCTTTCCTCCATTGATTTTCCAGGATGTCCGTTGAAGAATGATTTATAATAACTGCAGTTTCACCAAGGAAATTCAGGATATGTAATATTTTTACATTAATTCCAGCCTTTGGATGAAAGTACCGCACTAATATTGGATACATTTTGAGGTCTTTGTGATTTGAAATGTCTGATAAATGGAAAGTCTTCTGTACTGAAGTTCTGTCTGAAGGTTACCTAAAGAAAAAGAAGCTTTCACATTCTTTATTACTGCTTCGCACTTAGTTTTCCCGCAATGAAATTTCTTTTGGAACACTTTTTGAATGAATTCCATCGATATAAAAGTCTGACATGGGCTTACATTGTGGAAAGCTCACAAACCTTCGGTTCTTACAAGTTCTTCTTAGTCAGCGAAGTTTTCCTGACAGGAATAAGTTGAGAGTGATGATGTATCTGTGGCGGTCTGAGCCCTTTTGTTTTTGTCAGATGTTAAATGACATGTTTACTGCCGTGAGCAACTGAGGACTCCTCATTACATGTTTTGCAACGCACTTCTGAAGATGGTGTACACTTCTATAAAAAAGGTAACTCCTTTTACAAGTCCTTTGTCAGTTGGCAATTTTCTTTTCATTTTTGTAATATCCGGCGGCATTACTAAGTAACACAAACAAATTTGTTCACGGAACCCGGAGAAGCACGCAAACACACATCCGTTGTTCTTCGACATCTCCCGGAACGTTTCGTTTGGAACGTATTGTTATTGAGATCGTTACCAATCTCAAAGAATTAAGAGTGGCCATCCCGCGCTAACAGCTACAAGTTTTTCATCTTGTCGTACTAAATATTTATTTCTTTTCTAGACAACAAAAGTACTGCACATAATCACTGTCATAAATCTTCATTTCCTGATTCGTAATGCTTACGATATGTGGGAATAATCTGCAGTTGGTGGAATGTGTAAAATTACCGGGATTCGGAACTTGCGGGAGAAATTAGGCATTTTGCGGGACACTTTTATGAAGTTTTACAATGCGGGACGGTACGTCAGAATCCGGGACCGTCCCGCACAATCCGGGAGGGTTGGCCGACTTACGCAAAACTAGAGTTTAGCGATGTGTGTTCTTGCAACCTTATCTCTGTCTATATAAATTCGAAAAGACACTCATCTACTCACTGACTCACTAAACACGAAATCTCGAAAACTACTTCACCCATGAAGATGAAATTTGGCAGAAATGTAGTTTATAGGTAGACGTCAGCTAAGAAAGGATTTTGCGATAGGGCCGGTAGTTCCGAAAATATGACGTCATAAACAATAAAAACTTCCACGTCTTGCGGCACCTGATACTGTGACTTTATCAGTTCACTATTTGAGAAGGAGAGCACTTAGGGACTTACAACGAACTTTAAACATAATGTCAAACCTTTAAGAAACTATTTCTCGCTGCCAATCATAGTAAAATGATGAAAGGAAAAAAAATTTCGCGTTTACTACTTTTACGGTGTTCACGGAGTGAAAACGTCATTCGGTATAATGTTGCAATTTATAATTTCTACTCCGCATATGTTCCCGAAGGAAATTTTACAGACGTACAGCTGCATGTTCCTTCGTAATTGTATCACATTACGACACGTACTTCTTGAGATATGAACACATAAACAGTAACGTTAATGGAAAACCGCCCCATCACACATCAAGTTTTACTTTATTACTTCTTTACTACTAATTGTATTCGCAACAGATTTTGCTGACATACAGCACTTTTACAAATGAATATATTCCTCAAAAATCATACAACTGTACAACATATGACTCAATAAATATGAGATCATATATACTGCGTTGGGTGAAAACTTTTCACATGAAGAATCAGGTTTTATTACATTTCTTATTTACTGCTAAGACACCTGTGTATTCCAGTGAGCTTAAGGAAATTCCTGAAAGATGACAGTGTTGTTGAGAAATCTGAAGTAAATTTGAACTGTGATGCGCATACCGCTCTAGGAAAAAGCAATATATTTCTATAGAGTTACAAGGAAAGGAAGAAAATGAAACGTGTACATCCGACGAATGCCCATTATTTCCGACAGACCTGGCTTTTAACTTTAAGAGACTCCAGTTATCAGACTTACGCTATCTAATATGATTAATAAATCACAGGGCAATCTACTCAATACTGTTGAGTGTATTTGAAATCACCATGTTTCTCACACGGACAGCTTTATGTCGCTTACTCAGGAATAGCTCATCACATAAATTATCCATGTTAGATTATGGACAAATCGCAAGAAATATTATTCATAGTTAGGAAGGAAGGAAGGAAGATTAGTGTTTAACGCCCGTCGACAGCGTGGTCATTAGAGGCGGAGCTAATGCTCGAGTCGTTTGGGTAAGGGTGGGAAGGAAATCAGCCGTGTCCTTTGATAGGAACCACCCCGGCATTTGCCTGGAGACAAAACACGGATAACCTAAATTTGGATGGCCGGAGCCTGGTCTGAACCGCCGTCCTCGCGAATGCAAATCCAGTGTGCTATCACTGCTACAGCCACCTCGGCCGGTGTTTATAGTCAAGTTAGGAATTAAATGAATGTTACATATCATTCGTATTTTCATTTCTATCTTTGTTTGTTTGGATACTGTACTTGAAATTTTGTACATTATGAAAGACAGCCTTATTTCTTATACATTCTCTGATAAACGTTTTTAGAATAAAGGAGATGGACAGAAAATGGAAGGGATATGAGAATTACTTATTCAAGGCTTGAATAAATAAATACCCGGGCAACGCTGGGTTTTCAGCTACTATTGACATACATGGCGTCGAGTTTCGAAGTTGGACCGCCGACCGCGGTGGCCGAGGGACTGAGGCGCTCTAGTCACAGTCTGCACGGCCACTACGGTCGGGGGTTCAAATCCCCCCTCGGGCATGGATATTTGTGCCGTCCTTAGGATTAGCTAGTTCATAAGTAGTTTGTAAGTTTAGGGACTGATGACCCCGTAGTTAAGTCCCATAAGCTATACAAACATTTGAACATTTTGAAGTTGGACCAATGGCTGTTTCCTAATTTACACCGGACCAATTTAGGGGTAACACATAACAAATAATACTTAAGGTCATTTTCACAATAGATAGTAGGAAAATGTTACCTTTTTAGGTTTATTTTTCAAGGCGACAAAACAATTTAAAAAATAAGCAATAAGTATGGCAATCTTTTTGGGTAATGTACGCGAAATGGACAGAGGATGAACTGAAAGTCGCTGTGGCAGCACAAAGAAACGGTGCTCATGGACTTAACGAGTTCAAAACGATGTGCAAATGTTTGTAGAGCCTATGGGATTTAACTACGGGGTGATCAGTCCCTAAACTTACAAAAACTACTTATGAACTAGCTAATACTAAAGACGGCACAAATATCCATGCCTGAGGAGGGATACGACCCCCCGACCGTTGTGGCCGTGCAGACTGTGACTGGCGCGCCGCAGAACGCTCGGCCACCGCGGCCGGCACTTTTAACGAGTGTGCTCGGGTATACGGAGTACCAAAAGCTACAATAAAGTGGTGGTAAAAACACTATCTCAAATGAAGTTCAGTTATTCAGAAGACAATCAAACTTTACAACTGAGATGGAAAAAAATTGTCGCAGATCACTTTTAATTTGAAGAGAGGTTTCTTTGGATTCACAAAGATGTTCTTAAACTTGCATTCGATATAGGAGAGATATATGAACTATCTCATTCTTCAACAGAGAAAAGAAAATGACGGGTAAAACGTGGTTTTATTCAATTATGAGACGAAATCCATGGCTTTCCCTCAGTCAGCCAGAAGGAACATCAATGGTCAGATGTTGAAATGAAGCTTTTCTTTAATGTTATGGGTCTCTTTTCCTTTGTAGTCGTTTTACGATATGGTTCAATTTAAGCAACTAAAGGTCCAAATTAGGCAACCGGATTCCTAATTTGGACCGTTTGCACATTTTTAAATTTTAAATAAGTTCCATTTATGCTTTGTGTTTATTCAAAGTTTAATTCTAGCAGATGGAAGTGTACAACATGTAGCTTCTTTTACAGTATATGATGTTTCGATTAGATAAATAATGTAGGCTTTGGATATCAAAATAAAAACAGTGGTCCAATATCGGTAACCATTCCCTATGTTTCTACACTTTGTGGCAATGTCACATTGGAGGTTAAATGGACTTTCTGGGTAGTTTCGTATTGCGGGAGTTTGGTAAGAAACTGATGTAGATCTAGTTATTCCCAATATTCAAGCTGCACAGGACATTTTTATGATGGTCTCTTGACTGAATCACGATTCTAGCTTAAACTGATTATTCATTTCGGTTGTCTTTTAGTCATAGACCAAGCGAACAACAATATTTCAGTCCCGTGAAAGCCGGGATGACCTGAATGTTTAGGAGAGTGGTAACATCTCTTGCTGTCCCTTAGAAAATCAGTCGGGCCCAAGTCACTAACACAATAATGATAAAATATTTACAACAATCAAGTAACCTTAACGTTATATTTATATTGTTGTTGTGGTCTTTAATCCGGTGTCTGGCTTTAATAGCTCCCCATTCTATCTATACCGAGCATGCCTCTTCATCTCAAAAACGGCAACCTACATCCTACATCCATCAGAGTCTCCTTACTGTATTTGTCTCTTGGTCTCCGTGTGCGATTTTTATTCCACAAACTTGTCTCCAATGCTAAATTAAAGGTTCCTTAATGCTAATAATGTGTCCGACCAATCGATCCCTTCTTATAGTCGAGGTATCCCAGAATTCCTTTTCTCCGCAATTCTGTTCAGCACTTCCTCATTACTCGATCTAAGCATATAATCTTCAGCACTTTTCTGTAGCGCCACATTTCAAAAGCTCTATCCTCTTCCAGTCTGAACTATTAATCGTCCATGTTTCACTCCTGTACAAGGCGAAACTCCACACAAATGCCTTCAGAAAAAACTTCCTTACACTTAAATTAATATTCGATGTTAACAAATTTCTCTTTTTTACAAACGCTGTTCTTCCCATTGCTATTCTCCATTTTCTATCCTCTGTACTGCGACCACCATATGCAATTTTCCTTTCCAAATAACAAAAGTAATGGACCACCTTTATTGTGGCATTACCTAATATAATTCTTTCAACATCGCCTGATTTTCTTAGATTGCAATTCCATTACCGTTGTTTTGCTCATGTTATACGCTCCTTTCAACACGCTTTCCATTCCGATGAATTGCTCTTCTGGGTTCTTTGATGCCTCTGGCAGAATAAAATATCATCAGCAAACCACCAAGCTTTTATTTTCTCGCCGTGAACTTTAATTCCTTCTCCAAATTTCTCCTTCCTCTCCTACACAGCTTGCTCAGTGTAAAAACTGAATAACATTATAGAAAGGCTACAACCCTATCTTCCCTACCAATTCTTGTCTTTCGTGCCCTCCAACTCTTAATAACTGCTGTTTGGTTGATATAGAAGTTGTAAATTACCTTCCGTCACTTATATTTATTTTGAAAGAGTATATTACAGTCAACGATGTCAAAAGCTTTCTCCAAGTCTACAAAAACTAGAAATGTAGGTATGCCCTTCCCTAATCTATATTCTAAGTCGTGAGTAATGCCTCCCGCCTCCCGTGTTTTTACATTTCTCCTAAATCCAAACTTATGTTCCCGGAGGTCAGCTTGTATCGGAGTTTCCATTTTTCTAAATCGTGTTAAAATTTTTGCAACCATGACTTATTAAACAGATGGTTCTTTAGTTTCCACACCGTCACTTATATTTATTTTGAAAGAGTATATTACAGTCAACAATGTCAAAAGCTTTCTCCAAGTCTACAAAAACTAGAAATGTAGGTATGCCCTTCCCTAATCTATATTCTAAGTCGTGAGTAATGCTTCCCGCCTCCCGTGTTTTTACATTTCTCCTAAATCCAAACTTATGTTCCCGGAGGTCAACTTGTATCGGAGTTTCCATTTTTCTAAATCGTGTTAAAATTTTTGCAACCATGACTTATTAAACAGATGGTTCTTTAGTTTCCACACCTGTCTGCGCCTGCTTTCTTTGTAATAGGGATTATTACATTTTCCTTAATACGAAAATAATATTTTTCATTAACTACGTAACTTCTTATTCTAATTCAATTGCATCTTATGTTCACGACTCATTTGAAACACACCTGAGGTTAATGCACAGTGCGCCAGAACGTTAATATGTCCGTAAAAGTGCAGGCTGTTATAGGCAAGTTGTAGTCCAAATCTTCATTCTATTAAGTGCCTGTACAACATGCGTCGTTGCCAAAGGATTTTTTTTTAATTTATTTATTTATTTATTTTTTGTTTTACTTGTAATTTTTACTACCTTGCCGTGTTAACACATTACAAATTTGGTTATCGAGAAAATGGAACAATAATAATTTGTTTCAAGCGTATATATTGAGATTACTTTAGTGGTTGTATATTTTGTTTCGCAAATTCGTGTTTATATATTCGAAGCGAGGTGGCACAGTGGTTATCACAATGGATTCGCATTCGAGAGGACAACGATTCAAATCTGCATCCGTTTATCCTGTTTTAGGCTTACCATTATTTCCCTAAATCGCACCTGGCAAATGTCGGGATAATTCCTTTGAAAGGTTGCAGTCGATTTCCATCCCAATTCTTGTCTTAATCCGAGCCTGTGCTCCGTCTATAGCGACCTCGATATCAACGGGACATTAAACCGGAAGCATCCATCCTTGTCTAGTCTACGAACCAACTGCTAATGTCTGGAGCAGCGGCGGTAAACTTTCCACGCCGCCTGAAAGTCCGGCCCAGACTGGGATATCAGTTACATAAGCCTCCCCCTGCTTCAAAATGAGTCACATTTACGTAACCGCTCCATGACTAGTGGAGCAACACATTGCTGGAAACCCAAGGTATCGTGTCAGAAGTTTCGTGCCTCACTAGACAGCTGTATCTTATATTACTTTACCAAGAGGGAATGAATTGCCATTATGTGTCCAGTAAATGTGTTGGAAGTTCTTTCTTTCTCAACAGCGTAGTATTCAGAATGAAACTTTCACTCTGCAGCGGAGTGTGCGCTGATATGAAACTTCCTGGCAGATTAAAATTGTGTGCCGGAACTGGGACTCGAACCTGGGACCTTTGCCGTTCGCGGGCAAGCGCACTACCGACTGTGCTATCCCGACACGACTCACGATGCCGCCTCATAACTTTACTTCCGCCAGTACCTCATCTCCCACTTTCCAAACTTCACAGAAGCTCTCCTGCGAACCATGCAAGACTTGCACTCCTGGTAGAAAGGATATGGTAGAGACATGGCTTAGCCACAGCCTAAGGGATGTTTCCAGAATGAAATTTTCACTCTTCGAGAGCTTCTGTGAAGTTTGGAAAGTAGGAGGCGAGGTACTGGCGGAAGTAAAGTTGTGAGGCGGCATCGTGAGTCGTGTCGGGATAGCACAGTGGGTAGTGCGCATTCCCGCGAAAGGCAAAGGTCCCAGGTTCGAGTCCCGGTTCCGGTACACAATTTTAATCTGCCAGGAAGTTTCAGCGTAGTATTAATCACAGATACAAGCGGGAAATTTCAGTGTATACACTCAGTGCCCACGTAGGATTCCTGACGTTGCCATTCAACCAGACAGTAAGCATTTTCTAGTGCTGATTTTTTTCTTTTACTCCCCTAAAACCCAACAACAACAAGTACTGATTTTTACAGCACTGTGTATATGCCAACGGCCATGCTGCAGTGGATACACCGATTCTCGTTAGGTCACCGAAGGTAAGCACTATCGGGCTTTGCTTACACTTGGATGAGTTACCGTCCTGGTCTGTCGAGCGCTGTTGGCAAGCGGGCTGCACTCAGCCCTTGTGAGGAAAACAGGAGCTGAAGTAGCGGCTCCGGTCAAGAAGACTGACATAACTGCTGGGAGTGCGGGGCGCTGACCCTCATACCGCATCCGTTGACGCCTTCGGGCAGAGGATGACACGGAGGCCGGTCAGTACCTAGTGGGCCCCCTGAGGCCTGTCGGACAAAGTTTATGTAAATATATATACTTCAAATTTGTACTTTATTTATTTGAACGTTTCAGTTTTCTTAACTGAAACCAAGACCTATGAAAGCAATGAAAACTAATTTAAGAATGCAAGTTTCATCAAACACATATTTTCAGTGCTATTGTATTTCCTACACTTGTTACTAGTGCCAATCAATATCTGAAACATTACCATGGTCATTGTGGCAAGCAATGCTTCCTGACATTCTAACAGCTACTGCTACGAACTGATTCAACGAGAAAAAATCCAATACATAGAATGGTCTTCTTTAATTTAAAGTTACTGCTGAAACATTGTTATCAATGTAATTGTGTGCGACCGGCAAACACAAAAGAAAAAAAAAGTTATTGAACGTCCTGTCGGCGTTATGGTCATTGCAGACGGAGCACATGTTCGGATTGATTTTGGATGAGAATGGGGAAGGAAACCGACTGTGCCCGACATTTGCCTGGAATGATTTGTGGAAATCACGAAAAAGTCAGGATGGTTGGTGGCGGATTTGAACCGCCGTCTACACGAATGCGAGTCCAGTGTGTTACCAATAAGTCACCTTGGTCCGTGATCGCTTAAAACGATATGATTAAATTGTTTCCAGACCAAATTGTTGTTAATAAAGAATCAATAAACGTCGTGTCTTCGGAAGAGGAAAGGGCTTAGCAGATGTACTGCACGCCTTATTTCATTTGAAAGATCAACCACGTTTATCAGTTGCAAAACAGAAGGATGTTTATAATATAGCCATTTCTTCAAATGTTTGGAAATCTATCGGACCAAACTGCGTGGTCATCAGTCCGTAGCTTACAAACTACTTAAACCTAGATGAACTAACGTAAGGACAAACACACACACCCATGCCCTAGGGAGGACTCGAACCTCCACGGCGAGCAACCGCGCGCTCTGCAGCGAGACGCTTTAGACCGCTCGGCTACTCCACCGTGGCGATGTTTAGGATATAGCCATTTCTTCAAATGTTTGGAAACCTATTGGACGAAACTGCTATGGCCATTCGTCCCTAGACTCACAAACAACTTAAACTAACTTTAACTAAGGACAACACACACACACACACACACACACACACACACACACACACACACACATTCTCCAAGGAGGATTCGGAACTCCGACGGCAACCAACCGCGCGCTCCACAGCGAAGCGCCTTGGAGCGTTCCGTCACTCCACCGCGGCTCCATTTCTTTCTCAACAGAAAAGAAACTTTAAAGAAAACTATGAAATATCTGCTCCCAAGAGTGTAGTTGTTTAAGGGCAGACGTAAGGCAAAATAGCGAAAACATTCTAATTTTATTTTATTGCCTAATTTATTAGGTTTATGTTTTAAGAATGACATCTCAAAGTTTCATTATCCAAATATGCTTAGAAATATTTTTAAGAATGTCATTTCTGCTACCATCTGCGCATCGTACTTTCCCTTTATCTGTGCTGTGATCCACTCCTTTTTTTGTCTTAGTTTTTCAGTCATACAAGCCGACCGCGGTGGCCAAGCGGTCTGCGGCGCCCCAATCACGATCTGCATGGCCACTACGGTCGGGGGTTTGAATTCCCCCTCGGGCATGGATATTTGTGCCGTCCTTAGTACTAGCTAGTTTGTTTCAAAATGTTTGTATAGCTTATGGGATTTAACTACGGGGTCATCAATCCCTAAACTTACAAACTACTTACGAACTAGCTAAGACTAAGGACGGCACAAATATCCATGCCCGAGGGGGGATTCGAACCCCCGGCCGTAGTGACCGTGCACACCGTGACTGAAGCTCCTCAGTCCCCTCGGCCGCCGCGGCCGGCTATTAGCTAGTTCATAAGTAGTTTGTAAGTTTAGGGACTGATAACCCAAAAGTTAAGTCCCATAGCTCTACAAAAATTTGAACATTTTTCATACAATCGAATCGAAAAGCAGACGTATTTAGAAGTCTGTGACAAAGATTATACCAGCGTGTTCCTTTGTATATAAAATGATTTGCTTTTAATAGCGCAATGTACGGTTTGTTATTTTGCAGTTTATTAGTTTGTATTGCTTACAATTGATCGTAACTGTGGGCATGTATTCAAGAAAGTGAGAAAGTGTCGAAATTCACTTGTAAATAAGAATGTTATCAACGTTCTGTCTAAGTCTGAAGAACAATTTTCGATTAAATCACCAAGTTCGTCGGAGAATAAAATCAGTAAAGGAGTCTTTAGTGTGACGTCACCAGCGCTGGGCTGCTGTGTACATCGCTATAGATTTTGCCGACCGTAGTGGCCGTGCAGACCGTGACTGGCGCGTCTCAGTCCCCTCGGCCACCGCGGCCGGCGTTCTTTTCTGATACTAGAAGTTGTAGTATTTGTTGTTGCTGTTACTTGATTGGTAGAGACTGAGATTTGTTGATTGCTGTAGTTAAGGTACTTCCTCGTTCTTTTGTAGAAACGTAACTTACCTAACATCCACGTCTAGTTTTTCTTAACAAATAATTGTAAAATTTTGCCATGAGTGAAAAGTGTGGACTCGTTCGTGCGTAGTTGGCTGCAATATGGGATTTGTAATAAGTATTTTCATGGGGGGGGGGGAGGATGCAATGGGGAAGCCAGTGGACATTGTGGTGAGGTTCTCTCCTGGAATTGTAGGATATGAAACAGGAATAAGATGATAGAGGAGCAGGAGCGTTTGATCTGCTCCCTTCAGGTGCAGTTGAAAAACGCTGAAGAGGAACTAGGTAGGCTGAAGAGGGGAGGGGGGCTGGGGAATGGGAACTGACAGTTGGCAAGAAGGTAGCTAGGAGGAGGTATTCAGATAGCTTCACGTTGCAAGTTGCAAATAGGTTTGACCAACTGTCAGAGTTGAGTGGAGATGAACCACCTGTAGCTGTAGGTGTAGGAGGTGTGCAGCTTACCTATGCTGTTAGGAAGCCGAAATCTGAAGGGAGGTGTCTTAGGAAGAAGAAGATTCTGCTGCTAGGCAGTTCTCATGGTAGAGGTGTTGGCCAACAGTTGCAGGAAGTCCTTGGGGGTGAGTACCAGGTCACCAGCATAGTGAAGCCTAGTGCCGGGTTAGCTCAGGTTACTTGTAACGTAGGGGACTTTGTAGGATTTTCTCAAAAGAGAATCAGGTAGTTATAGTGGATGGGGCCAGGAATAGTCTTGATAGGGACGGGGAGTATGATATAGGTGGTGATCTGCAAAGGGTAGCAAATCAAACTGGTGGCACAAATGTGCATTTCGTGCAGCTGTTTCAGCGTCGTGATAGGCCTCGTCTTAATACAACTGTCAGGCGTATTAACATGGTGTTTGAGGAGGCGCTGATGACGGAGGGCATGGATCACATTGCAGTGGTGCCAGTTGAAACTATCCAAAGGTCGGATTTCACTAGGCACGGTGTGCACCTCAATAGGTATGGGAAGGGGAGGTTGGCAAAGCTCATAGGTGACAGTATAGTAGGGGGTGGGGATGTCACTCATGGAAAAATTCCTGTAGTAGTTGGTGTTAGGGCTGCACCTGTTTTAGACTGAAGACAGATGATAGGTATTCCTGCTTAAAGGAAGTCCCTCTAAGAAAGGAACCACTTTTGACAAAGTTTAAGAATCTAAGTAATAAGAAAATTACTATTTTTCATCAAAGTAGACAGGGTATCAGAGATAAAGTTAATGAACTGCTTATTGATGTTGATTCTGACATTATTGGTATTTCAGAGCACTTTTTAAGTGTTGTGACAATTCAGAGACTTCTTTTGCCAGGATACAGGTTAGCTGCCTTCTTCTCTAGGAGTGCATTGCAGTGAGGGGGAGTGGCCATGTATGTTAAAAATATTTCAACCTAAGCTGGAATTGGTTCTGGATTCACTTTATAGGAAGTATAAAAATTTAGCTGTGTATGGAGATTTGAACATTAATTGCTCAAGAAAAAGTCAGTTGTTAGATCTGTTTAATTGATATAACCTGATGCAACGAGAGTGCAAGGAAGTAGAAGTTCTACCAATGCCTATATGTTTGTTCAGTCTTCATTTTTAGATGGGCACTCTGTCAGCAGAATAGTAAATGGCCTATCAGACCACGATGCCCAAATTTTAATTCTAAAAAGTATTTGTTCTCAAACAAAAGTTAAACATACTTAGAAAAGTTAATCCAGTTGCGATTGAGACCATTTTAAGCCTAATTAAGGAGCAAGAATGGCAGGATGTTTTAGTGCTGATCATGCAGATGATAAATATAATACTTTCCTGAACACATTTCTTACGCTGTTTGAAAGTTGCTTTCCGGTAGAACGCTCAAATCAGGGTACTTCCAGCAACAGGCAGCCAGGGTGGCTGACAAAGGGGATACGAGTATCATGTAGAACTAAGCGGGAATTTATCCAAATGTTAGAAGCAGTCAGAATGAAGATGCAGTAGCTCATTACAAACAGTACTGTAAGGTTCTCAAAAATGTCATTACAAATGCAAAAAGTATGTGGTATGCAAAAAGAATAGCATACTCCCAGGATAAAATTAAAACCGTCTGGTCAATCGTGAAGGAAGTGTCTGGTCAGCAGCAGCAGGTAGAAGATATTACGTCAGTGCGTAGTAGAAATATTTCTGTTACTGACAAGTTAGATATATGTGCAGTTTTCAATAATCACTTCCTGCATATAGTAAGTGAACTAAACAAAACCCTAGTTTCTACAGGTGATCATATAACATTTTTATAAAATGCCTTTCCAAGAATTCTAAAGTACTGTTCTCCATATGTTAGCCCAGTACTAAGCCATATTTGTAATTTTTCCTTTCAAAATGGTCAGTTTCCTGACAGATTAAAGTGCTCAGTAGTGAAACCACTTTATAAAAAAGGAGAAAGGAATAATGTAGACAACTATAGACCTATTTCTATGCCATCGGTTTTTTCTAAAGTTATTGAAAAGGCTGTATATTCAAGATTAATTGATCATTTCATTTCACATGATTTGTTGTCAACAGTGGCGTAGCTATCATAGGGCTAGGCGGGGCAGTGCCCCGGAGCCCCCAAGGTGAAGGGGCCCCACGGCCTCCGTGAGCAAAGTTCGGAAAAGTTACAGTAGAGCGTCAATTTTTTTTTTTTTTTTTTTTAATTTTATTATTATAATTTGTTCCCTTCCCACCCTACCATCCATCAATTCCCCCTCCCGCCAAACTAAGCTTCCCACAGTAGCCGCACAGGGTGACAGAACATTGCTTCTAGTGGGGCTTGCTGACAGGCCAATCCGACAGCCGCTGAGTACAACAATCGGCACACTACAGTCGGCAGAAGTACAGTAGCTGCAGCATCAAATCTGCTCGCAACAACAGCTGCGCCTTCCAAGTGTTGCGGCGTGCCGCTCTGCGCAACATGAAGGATCGCGAGACTGTACAGTACTTCTTATTGGCAAGTAGAAGTGTACAGTTCGATTATACGAATAATCGGTTTTCCAAACATACATGTCCTCCAATTACACTTCGGTTAATCGACGTTCTACTGTATATAATATTTTAGCTGAATGAAGGATTTTCGACTTTTAACTTTTTGAACACTGCCAACAAACTTCAAACGCAGGAAGTAAAATCCAAAAATTACTCCCATCTCAGAATAGGTAAAAGGTAAAGCAGTCAACAATCCGAAGATTGGTTTGAACACCACAGTGCTTTACTAGGCATGGTCCTGTTTGGAGGTGGTATGCCGTTGCCTTCCTCCGACCTTCGAACTGACTTACCCAGCCAGTTATAGGGGGACCTACAGTTTAACGTGGGTTCCGAACCACGGTGCTACTCGGTATTTTTCACATGAGCAATACTGCCAGAGGTGAGAGAAGTGGAAAGTGACAGATAAAAATCGTAGGACCTGGCGGGGATCGAACCCGCGACCTTTCGATTTGTAGTCTGGCACTCAGAATATAAACATAAAAAGGTATTGCCTGTCCGCTAAGACGTGCACCCTGCCACCTGCTGAATTACTAGCAGTGTGTGACAATACTGTTCATGGTTTGATTCGCGGCAGGGGTTGAGTAAAAACTTCATTGTTCATTTTTACTAGCTTCTGCCTGCGACTTCCTTCACCTAGTATGGAGCAACTGCGAAAACTATTCCATGGTAGTTTTACCTGTATGTCCTACCCAGGTCCAACTCTATCCCTCTCCAAAATTTCATCCAAATCCACTCAGCTTGAAAGCATAATTAACTTTCACAGTTATAATTATATTAGAGAGTACGATTAAATATTATATGCTGCGTGACACACAGTAATTTACTTAAGAGTATTTAGTTTTGCCTCATTATGTTTTCCAGTAAGCGGTAAGGACCTGATGAAGTAGTATTGCATCTGTATAGTTCATAGGCGCCGATTACGGGTATGCTCGGTCGCTCAAGAATACCCCAAAATTTGAGTGGGTATGCACGGCATACCCCACTGAAAATTTTGGTATTATTTTTTTTTCTTTACGTTGTATTTCTTGATTCTAATTAATTCGACTCTCTCATTTCATTGATGGGCGGCTGGCTTTTGTAATACACCACTGTAAAAAGATTATCTAAAACAAACAGGAAATTGAATTCGTAGTCATTAAAATTCATGTTGACATGTGAGTGATCATTTTCTAAACAGTCCGAATGTTAATGGAATGCTTCTTGTAAGTTCAATATCGTAAACTGAAGGCGTTAAACTTTAATTGTTGTATTAAATAACTAGAAATGAAATGGGTTTGGTACGATACGATGAAAATGTGTATACTACTAATTTAACGTTTATGTATTCTCTTAGAAGTCAATTGTCTTCAACGAATCGTGTTAGTGTTAAGTCATGACATTTTTCATCCTGTTTACAGAATTGGCGTGTGATGTAACAATGGGTTGTAAACCTATTGGTATCGACGGACATGGTATGACAGCAGAAGTGGTTATGGACTATTTTCGTAATACTGTATAGAAAATAAATCTGCAGAAGAAAGAAGGCAGGGAGACCATACGATGTTAGTTTTTGCGATAATGAACACAGTATTCACAATATAGGCACATCATTATCTGATATGCATGTCTCAGAAGACGAAAACTCTGAAAATGATTTCTGTACTTACTACAACGGGAAAACAGGTTCAAATGGTCGCAAAAGCCGTCCAGTATTTCTGAAACGTGAAATTGAAATTAATGGCTGTTAATTTCTTTACTGTATGTTAAAAAATTACTTTTCTCCTTTCAGAGATTAAAATGGTCCTAAATTAACACCAGATACAGCAAAAAAGAAAAAAATACTACTAAAATTAAAAAAAAAAATTATTTCTTTACCTATATACCTGGAATTGGAAAAATAGAATAAAGACTTTGTTTTTAGAAATACCTGTCGGGGGAAAGGGGGGTGCAGGCCGACAACCACCTCCCCCCCCCCCCCATTGGAAACGCCACTGAGCACACCCCAAGATTTTTAAAAGTCGGCGCCTGTGTATAGTTTTAGTTTAGAGAGGGCCCCAACGTCATTTTTGCCCCGGGGCCCTTGGTGTAGTAGCTACGCCACTGGTTGTCAAACGTACAGTTAGGTTTAAGAAGTGGTTTAATGACTGAAAATGGTATATTTTCGTTTCTTTGTGAGGCACTTGATGGCTTAAATAAAAGGCTACGGACATTAGGCGGCTTCTTTAATTTAACAAAGATGTTTGATTGTGTTGATCATAAAATATTGTTGCAGAAGTTGAAATATTTTGGAATACGAGGAGTAGCTCACAACTGGTTCACCTCTTACTTTAATAATAGACAACAGAAGTTAATTCTCCGCAGTGCAGAAAATGGTATGACGTACAATCGCATTGGGCCACACTTAAGTGTGGGGTGCCCCAGGGGTCTGTTTTGGGACTATTGCAGTTTCTTATTTATATAAATAATATGCCTTCCAGTATAACAGGTGATTGTAAAATATTTTTGTTTGCCGATGATAGCAGATTGGTAGTGAAGGATGTTGTTTGTAATATTGACAAGTTTTTACACTTTCTATCACATAATTTGACTAAAGCTGACATTATGATTACACATAATGGGCATATGATAAGTGAGACCGAACAGTTGAAATTTCTAGGTGTTCAGATAGACAGTAATTTGTCGTGGAAAGCCCATGTTCAGGATTTTGTTCCAAAACTACATTCTGCTATATTTACCATTAGAACAATATCTGAAATGATTTTTCAACACGAAAAGTAGTCTACTACGGTTACTTTCACTCACTGACGATGTAAGGCGTTATTTTTTGGGTTAATTCGACTGAAACAAAAAGGATATTTTTGGCTCAGAAGCGGGCGGTTCGAGCAATATGTGGTGTAAGTTCACGAACGTCATTCGACCCCTTTTCAATAGTCTGGGAATTTTGACACTGGCGTCACAATACATTTTCTCTTTAATGTCATTTGTTGTTAATAATATCAGCTTATTCCCACAAGTTAGTAGCTTTCACTCGGTGAATACTAGACAGAAGTCGAATATACATTAGCATTACACCACCTTGACACTTGTGCAGAAAGGTGTGCAGTATTCTGCAGCATCCATTTTCAATAAGCTGCCACAAGAACTCAAGAGTCTTAGCGCTAACCCACACGCTTTCAAATCTAAACTGAAGAGTTACCTCATGGCTCACTCCTAAAAAAGTTAAACAGTTACGCTAATTCATTTTTTTCTTTATTGATTCTTTTCACTTAGTGTTAAGATTGTCGTGTGCATAGGACTACTTAAAAATTGTCTATTACCATTGTTGTGTGTAGCTTCATGCATTGACTTGTTCCATGACCATGGAGTCGTACTCTTCAATTAGGTTCTACGGCACAGAAAACCATATCATTATTACTGATGACACAGGGTGCAGTGCCAAAGTTAGTTCACAAGTAAAAATTGAAAAACTTGAATGTGTGGGACATGTTCAGAAGCAGATGGGTGGCAGACTTCAGACCAAAGAAGGAAATTAAGGGCAAAAGTTAGATGATGGAAAACCACTGGAAGATGTTAACAGATTGACAGACAAAGAAACTCACACACTACAAATATATTATGGGAAAGCCATCAGGAACAATGTACACAATGTGAAAGCAATGCAGCAAGCAGTGTGGGCAATATTGTTCCACAAACTTTCCATAAATAAGACTTTTTCTACATCTACAAAAACAAAATTGTTCTGTAACCTAGAAACTAATACAGACCTTACACTACTTTTAACTGTAAGTTATATAATTCAACAATATGTTACAATGGTTTGTTGGTTAAAACAAAGCGACACAAAATAAACATTCCGCCACTTAGCAAGCCAATTAAGGCCAGTATCTGCCCCTAACAGTGAGGACGTGGGCGGGTTGTACTACCTAACAAACCACCGCCAAAATCACAAACAACATTGTTAATTATCACCATACAAAAGATTTCAACTAAATTCTACTCTACTGTGCTGTAATAACTACTATCTACTTCTAGAGCACGTTTAATAAATTGTCAAATTCAGGTGGGAGAATAGGGAGACAAACCATCACCTTTGCCTTTTCCTTTTGACTTCTCTCTAGTCCTTGATTGTGCAATGTGGTGAAGTCCTCCAACTCCTCATTCCTTTGTCCTCCCTAATTCTCCATGACTTAACTAATCGACCTGCGCATGGGTTCGACAATGCGGCTAGATCCCCGAGTCGATCCCGTCTTGCCAGTGTAATGCACACTATGTACCGCCAAGGTGAACCAACTTCCTTTGGCACACCCGGATTTTCTCTCCTAATTTTCGCGATGCAGTAGTTGAAGCCTATATAACTGCTGCACACGAGTTGAGATGACATCTGTTAGTTCTGCAAATAATTGCACCATTTCAACATCACGAAGTATTACAAATATATCTCTGGTTGTGATGGTTTGTCTCAGATCTGTGGCGACTTGTGCGTGAACTGGGCAGTCGAAGACTACGTGGTCCAGAGCGCCCACCTCTGCTCCACATTCACAGCTCTGATTAGGTCATTTCCTTATCCGGTGCAGATGTATCAGATATGGCCCATAGCCCGTCAGAAAGTGCACAAGTCCGCGAGTAGATTGAATTTTCATCTTGAAAATTTCCCTAATTGAAGGAAGAAATTGAAACACTCTACGTGCTGTTTCAGACTTCTCCCATTGCCTTCAATAGATTGCAGTACGCTGACGCACTATCAGGTCAATCGGACTCATCGCCATGATAACAGTTAAGCCATCAGTGGGCGATGAGCCAAAGGCACCAACTGATCTCATAACAACTCCTCAACACCCCCTATGTGATATATCATGGTGCAAATATCTTCAGGCAAAAGCGAGTGGAAAGCCATACACTCATAAGCATTATTTGCCTCTTGCTGTTTTAAATGTTATAAAGCCAACTTTCAGATATCTAGCCAACCCCGGAGTTCTGAAAAAAATGTGTGCACGGAGAAACGCAAAATACAAATGAGAGCTACAAACACCTTATATGGATGCGTTGTACGAAAACAGTGTTTGTGTCCTTAGATAGTAGTTAGTGCAACAGGCGGATTGTGTTTTTCTCGACTTCAAAAAGGCACTCGACGCGGTTCCACACTGCAGACTGCTAACGAAGATACGAGCTTATGGAATAGGTTCACAGATTTGTGACTGGCTGGAAAACTTCCTAAGTAATAGAACGCAGTACGTTGTTCTCGACGGCGAGTGTTCATCAGAGAGGAGTGTATCGTCAGGCGTGCTCCAGGGGAGTGTGATATTATTTTCTATCTATATAAATGATCTGATGGAAAGAGTAAGATGTAATTTCCGGCTCTTTGCTTATGATGCTGTGGTGTATGGGAGGGTGTCGTCTGTAACTGACTGTAATAGCATACAGGATGACTTAGACAAAATTTCTAGTTGGTGCGAAGAATGGCAGCTGGCTCTCAATGTAGAAAAATGTAAGGTGATGCGCATGAGTAGAAAAAACAATCCTATAATGTTCGAATACAGCATTAGTAGTGAGCTTCTTGATGCTGTCGCGTCGTTCAAATATCTAGGCGTAACATTGCAGAGCGATATGAAATGGAACGAACATGTAAGGACAGTTGTGAGTAAGGCGGACAGCCGACTTCGGTTTATTGGGAGAATTTTGGGAAGATGTACTTCACCTGTAAAGGAGACCGCGTATAAAACGCTTGTACGACCACGTCTTGAGTATTGCTCAAGTGTTTGGGACCCGCAGCAGATCGGTTTGAAGGAAGACATAGAGGCGGTTCAGAGGCGAGCAGCTAGATTTGTTACCAGTAGGTTTGACCAATGCGCGAGTGTCACGGAAATGCTCCGGCAACTCAATTGGGGATCGCTGGAAGATAGACGACGTTCTTTTCGTGAATTTCTGTTAAGTAAATTTAGTGGGCCGGAATTTGAAGCTGAGTGTAATACGATCTTGCTGCCGCCTACTTACATTTCGCGCAAAGATCACAAAGACAAGATAAGAGAAATTAGGGCTCGTACGGAGGCATATAGGCATTCTTTTTTTCCTCGTTCTATTTGGGAGTGGAATAAGAAAGGAAATGCCTAGTAGTGGTACAGTGTACCCTCCGCCACGCACCTTATGGTGAATTGCGGAGTATGTATGTAGATGTAGATGTAGAAATTTTGTGAAGATAGCTGCATGCGATGCCTGTCTAGTGTTTAACAGTGGAAATGTAGGTTAAGAGATTAGGCTTCCATCCAGGTGCAAGATACTCCAAAGCTGCGATGAAGCAGAGCACAGGCAGCAAAGAAAAATATCCAAAAGATGGCTGGGCAAAGGAGACAGGGGAAAGAATACTTCGAGAAGATAAGGAAGAGAATGAAGATTATGGATATGGACAACGTTAGTGTGTAAAGGTATGGCAATATTGTCAAAAATTAAAATAAAAACTTTAAATGAGATTTCCTGTAAAGTGATTTTTTTGAAATATAATGTACCTTCTCTCAGGAACCATAAAAGCTAACCTCCTAAAATTTGGTACAGTGCTTAAAAATCGGTTACTGAACATTCCTGTGCAGCACTATATCTTGGGCCTGACAATAGTTCGTCTTTCCTGCATAAGGAAATTAGAGCAGCCAAAGTTAACATGAAACTGAAAAATTAATTTGAAAGTTACCATGACCTTAAATAAAAATCTGTTGCACACGTTTTAATAGCCTTTAATGCAGAAATATACTGTAAAGTTTCAGATTTAATGCTTGAGTAGTTTATGAGGAAAGGTAAATTATATGTACGACAGTAATTAAAAATTCAAATCCTTATAAAATGAAATTCCATGAACATGATCGAACAAAAATTGCACAGAATATTGTACATTATATAGTTCACAATAGTGCCAGGTTTTTAATTTGTAACTGTAACATTGTAGGAGATATCAAATTTAAATTGTCAGTATGCATTTTGGCCTACATCTGCCCTTAAGAAACAGAAGTCGACCCATGGATTTTCATCTTGAATTTAATTCTATTGTTTTCTTGTAAACATGTGTAAAAGCCGCAGCAGAGTGGCCAAGCACATTGAGGCGCTACGCTACGATGCACGAGGCCGTTCCCAATCGGGGGTTCAAATCCCCCCTCAGGCATGGATGTTTTGTCGTTTTTAGTATAAGGTAGTTCATAAGTTTAGGGACTGATGACCCCGCAGTAAAGTCCCATAAGCGTAACAAACATTTGAATATTTTAACAGTTTCTCGGTATTAATGGCATTCACAACACAAACGTTCTTACTAGCCTTTATAGTCAGCCACTTACTTGGTATGGCTATTAGCACGTTTTATAGATGTTCGTAGCTGAAACACAGTGTTTCCCGGCAACATATTTCATTCCTCTCTTCTTTCTGTCCAGCTTTTCGTTACTCTGTCCATGTCCTGCTCTCGCTTTTCTTTGTTCATCTCATGTTTCCCTATCTCAAGCCTTCGCTTCTCCTGTGTCCATTTTGTCCTCCGCCTCTATCACTTCACCTCCTTCGGTGTCTGTGAAACCTTACATCTGCCAACTTTCATAGCGAAATCGGTGTCTATCTTTATTACAAAAGTACCATCTTAAATTAAACTAAATCGCTGAGGTCATCGGTTCCTTGACTGACAAACTACTTACAATGGGAACACCAATGGTACAAACGAATTTTGATGGGTCACAGGTATGTTGTGCTCGAACTCCTCCGGACCACCAAGCTAAAAGGATTTGTTCCAATGCGCCTTGATTTCCACGAAAATCGAGATCAAAGTCCATCGGGTAACAGCTATACCTGTACTAAGCCACCGTTGATACGTGAGTAAGCGTGGTGTAATTAGCAAGACGTTTGACTGTCACACGGGTGACGCCAGTTAACATCCTGCTCAGAGTTTTATTTATTTATTTTTACACTTGCCCGACAATTGATTGTGTATAATTACATTCATTTTTCCCACTTTATCAATTCTTATTGCAAAGATAAAGTTATATCAGGTAATTACAGTTACATGAAGTTCTTGTACAATCAAACAACAAAACATATTTGGTCGCGTCAATTGAGCACACACTGCATTCGACGAGTAAACAACAGTGGGGTCGGGGTCTGTAAATGCAGCTAGCAAATGCTGCGCAAATGTTATAGGTGATCACTACAGACTGTTTACTGATTTAGAAGTATCTTTCAATCGCCGTAAAAGTATGCTTCGAAATAGCAAATGAAATAAAATAATCGTCGCGCAATACAAAACATATTGAGCAATTAACATAAGCTGTCATGACCAATTACTCAAGCATTTACATAAGAGGGGTTATGAAAGCATATAATTATGTACAATCGTTGGACAAGTGAAAAAAAAGTAATTTCCTAGCAGGATTTTAACTAGAGATGGGCAATCCGAGCTTGAACTGATTCAAAGAGCCACATCCTTCTAAGGAGTGAGTGACAGATGAACTCGAAAAAGAGAATGATAGCTCTTATGATCCGTAAATTCTCTTTGCTGACAGCAATGAGCTGCATAAGCACCCCATGCCATATGTTTGAGAAGTTTCTCAAGATACAAAATAAATGTGGTATCGACCATGTGCAAGTATAAACCTGCAAAAAATGATTGCCTAAACACGTGCAGTGTACCCGCGCTGCGAGGCAAGAATCGGTGAGTCTAGAGTTCCTTCAAGCCCTTCACACCAAACTGATCTTATTTGCATGGCAAGAATGCTAGTTTTTTATTGTAATCGACTTGAGCAATTCCGCTCTTAATATTTTTGACGTCATGTGTTTCATGTAACAACTTTTTTATTCTTCTGATGAAGTTGTCCCTAGCGACAACGAAACCTAGGTCAAGTACCTTAAAATACGCAACCGGTTGGCTGAAATATAAAATTGTTGAAAATAATTGGATTACAGTTGCTATTATCAACCATGTTTATAGTTCTTATTGTGGTGTCGCACAAGTATGAAGTGCGCGCCACGTACTTACGCCGAGCGCCGCCATGCACGCTCGGCGCGGCGTTCTTACGTCAATCACGAGCGCCCTCTGCTGCAACTCCGCTCGTGGCCACGACTGCTGCATCGTTCACTTGGGACTGAGATAGGAACCAGTTAACACTTGGGAATCAGATAGGCACCAGTTAAGACTTGGCTATCGGATAGGCACTAGGAATCATCAGTAGGCAGGCCTCTATCTAAACTATGTATCAGCATTCTGCAGTCAAGAACTATGTAAAAGTTAAGTATTACCAAGACTCCACGAAATATATATCTGGTTCTAATTTAGCCTAGTGTTCTAGTTTCTGCTGTCCCACTGGCTGGTCACCTCCGTACCTGCACAAGCGTGCATCCTTTATTCCTGTGTCGGTCTCTCTCCACTCGCCTACCGACACCTAAGACAACCGGCGGGAACGAGACACAAAAGCGGCGACGAGGCTGGGACACAACACTTATTTTTATACTTTTTTTAACAACAGGATATGTGCAGTCTGTACAAAATTAAACTATATAAAATGTCTGCGAAAAAATCCCTACTCATTTTTTCTGTAAGACGTAGTTTGCATGAAGAGAGCAAGAGAGAAAGTGTTGTGCAATGTGCATGCTCTGTTGCTTAGATAGGTTTTGTGAACTCATATCACGCAATTCCCTGACTTGGTGCGAGTATTAATTGAGGACAAGTTAGATGAAAATCAGTGTGGGTTTAGGCCTCTTAGAGGCTGTCAGGACCAGATCTTTAGCCTACGCCATGTAATGGAAAAATGCTATGAGTGGAACAGAGAATTGTATCTATGTTTCATAGATCTGGAAAAGGATTATGACCGTGTTCCTAGGAGGAAGCTACTGTCAGTTCTTCAAGTTTATGGTATAGGAGGCAAACTTCTGCAGTCAATTAAAGGGCTTTACGTAGACTGTCAGGCAGCAGTTAGAGTAGATGGCAAATTAAGCTCGTGGTTCAGGGTAGTTTCAGGAGCAAGACAAGGCTGTAACCTGTCACCACTGTTGTTCATACTATTCATGGATCATATGTTGAAAACAGTAGACTGGCAGGGCGGGATTAAAATAGGTGAAAACAAAATAAGCAGTCTCGCATATGCGGATGACTTAGTTGTAATGGCCGATTCGATTGAAAGGTTGCAAACTAATATTTCAGAGATCGATCAGAGGTGCAAGGATTATGATATGAAGATCAGCATCTCCAAAACAAAAGTAATGTCTGTGGTAAAAAGATTCAAACAGATTGAGTGCCAAATAGGAGGAACAAAGTTAGAACAGGTAGACAGTTTCAAGTACCTGGGATGTATTTTCTCACAAAATGGCAACATAGCGAAAGAACTGGAATCGAAGTGCAGTAAAGCTAATGCAGTGAGTGCTCAGCTAAGATCTATTCTCTTCTACAAGAAGGAAGTAAGTACCAAGACTAAGTTAGCAGTGCACCGCTCTATCTTTCGACCAACTTTGTTGTATGGGAGTGAAAGTTGGGTGGATACAGGTTACCTTATTCATAAGGTAGAGGTTACAGATATGAAAGTAGCAAGAATGATTGCAGGTACTAATAGATGGGAACAATGGCAGGAGGGTGTCCATAATGAGGCAGTCAAAGAAAAACTGGGAACGAACACCATAGATGAAGCAGTTAGAGCGAACAGACTGAGATGGTGACGTCATGTTACACGCATGGGAGAAGCAAGGCTACCTAAGAGACTTATGAGCTCGGCAGCGGAGGGTAAGAGTAGCCGAGGGGGACAAAAAAGAGAGTACTTAGATTCGGTGCAGAATGATTTTGAAGTAAATAGCATAACATCAGACGAGGCATCAATGTTAGCATTCAATAGGGGATCATGGAGGAATTTTATTAGAGGTACTATGCTCCAGACTGAACGCTGAAAGGCATAAAAGTCTCTAATGATGATGATGATGATGATTATCAAGTGCCCTGTATGAAATTATGCGTCTTCTCTTCATCTACACTATTTTGACACGATGAAAACAATGACTACACCGAATAACAAAGAAAATAACGTGAATTAATGTTTTCTATTTGAAATTTTTGCTGCTGGCGTCGAATCTTTGACAGTAACAACAAACTTTCTCTCCAAGAGAGAGAGAACACTAGGATGTCAAACGAGATGCGTGTAAAATTACGGTTCTCAGTAATATATCATTAGGAATTTGATGTGTTTGGTACAGTGGGGTATGTGTGTTAGCAATTAAAGATAAACTATATTGGGAAGCTCTTAAAAATAATTTGCGGTGTGCTCTGTATAGAGAATAGTACCAGCAACTGAGGCCAGAACGCTACCCCGTACTACGCCGACAGTAGCAGTATCACTGCAATTTTAAACGATTTACCTAATGATTTCTTTCAGTAAGACTCTCTTCGTACTTAATCAGTTGTTGATGGTTTGTACTCACAAAAGAAAAACTCATTGACGGCATAGTCCAAAGTATCTGTACTCGTCACCGTGTTTTCGAAGAATTTTGCTGGAGATCTTCTCAGTCTTTTTTTTTCATATTTGAAGTTATTAATGAAATAGTCCAGGAACATTTCTCGCTTTGTAAATTTAATGCACAGCACTCTTTTTTAAGCGTCATTTCCTAAAGTAAATAAAACTTTATTGCCTTACCCTGGAGCTATCATTATTCTACTGTTTATAGGACCAGACTTTAGATTTCAGAAACAAGTGATCGATTCTAGCGACCATCTTGTACCAGAAGTTGGGCTCACGTATGACTCTCGGCCGTGTCGCCGAATACCGCCGCTTGTAGCTGTTGAATGTCGCACGCTGTCGCTCGCTTTTGTCGTTCACGTAGGACACGCCTTATTGCGCACGGCTATTTATATACCGCCGTGGCAGTTGCCACGTCCTACACGGAACTCTCGCGATATATCATGTTTCATTCAACTCGCTCAAACTCGTATCTACTCACTGTATAAACATGGAACTAGAATCATTGTATTCTGCAAAATATTGTATTTTTAATAAAAGTATAAAAGTATATTATTTTTCTTTTTCGAGTTATTTCACCTGATAAAATATATAAATTCTGTTATACAAAATGTTCAAATGTTTGTAGAACTTATGAGACTTAACTACGGGGTCATCAGTCCCTAAGCTTACAAACTACTTATGAACTACCTAAGTCTAAGGACGGCACAAATATCCATGCCCGAGGGGGGATTCGAACACCCGAACGTAGTGGCCGTGCAGACCGTGACTGGAGCGCCTCAATCCCCACGTCCACCGCGGCCTGCTTCTGTTATACCATTTTTAATTTTTAATGTAGGTGTAATTCACAAATTTTAATTGTCGAAACTATTAATAACTTGCAATAAAATTATTCCTCCTCTTTCTTCTTTCACAATATGGCCAAATCAGATAAAAAAAAGGTATAGTGACAATAAGCAATGTGCTATAGTTTTACGCAGTTGGTGAGTCATGAAAAAGAACTAGTTCATCCCAGTGATTGACTATTTCTGATCCGATCCCTGAAAGGATCGGTTCTGCCCATTCCTAATTTTAAATGCGGTCGTCCGTGTAACTGTTGAGCACCTTGCTAATTACACCACGCTGACTCACGTATCGACGGTGTCTCGGTACGGGTACAGCTGTTATGCGCTGGACTTTGATCTCGATTTTCGTGGAAACCAAGACGCAATGGAACAAATCCTTTTAGCTTGGTGGTCTGGAGAAGCTCCTGCACAACATACCTGAGACCCATCAAAATTCGTTTGTACCATACTTGGTGGCCCCCTTGTTAAACTAACTTATCCTAGGGATAACACATCAGTTGCTTGTGACGTATAAAAACCGTCTCTAATGAAACATACAGACATGTCAACTTTCATAGTTATTAGTCAAAGCGATTCAAAGTCTGTAGTAATTTACCTCCGCCATACAGTCGAATTTAATATAGGGATTTTCCTCCAGGTTTAAACGTCAATTATGTAAAATTTTACCCAGGCGAATGCCGGAATAGTTCCTTTCAAAGGGCAGAGCCGATTTCCTTCCCCATCCTTACCCAAAACTCCGAGCCTATGTCCATTCGAATGTTTCTTAGAGTATCCTATAAAAAATTCAGAGTAAATGAGTCAAGAACTTTTCGATTTTTTGTAACAACTTAAACACTAAAAATCTTGTCTTAATAAAGTAGCATAGATTAATTTTTAACTTCGTCTCGTTTATTTTTTATTTTTTATTTTTTATTTTATTTTTTTTTTATTTTTTATTTTTAGAAATGATTTTGAGAGCTTACTTCTGTGGTATCAGAATAGCTTCTCAATTTTTCCGATACAAATTTACATGTACAAACAGATACACATTCTGTTTCTTATTATTCAGCCAAAAGTGAGTTTTATCACGTAGAACGTTTTCGACTTAACCTCTTGAATTGTTGTTGTGGTCTTCAGTCTCAAGCCTGATTTTAAATGGTCTCCTTCAGCTCGAATGCAAGTAATTGCATTTCTGAATAAGCCCTGAAACCCACATCCTTTCGAAACTGCATTCTGTACTCAACTCTTGATTTGCTTCTAGAGATTCCACCCCCTAGTCATCCCTCCTATACTAAATCGGTAATTGGTATTCCCAGGATGTCTCAGAATGTGTCATGTGAATCGATCCCTTTTCAGTCAGGTTTTGCCACGATTTTCCTTTCTTCCCAATTCTACTCATCACTTCTTCCACATGATCTACCAGGCCAGTTACGAGCATTATTTTTTAGTGTCATATTTGTAATGCTTCAATTCTGTTCTTACTTGGACTAGTTATCGTCCATGTCTCGATCCCTTATAGAGCTACACTACAAATAACTTTAAAAAAAGACTTCCTATGCATTAAATCTATATTCGATGTCTTTATTGGGGGGGGGGGGGGAGGATTGCAATTTCCGCAAGACTTTAAGAATTTATTTAGAGGAGTGGGATTTAGGCACCCAGCGATGATTCTACAAGTATCGTTAAGAGCGATATCTACTATTATGGCATCGATGGTTTTGAACCACACTGGACCTGCATATTTTCCAGCAGAATAACATAATGCTAGGGAGGAGGTTCTTACAGTATTGGGGAGTGCTTACTACGTGTGCGTGTAGGTTAATACTCGCTCAATGGTGACTACTAGATATTCGGGATACGTACAGTGCTGTAGTGTGATTTGTTCCCAGTTAATTTTGAGGGTTCCATTCGCCTGCCTGTTTCTAAAGTGTTTTACCAGGATTTGGTCTCAATTGGTTTTCCCTGTAGTAAGCTGACAGTTCTCTTGACTCTTTAGACAGATTGTCTTCAACAATTTCATTGCAGTGGGCTTGGGCAGTGGTAGCACAGCGTTGATCATTTGTATAGATGTTAAACAAGGATGGAACCAGCACACTTCCCTGGGTAGTCCTTTCTTCTGCGATTTCCATCTGCCAGAATAGCAACTCATATTTTTACTGTGTCGTTTCCTAACTTAATGCCCTCGGCATCATTCGACTATAATCCATAATCCTGTCCAGAAAGCAGCGACTTAAATCGTGCAGCCATCCGATGAGAGAGCAGTCGCCTTAACGATTACATAGGTTACGCTTGCACGCATCCCGAACCGACCCAGATTTCCATAAGACACGCACATAGTCTACTTTCATCCTACAGTTGTCGCCAAATACCTGTGATTCCACATAGGGCGAGGTATATATTTTTTGTCGCAATCCTTATTCATGAATCACTGGTTATACGGTAAAGGTAGACTATGTGTGTCGTATGGAGGTTTTCGACGGTCTTAGGAGACCACATGGGTATCGGATATTAGAATTTCTTTATATTTGTGGTACGTGAAGTTCAGAATTTAAATAACAATCAGCCAAGGTCTTTCGACATTTCTCAAGTTTTCTCGAGAAAATCGATTTTGAAGTTTTGCAAGTACACGTAAGTAGCAATAACTATATCAGTTGCGGCATCTGTGGTGTATTGAGGTGATAGCGTTCTAGTCTCGCAACCATACAGTCGTTGGTTGGAATCCCACAGTGACAGATTTTTTTTTCTTTCCGTTTCGAATTCAGTTATATAAAATATTTTGGGAACACTAATTTCACGTGTTGTGTCAGTTTTTGTTTTTATATATCTATACAAGCTGAAAACCTTGTCACGTAAAACAATACTATGTTAAGACTTATCTCATTTTAAATGAAAATAATTTATAATCAATAACGAGAGTGACAGGCGATGTATACACACTTCAGAGCCAATATCAGTTAAAAAATTTAAATTACTATCAAATCCATCTTCATTAATATATTGCAATAATAAATCCACAATAAAAAATATTGTAACCCTTCATTAACATCAATTAGAATCCTATTACCATTTTATAGTAAAACAAAATTTCGAGGAAATCTATTCTACCCAATAAACCAAATTATATTTTGAATTATAGTAATTGTAATTTGTTTATTAACATGAATTGGAAAACGACCGTTGAGTACGTTAGCTGATTGGAAAGCGAAAACCCTACACTGCATGGTGTGGCCGTTTGGCAGCGCAAATATTGGTTACATTTTCAGACGTACTTCTTGTTGCCAGATGGCAACATCATGCATATTGTATATATTGGTGTCTGTTGTAAGCATTTAGTTGGTCGTTTTCTCCATAGATTGCAGCGCAGTCATGAACAGAGGAAAAATGCATCAAAGAGCGCTCCAGCGAATTTTACTCACTGTTGAGCATTAAATTGTAATTACAAACTGACACCACTTCTGTCAAGTAATGTATATATAATCATTTTACAGACATCTCATAGAAGTGGAAAACATGTTACTTACCAATATTTTCCTTGAAAGTAAGTTTCTGTGCATGATGTTGTCAAATGGCAATCGTTTAAAAGAACCTTATATAAAATTACGAATAAACAAAAATACGTGCACTTTACGTAAAAATTACAGTTAGATATTAAAATTGTGTAAGTATTCGAACACAACGAGAAAAAAAATCTGTCTTGAAAATTTTAAACATGGCTGCAATTCAGCAACGGTGGAACACGATCCAAAAGTCAACACAGTTTCAGCCGACCAATTGCATAAAATGGTTTACATCCATAAAACTTTACCTAGGTTTCGGCAAAATTAATTTTGCCTTCTTCAGAAGTGTACCTAATGAAAACGTGACACACAAATATGAAAAATAGTAAAATACAAAGGTGTTTCTAACATAAGAAATTAAAATTACAGCATAGGTGAAAATGTACTTACAATAAAGCTCACATTAAAAAAGTTGTTAAAATGTGGCTGGCTCCAAGTCAATAGATTAAAAATTAAAATTTAAAAACACTGTCACATTATAAAATTTTGGAGCCCGTCCACACACAGGTCGAGTGAGCACTGCGTACTGGCAGAGGCGTAAGAGCCCTAGTGACGTGCGCCCGCACTAGGTGGCGCCAAGAGGGCTGATGGGCGTGCGCGCAGGCGCGGACGCGAATGAATTTGACAATGATACTGACAGAAAACATAAAATAAAGAAAATTGGAAATAAGATGCAAAGAAGTCTGGAGCCAAGCTATGTGGGTGGCAGAAATTAGAGAAAGAAAAGTTAGAAAATATTCAGCGGCCAGACATAGTGCATGCACCACAAACTACAAACAAACAGCACGCACCCGGTGGGAGGGAACGGTACAAACGCCACACATCATAACACCAGAAAAATATAAACAAGGGCGCCACTAGAAATCTGATGATAAACATTATGCATCACAACAGTATAAAACTATAAACAAGTGCGACGCTAGAATTATGAGGACAATAAACTCCATGCAGGAACAAGTATTGCATTAACAAATGTCTAAAACAGTATAGGTTTGAAACCTTCTAGGTATTGTCTACTTGCAAGTTGAAGTTGGTCGTTCTGCATATTACCATCGTTGATGATGAGGTATTTTAAAATTTCATATTCTTCCCATAAATCAAGATTCCTTCCCTTGGCTTCCTTATGCAAAATTACAGTGTCTTCCAACGATTTAGGAACATGATCTGCTACAAGCAAATGCTCGGCAACGGTAGAATTGTGTACATTGACAGATTTCGAACCACCGACGCTAGAGTTGTAAGGCCAGAACGCTACCACCTGGACTCCACCAACAGATCCTGCAATTTGTTTATTGATTCGAACGTGCACTTTCTTGCAAAACTTCAAAGTCGATTTTCTCGAGAATTTTTCATAGTTGCGTCGAATGGCTTTGGCTGATTGTTATTTGAGTTCTGAACATGACGTACCATAAATATCAAATCCGACATCCATGTGGCCTCCTTGTTAGAGCCCTACAATGATACTGTCTCGGTCCGGCACAACTTTTTGTGTGTCACAAATCGTACAGCTGATACTTGGTCATAACCTCAATTGCAAATGCATTTCTTTTATTCTTAATTGCTATAGTCGCGACAGTGTCCGTTTACTTCTAACAGGCATCAGAGCCAGAAGGAATTTTCATTAGTTAAATTGTCGAAAACGGGTCTGCATGTCGGTATACAGGTTGCAATGAATTTATTTATCCACTCTAAATAAAAAATGATAGTTAACTTTTGCTCTTTGAGACTACATATTGGTGATTGATCTGTAAACGATAAAAATGGTGTGCCAAGTGGAAGAATAGAAGCATTTCCGAAGTATTCTTCTGTTTGAGTTCTGTAGCAGGTGACAGATGCGGAAACAGCTAGAAACGTTTGCGCCGTGTATGGAGATACTGCCACTGGATAAAACACGCCGAGGTAGCGGTTTTCCCGTTTCAAGGAAAATCGTTTTAACCTTAGTGACGCTCCATGTTAAGGAACACTTCCGCGTCTTCAAGAAGACAGTTAAAACCCATTAATCCACGTTACTGTAATCGAGAAATGTCAAACGTGGAGCCGGCCGCGGTGGCCGAGGAGACTGAGGCGCTCCAGTCACGGTCTGCACGGCCACTACGGTCGGGGGTTCGAATCCCCCCTCGGGCATGGATATTTGTGCCGTCCTAGTTCGTAAGTAGTTCATAAGTAGTTTGTAAGTTTAGGGACTGATGACCCCGTAGTTAAGTCCCATAAACTATACAAATATTTGAAATATTTCAAACGTGGTGAAGGATGATCATTACTCCATCGTGCGACGTTTGAATGCTATGGGAAAACCGCCCAGGAACGGCTGCATGGTCTGAGGCGCCATTTCATGGATTGCGCGGCCACTCCCGTCGGAGGTTACAGTCCTCCCTCGGGCATGAGTTTATGTATTGTCTTCACCGTAAGTTATACTGTAAGTGGTTTGTTAGTCTAGGAACCGATGACCTAAGCAGTTAGGTACTTAAGGTTTACAATCATTTAAACATTTGCTATGGGAGAGATTCAAAAATCGAGTGCAACCCAGAATCACATAAATCAGTGGGTTGCCATATGTTTATTTATGCTTTCTCGTCATCAATTCGTCCGTGAACTACACCGACCATTCCTACCTGCCCTGTGTTGTACAAAGACCTGCGTGTGATCACAAAAGGTAATGTTGTCCATATAATGGAACAGCGACGGTGCGGTGAACTACGAATTGCTTCCTCGAAGTCAACCGTCACTGCTGACATTTGTCAACGAAATAGATGTCTCGCAGACGCAGTCAAAGAACGACAACCAGGAAGGTTGCATGATGTTCCTCGACGACGCCAGTTCGCGCTAGACGCATGGGACATTTCATTTCGTAAACAGTTAAGGAATTAAATATTCCGACCAGTATTATGGCAAGAGTTCACCTAGAATAAAAAAAATTTCAGACATTACCTTGTAACTGCCCTAACTCTCGTATCAAATTATACCTCCTATACACATCTGACTGCGAATAATTATTA
This sequence comes from Locusta migratoria, assembly GCA_026315105.1. Taxonomy (NCBI): domain Eukaryota; kingdom Metazoa; phylum Arthropoda; class Insecta; order Orthoptera; family Acrididae; genus Locusta; species Locusta migratoria. Next base: position 627,260,737 of record CM048745.1, read on the forward strand.
TTTTTTAATCAGAAAATACCAAGCCCCGTAGATTTATTCTACTGTACCAGAATTCCAATCACTGCAAACAGGTTCTTCTTTGTTGTTGTTGTTGTATGCATCTGACGTGCTTACTAAGCAAAGATAAACAGCAAGTTGCGTTCTCTTGTGAAAAGTATGAATTTTACTTTCACACCGGTAGCTGCTCCAACCACGGCAATATATGATCTCTGGTGTCTGAAAACTTCGTCGTAATTACTGGTAGTATTTGCATCAAAATTCCTTTTAGATAAGATACAAGTGGCCAATATGTCAAGTTCGTGCTAGAAAAGATCCACCTTTTCATCTATATAAATACTTCAGCATGTAGAATAATTTTTAAAAAATTATAAATATCGATCGCTTGAACTTTAATTTACTGTCCAAAGCCCGAACGACCGATATTAGTTTCTACGAAGTAAGTACACCCAGTTTTCAACCAATGAACTATTTTATTATTTATAAATATATTCCCGTCAGGATAATTTGACTGATTTGTATACATTTATTATTTCTTCTTTATTTATTTATTTTTAAACTTGAGCGTGCATCAACTATTGAGGTTTTGTAAAGAACAGTAATAGAAAGAATTATGACAGAAAAAGATTTTCTTTCGAGTTATGGTAGCTCTACCAACGACATGGCTACTTCAACGCAAACAATCATTTTTATATCAAGCAGGTGTAACATTAATATTGAGAAGAAAGAAAGAGGGGAAGCATTTGTTGTAATTGATTGCTCAAGTATAATCTTTATTATGTAATAGCCCTTATTATGAGCAGTTAAAGTCATCCTTCACCTACGCAGCACCCTATGTCCCTGAATACAGTTAAATGGAACTATCTTTCAAATTAAGTCTTATTTTAAGATTCAACTACAAGCCATCAGTCCAATAAAATTAATCTGTCGTACACACACGTCACAATTGAGTTACCTAATCATTTTGTCCAAAATTTTAATACCAGTCTCTGTCCCTATCGAAGTTTGCCAAAATCCAAGGGTCCTGTGGACATACTCCAGCACCATTTGAATAAAGAGTAATGTTTAGGTACCTTTATAAATCTATCTCGGACTAAAACTTCGTCAGTAACCGACGGTATTGTGGATCCTTTCCACCAATACCCCACTTTATATGAACCAAAGCGTACCAATAACAACTGCAACTCTCGCAAAAAGTCCACACATCAACAGCAAATTACGATATGATGCACACAGGAACCCTTGAATAATTTCTTTTACCTCTTTTACTCGATATTACAATAACATGGACAGTTTAACTTCTCTCGAATCTCGATCAGACCTCAATAGGACAATCAGCATTTTTTAAAAAAATAAAATAGCATCTCTCCAACACATTACAGAATTCTCTCCAGGTGTGTATCGACTCAGTACGAACGCACTGCGGCGCAGTATGCTGAATTCAGGCCCAAATGCTGGATTACTTCCACAGCCAGACGATATGTAACTTGGATGACATACTTTCTTCGTTTTTGCCAAAATTGAATGAAGTATTCCCCAGCAGATACGCTACGTAGCATCGGACTGACTTCAACTACTCATAATTAACAATCATTATAATTTTCCTTGTTTTTCTTCGATCTCTGTAACCGCTGGATTACTCCTAGCAGCCATAACGGTAGCCCCAGAAGCCCGCTTCAGAACGTGTATTTGCATCTATGGCAGCCATTTTGGTTAGACCCGCATCATGCCACGACTCCCGCACATTTCACAGCCTAATTTTCCATGCAACTAATTTACAAAATAATTAATATACTTAAAAGCTGTGTGTGTGTTGTGGATGTTGAACCTATCGTTAAATCAGACAACAAATTATTCATTAACACAGCAATTTGGTTTAATTATGGCCCTGATATTGATGTATATACTATTAAATAAGAAACAGTGCATTAAACTGATTATGTGCGCAACGGATATTTTAAACACAAAACAACTGTGACACGTCACCATTTGAAACAGACACTGACTGCGAGAAAGATATTAAAAAACCACAAACCACTTTCTTAATGCTTGACTGTGAGAATTTTATGCAAATCAGTTTCTGATTATTGAAATTTAGTATCATAGTCCATTAACTATCATTTACTATGGCACCAATAACGAAATCTGTTCAACAATATTATTAAAATCAATACTGCACTTTAAATCCACTAATAACTAATTATCAAATGAAGGAAGTAGGGTAATTTTCTAACTACGTAAATGAAACAGGAAAGAAAGTTCAACTTTGTTACTTATTATTAATAATCAGCATTACATTACCTACATAATACACTTCTGCCTTGCTGGCAAGGCAGCCTCTGCTCTACATCGGAGCCTTACACACAACTCAACCGCTCTCTAAGCGAGCTGAACCACAAGTGCTACTCTCTCTCAGCGTGAGATACAATCCTATGCAATACATGATCTTTGCCAAAGATGAAACTTCACAGAGATAAGTACACATATCGATACATACAGTAGAAGCGATATTATACATTTTCTTACAAGCAAGTTACTCGATACAAAACAGGAGGCACAATATTAGACATTAAAAATAATTTTTTATGGACACGTTTCATACTATAAGAATACAATTTTATAATAAATCTTTCGATAAAGTGACAAATCTGTAAACAAATCAGGCGATAAACTTCGACCGAGTTAGCAGCGAAAAATCGACTGTAACGTAACGTTACGGAAATATTCCGTACCGCTACACCCTCTCACAACGGACATCGCAGTGGTCGACGATTTCCACTTAACGACAGAGAGAAACGGCATATGGATATAGCTGTTAGTGCCAAAAGAAAAAAGTAAAACTGCCTGAAATAATGAAATTTGGAATGTAGATTACCTTATCCGTTAGGAAAGTGCGGAGTCTGCAGCTGCAGACCACCGACACGAGTGCCTATGATAACACCACGTCGCGGACTGCAACGCCTCTACTGCGCTGCTGATCACATCGGTTGGGCCCTATACATCTGGAAAACCGTTGATGGTCTAATGAGTCCTGAATACAGTAGCTTCTGATGGTAGTGTTAGACCTCACGAAGCTATGGTCAAGAAGGTACTGTACAAACTCATGGTCGCTCCTTAACGTTGTGGATGTATTTGCATTAGAATGGATTGGGACGTATGGTCGAACGAACTAGTTACAATCTGCGTGACTACGGAACTGAAGGTCTCTTTCCCTTCTTCCTGCCTCTATTTCTTCTGGATGGGGGAACACTAGAATTATGAATGAGAGTACAGGTTTCCTCCCATGGCCTTTTGCTTCCTGTCTTAGAGATAGAAGTCACTTCTTCGCTCTGACTTTCTAGCTTCGGGGGTCTTAGACTCGAGGCCTTTTTGTTTCTTTTTCTTTACGCTAGACAATGAAAGACCTAGGTCGGAACAAGGCCCCAGGAGTAGATGACATACCCTCAGAGCAACTAAAGTCTCTGGGAGAGCCAGCCATGACAAAACTATTTAAACTGGTGTGTAGGATGTATGAGACAGGCAAAATACCCTCAGACTTTAAGAAAAATGTAATAATCCCCATTCCAAAGAAATCAGGTGCAGACAGGTGTGAAAATTACAGAACCATCAGTTTGATAAGTCATGGTTGCAAAATTTTCACACGAATTATCTACAGGAGAATGGAAAGGCTGATAGAAGCTGACCTCGGGGAGGTTCAGGAGGAACGTAGGAACCCGAGAGGCAATACTCACTTTACGTCTTATCTTAGAAGATAGATTAAGGAAAGGCAAACGTACATTTTTAGCTTTCGTAGATTTGGAGAAAGCGTTTGACAATGTTGACTGGAATACACTCTTTCAAATTCTGAAGTCAGCAGGGATAAAATACAGGGAAAGGAGAGTCATTTACAACTTGTACAAAAGACAGACCGCAGTTATTAGTCTCGAAGGGTATGAAAGGGTATCATCAGTTGGGAAGGGAGTAAGACAGGGTTGTAGCCTTTCTCCGATGCTATTCAATTTGTACATCGAGCAGGCGGTGAAGGAAAGCAAGGAAAAATTTGGAGTAGGGATTAAAGTTCAGGGGGTAGAAATACAAACATTGCGTTTTTCTGATGACATTGTAATTCTGTCAGAGACGGCAGGGGGCCTGGAAGAGCAATTGAATGGAATGGACAGTGTGTTGAAGAGGGCGTATAAAATGAACATTAACAAGAGCAAAACAAAAATAATGGAATGCGGTCTTAGAAAATCAGGCGATGCTGAAGGAATTAGATTAGGTAACGAAACAATGAAGGTGGTAGATGAGTTTTGTTACTTGCGTAGTAAAATAACATGCGATGGTCGCAGTACAGAGGATATAAAATGCAGAATGGCAATGGGAAGAAAAGCATTTTTGAAAAAGAGAAATTTGCTGACATCGAATATTAATTTAAGTGTAAGGAAGTCTTTTCTGAAGGCATTTGTGTGGAGTGTTGCCTTGTACGGGAGTGAAACATGGACGATAAGCAGTGCGGACAGGAAGAGAATAGAGGCTTTTGAAATGTGGTGCTACAGAAGAATGCTGAAGATTAGGTGGGTAGATCGCATAACTAATGAAGAGGTACTGAACAGAATTGGTGAGAAAAGGAATTTTTGGCATACCCTGACCAAAAGAAGAGATCGCTTGGTAGGACACATTCTTAGACATCGATGAATCGTAAATTTAGTATTGGAGGGAAGTGTGTGGGGTAAAAATCGCAGAGGGAGACCAAGAGACGCGTATAGTAAGTAGATTCAAGTGGATGTGGGTTGCCGTTCTTATGAGGAGATGAAAAGGCTTGCTCAGGATAGAGTAGGGTGCAGAGCTGCATCAAACCAGTCTCCGGACTGAAGACCATAACAACAACAACAACAGACAAGGGTTTGAGCGTGTTATAGTCTGTTTGAGCGGTTACTTTCTCCACCACTTAGGTGCGTCTTTCTCCCATCCCAGATGTGGAGAATGTTTCCATCGGTTCATGGCCCCGATATTAGGGTGGAAGAAGTCTGCAAAGGTCCATCCTCTTTATTTTGTTCATTAATAAAATTCGCGTTATCCATTTTGATCCGACATGAGTTGGGGATTTAATAGTCAACACCAGTATCCTTGAGGCTCCGTTTGCGACACATCTTCCCATGTGCCATGCAACACTCAGCGCCGATCGCGTAATACACTGAGTTAAGCTGTAGGAATGTAATTGTAGGAGGGGATGCGATAGGAATATCGAATAGGTTCTGGTTAATTAAGATGCACGTTGTGTGATACACTTCGTTTGGTACATCGCCAGAGACCTGTCTAACATGGGTGACCTTGCCAGTAGCAATGATACCGCTAGCATTGCCCTCAGCTTCACGTGAACCAGGACACCCCTCCGCACGTACAGATTTTACTACGTTAAGGCGGTATCCCCTTGAGGGGACACCTATTGTTTTACATAGGCGTCGCCGACGGCAAGGCCGTTTTCTGAGTACGTATCTCTTTGTAAGCATACGCATGTGTATGCTTGTTTCTTTGGCTCTTCAATGTAAAATGGCCGCAGTGTTTCCTAGTAGCAACATAAATTAGCAGAAAATTTGTTTTGTTAACAACAGCGTTTCTCATCGTGCAGTAGCAGCGACTAGATCGTATGTGTGCGCGTGTTGTGCCCGCGCGTATGTATGTATGTATGTATGTATGTGTGTGTGTGTGTGTGTGTGTGTGTGTCCTCTGGTTGTTCTTTGACGTAGCTTAATGGAAACGTAGCTTGAATGGTAACAATTCTTTAGTACAAGAAAAGTCAATCGATCGACTTCTATACCCACAGTACAGAAAAAAAATGCATTTCAGCACGTGCTGAAAGATATTTTGTACCTAGTTAGTGGCCTCTGCGTCTTTTCTAAAGGAGAGAGTCACAATGAATGTCGTTACGGGTCCCCAGTGGTTTTCTAAAACTCGCCATGCGAAATAATCGACGACGTCTCCTTTATTTCGTATTTAAGACAATTGTTTGTACGGTATTTTCGCCAAAATAGGAATTTATCCCAAACATTTTGTTTTACTACAGGTTATCACTGGATCAATATCGTCCACTACTCAGAAATGTGTGCGGGTAGAATTACCTACTCGTGGATTTACAGACGTACACTCCAGGCCATAAAGGCAATTTTACCTACTCGTGGATTTACAGACGTACTGCAGGCCATTTAGGCAATTTAGAATGAGGTTGTCAGCATGTTTTCCTACACTTAGTAATATTCGCAAGATTATTCGAATGCCGGACAGTTGCCATGCCGGACATTTGCCACACCGGACCCTTCTCCACGTAGTTTGAGTAGCGCCCCTGAGGCAAGGCACACTCTTCCCCATACTCCTGCTGACTGCTTTCAAACCGCCGTCTCCATCTTACTCGAACAGCCACTACGTAAGAAACCTATTTCTTCGACATCTCACCGAAATCTACATCTTTTAAATATCCCGAAATCGAAATATCTATAACTTGAGGGAAACGATTACCATCGTCTGTGTCAGTGTGTAATTAGTTCTTGAAAGCACAAATAAGGATCCATTCTCCCTACGTCTGTACGGTAGCTTCCTTCCACACTTACTGATTGCGATAGCAACAGTCCCCCACTAAGGGAGGAACACGAAAGGAACGATGTCAAGACGATGCGAAAGTTCGCTAATCATTTAATGTTGATCACTGAATTTCTGCCTATTTTAGTTACAACAACTGCTGGTAAAAAGAGAGAGGGGGGGGGGAAGAAGAACGACATACTCCATATTAATTTACTCTTTAAACTCCGATGTCTCTTCCTTGCAGCGCTTGCAGCGAAACAGTTAATAAAGTGTATTGGAATGTTCAAAACAGTGACAGAAAATACGTTCACAATATAGAGGTAAGAGCGTCTATGTTCGACAGGTCACCTAAAGTCGACATTCAGTTTTAAAATCTTTGAAATAAGGAAATGAAGTAATACAAAATGCTCTGCTTGTAACGTACACTGTTCTACACTGTTTAGCTTTGGTATCTACAGAGTCGCGGAGAAAGCATCCTAGTTTTTTTAAGCCATAATTCCTATGACCTGTACTACAACAGAAACAAGAAGCACAGCTTAAGTTAATTGTAATGTAACGTGTGTAATAGCTCATAAGCGAATCTGCAGTAGATAGTTCCTGTCCATTAGTATTATGCAGCCGCTGAATAGTTAGTAGAAAACTTGAGTCTCATCACAAATAGGTAGATTACTTATACAATTATAGTTAGCAATGATATAAATCTACCACCTTCAGACACGGTGGTAGATACATCTTCCGTAATTGTTCTAAATGCTTGTTAATTATTTTGAATAATTAGTTCACGAGCTCATTCAAATTGTACATTTTCGAAAACACACTAGAGCTCTTAGCCACAAATATTTCTGAGCAGCTCGTCGGATACAGAGATTAGTGAACATAAAGTTGTAACGAAGCTCAATATCGCAACAATAATATTTAGCTAAACTAAACCCTAAATATAAATTAAAAACAGATAAAAATTCGGTTGACATCTTCCTAGGAGACAGTCTCCATTTCTTCTAACCTAACTATGTAAGTGAAGACCCTATGAGGCTTACATTCAAAGAGGGATTCATAACAAATTAATAAGAGACTGAAAGGATCCCCCATGTTACACAAAACAGGACAAAGTTTTTACAGAAAATTTAGACGAACGCAATATCCCCAAGATTGGCGAAGTTTTACTGAAGTTCGAAATTTAGCGCGTACTTCAATGCGAGATTTATTTAATACTATTCACAACGAAACTGTTTGTAGAAATGTGGCGGAAAATCCAAAAAGATTCTTGACCTATGTTATGTACACCAGCGGAAATAGTCAAAGCCTTTGCTGCGTGATAGTGACTCAAGCGGAGTTACTAAATGAAGTTTTTCTTGCACCAAAGAAGAAGTAAATTCGAAAAGAGAACTGCTGCAAACATTACATAGAAGTAGATATGCATGGTGGTGCAAAGCAAATCACCATATGAAATAAGTAATGTTACAGGTATCTCTGAACATATGGTTTCAAGCAGTTTCTAATGTACATCTAATACATTTGTTTATGATTTCTTTTGTAACAATTATTTTTCAATAGTAAGCTCCTTGCCTTATTTCAATAGCTCTTACTGTCCTGTATAATGATAACAATATGGTAAGAAATTTTAAGGACTATATTTAAATGTATTTAATGAGATCTACATCTACTTAAAGTTATTCTATCCTTGTCTAATTTTTGAAATATGGGAATTATATCAACACTATGGCAGCCGTAAATGTCAACTTTAGGAGCAGATGTGTTTTACGGTGTACACTTTAGGTGAAATTCAAACTTTCATATATTTTTTAATCCTAAAGCGTACCTCATCAATTTAATAAAAAATGTCATTTTTAAGAGCTAGTTCGGCTCTGAAGTTACACGAAATAATTTTAGAACTCACAATCTTTAATAGTATAATCATATCAGATGGTAGAAAAAATCTCTTAACGTATCAACTATAGGTGCTTTTGCCTAAATAGGAAATTGCAAATTGTTTGGGACTTAACTACGGGGTCATCAGTCCCTAAACTTACAAACTACTTATCAACTAGCTAACACTAAGGACGGCACAAATATCCATGCCCGAGGGGGGATTCGAACCCCCGACCGTAGTGGCCGTGCAGACCGTGACTGGAGAGCCTCAGTCCCCTCGGCCACCGCGGCCGGCAAAATTGCAAATTGAAAAGCGGTAAATGTCACTGTAAATTCAGGTTGCAGGAAGATCATTTGAGTGATGTTTAATGTTTTCGATTCGTTGAGAAATTTCACTAATTATTGATTAAACGATAGTGAACCGAACTGGTACCAGCTAGTTTCATCATTAAGCTTTCTAGGGATACTGAGTCCTGATACACTATTTTTACAACTAATAAACGTCGCATCGTCAGGTGATTCTCACAGATGTTGAGATAAGTGCAATACTTCGTTCTTCGAAAGCAGCTTTCCCTTGCAATGATTCTATTTTCGGCGCAAGCACAGCCACGTAACGACATCTTCCTTAGATTCCCTTTGTTTATTATACGCATAACCATTTTAATGGACAAAAGACCCGCCCTTGGTCGTTGTAATAACTCCCATGTTGGCGGTCATATTAGAGATTGCGGTAGCGGTCCAGTGTGCAGATGTCTGGACACCGTCCACGGATTCTGTAGGTGGGAGGGAGGAGGAGTAGACAGGTACGCAACCCTTCGGAGGAGGTGAAAGCGTGGCAAATGTCCACCGTGGCAAGTGTCCGGACAATGATTATTCTGTGGCACATGAATGGAGAGACCTACTATGGTTCAGTGATGTTGCTATACATTTTTCGTTCTCGTACACCACTTTGCACAGAAATGTAGATTTATTTCAGTCAGCAAGTATTGATTTTCTGATAGCATTACGAGTGAGAGTCGTAAGTGACCAACACAAGAGATGTACGCTGACTGGTCTTTTGTGAACGCACTAGTCAAATAACTAGTGAACTCGTCTGTGGCTTTGACATTGGTCTCAATTAGACGAATCAGAGGCTAATCAAGTGTTCCAGTACGGTACTGCAGCTGTCCTTAGCCCTTATTGCATGGCTACTCCTGGTGCGCCTCTCCTTGCAGACACGTTGAACACTTCATTTACGGTATGGCCGTCTCGACCCCACACTTTAGGAAAGGTGTACTGTCTTGTTGGAACAGCACGTCCTGATAAATATTAAGACCTTGTTTAATTGAATTTCAAGGGATTGAATAATATCTACACGTGTAGCGGGGCCTGTGTGGCGTATATAGGGCGGTTTTCTAGGTTAGAAGGCCTCACGAAAACCCAGAAAGGGCCTCGGTCACAAAGAATACAGGTCACACAGATAGACGAACACAGATCTAAAAACCATTGGTGTAACAGTTGTAAATTGCCGTAGCTGTGTGGGAAGGTACCAGAGCTCTAATTTGTTAATAGAAAGTACTGAAGCTCAAATCATTACGTCGAAAGCTGGCCAAATCTGCAGATAAGTTCAGCTGAAAGTTTTACAAAGGCACAAATATAATAATTAAAATAGATGATCGCGTATTTTTTGCTGTCACAAAATATTTTATCTTGTAGTGAAATTGTAGTAAATTGTTCCTGTAAGTTGGTGTGTGTAGAGGTTATACTTGAAAACCTGGATAAATTAATAATTGGCTGTTTTTACCGACCCCCTGACTCAGACGATTCGAATGCAGAAATCAAATTTCAAACTCGCACGCAAAGTATACAGTTTTAATTGGTAGTGACTAACTTATCCTCGATATGTTGGCAAAAATACATGTTAAAAACCGGAGGCAAGCATAGAAAATCGATCGAAATTGTACTGAACTCATTCTCCCAAAATCATCTCGAGCCTTTAGTTCATGAATCCTCTAGAATAGTAAACGGTTTGTGAAAACAAAGGAGACCTTTAGGCATCAAATAATCCAGAGCTAATAAGGGACATCAAGACAGACACAGGAATTAGTGACCACTGAGTTGTCGTAGCGAGACTGAATATCCAAATTACCTTATCCACAAAAATGAAACGAAAAATATATTTATGCAAAAAAGCAGATAAAAATTCGATTAACGCTTTCCTGAGTGAGCATCTCTAGTCTTTCGAATGTGAATATATATCCGATGTGGATTACATGCAAAGAACTAATATCGACAGCTATTGACACATTTACACAAATTAAGTTAACAAAAGAGAGGGTTTATCCACCGTGACACAAAAAACGGGTTAGATTACTCTTCTCAAAAGCAAAGATAAAAGCATGCCAAATTTAAACAGACATAAAGTCCTCAAAACTGGCAATCTTTTACTGAAACTCGAAATTTAGCTCGAACTTCAATGCGAGAACCTGATCATAGTTTCCACAATGAAATCCTGTCATGTAACTTGATAAAAAATCCGAAGATATTCTGACCGTATGTAAAGTATAACAGCGACAAAACACAGTCAATACCTTCACTATGCGAAAGCAGAGGTGATGCTACGTACGAAAGCTATGCTAAACCAGAATTTCTGATTTAGCAGATTTCCGAAATTCTTTCACCAAAGAAGACGAAGCAAATACAACGCGAATCAAGAACAGCCACCAGCATGACACCGTCATTATCTGACACCCTAAGACCCTTACTCCAGTGAGGTCATTAATATGTGTTTCCTATGTTTCAGGTACCGCAGGAACAGCAGTTAATGCTTAGCCTGCAACCCATGGGACCAAGGTCGAGGTCCGTCAACAGAAGCGTGAGCGTGAGCCACCAGCATATGTAATTTCGAAGTGGATATTCCTGGAATATTAGAGCAACTTACCCGCAAGTCTCCTGGGCCTGACTGAATATCTATTAGGTTTCTTTCAGAGCACGCTGATGCAATTTCTCCATCACTACCTGTCATATACAACCGTTCGCTCAGCGAAAGTTCTGTACCCATAGACTGGCAAGTTGTGCAAGTCACCCAATATTCAAGACAGGCAATAGGAGTGATCCGCAAAATTACTGGCCTTTATAATTGACGTCGGTTTGCAGCAGGATTTTAAAATATACTTTCCTCAAACATTATGAACTGCCTCGAAGAGAACGACCTATTGACCCGTAGTCAACACTGATTCAGAAAGTGTCGTTCTTGTGTAACACGATGTGATGAGTGCTATCAACAGGGGATCTCAAATCGATTAAATATTTCTCGATTTCCGAAAGGATTTAGACACTGATCCTCAGAGCGTCTTCTAAACAAATTGCGTGTTCATGGAATATTGCCACATCTGTGCGACTGAATTCGTCATTTCCTGTCAGAAAGGACACAGTACGTTGTAACTGACGGAAAGCCATCGAGTAGAACTGAAGTCATATCTGTCGTTTCCCTGGAAAGCATTATAGGGTCCTTAACGTTCCTAATCTTTATAAACGATATAGGAGACAATATGAACATCTCTCTTACACTGTTCGCGGATGATGATGTCGTTTATCGATTAGTAAAGTCAGCAGTAGATCAAAAGCAACTGCAAAATTATTTAGATATCTGCATGCTGCTAAAATTTGGAAATTGACCCTAAACACTGAAAAGTGTGAAGTCATCCATAGAAGCAGTAAAAGAATTCCGTTAAATTTTATTTATACGATAAATCAGTGAAATCTAAAGGCCTTAAATTTAACTAAATACCTAAGAATAACAATTACGAACAACTTAAATTGGAAAAAACACCTAGAAAATATGGTAGGGAAGGCGAACCAAAGGTTATGTTTCACTCGCAGAACACTTGGAGGATGCAACAGTTCTACTAAGTAAACTGCCTATACTACACTCGTGCGTCCAATTTTGGAGTATTGCAGTCCTTTGTGCAATCTCCACCAAGTGGGACTGACGGAGGATATAGACAGTGTTCTGAGAAAAGCAGCTTGTTTTGCATTATCGCGGTGTAGGGGAGACCGCGTCAGAGAAATGATGCACGAGTTGGGGAGGAAACCATTGAAAGGCATTATTAGTTGCGGCGAGATATATTTGCGAAATTTCTGTCACCAACTTTCTCCTACGAATTCTGACATTTTGTTGGCGCCCACCTACATTGGGATGCATTATGATCAAAATAAAATGAGAGAAATCAGATCGAAAACGGAAAGATTTAGGTGTTCCTTTTTCCTGCGCGCTATTAGAGAATGGAACTCTAGAGAAATATAAAAGCTGGTGGAAAAACACTCCGCCATGCACTTAATTGGAATTAGAAGAGTATTTATGTAGATGTAGATACCACCTAAAAATGTAACGAATTACTTTGAATGATTTTAATGGTTCCTCTATGCATACGAGAAGAAAAATCGCGTTTGTACTAAAATCCGTAGCGTTACTTCCTGTTCAACGAGGCCAGGGAAGAAATGAAACTTCTTAGGTTGGGGTAGGAGGCTCAGCAGTTTGAAAGGTTGACAAAATATCGATCTGTTCCTTCGCACTGCGAATTGTCATTTCTGACTGAACCTACTGAAACAACGCCCCAAGAGAAGGGGTTCTTTCAGTGGCACTCTTTATAATAACCCCTGAGGTTTCTTACTTTACGATTCTTAGTTGTGGTGAATCTGAAAAATTTTCCTCGCCCACCAATAAGAAAAACTCGTGGTTTTAATGTTACGTGTAGCAGTTCTGAACCCCGTCTCAGAGATGTCAAAAGAAAAGGTGAATTGTGCGTAAGAGTGTCCCAGCGTGGGACACATATAAGGGGCTTTGAACAGAACTGGATGCCTTCGTCTAATGTCTGACGTGTCAACGCCAGTACACCCTTTCCAATTGGTGCCCATGGGACATCATTATCCCATTGGCGCGTCACGTGAAATTTCGAGTCCGTTCTTTCTTTCGTAAGCGTTAACACCTTGCTGTTCGAAACGTCACGAGCCAAATGCTAAGAACGGCGCGCACCGCAAGTTTTGCAACGTTATATGGAACGTAATGTAGGTAACTGACCAAAATCTTTCGTGTCATAATGAAAAACCATTACGGTGTTTTAAAAATCTTCAATATTGCTGAGCAACGCTCATAGTTCTAATGAAATGATACACTTCTTTATGAACTAAAAGGCTATAATTTTCAATACCGAATCTATTAAGTAAATTGTAAAAAAAAAAAAAAAAAAAAAAAAAAAAAAAAAAAAAAGGCACTTTTTGGTTTTATTGATATCAAACAATATCCTTAATACACTAAACAACCAGGACCAAAATATAAAATTCATAACAATGGCAGTATCTTTTGTGTCCCAACTTCCTCGCCGCTTTTGTGTCCCAGCCTCGTCGTAGGTGTCGGTGGCCGAGTGGAACGAGACCGACACAGGAACAAAAATAGCACGCTGGTGCAGGTACGGAGGGGAGCAGCCAGATACTATAAACACTAGAGTAAATTAGAAAGAGATATATATTGCACAGAATGTAACAATACTTAACTTTTACATAGTACTGCAGAATGTTGATACATAGTTGTTAGAGGCCTGCCTAGTGCCTGTACGATAGCAAAGTCTTCACTGGTGCCTATCTGATTACGAAGGTCCTAACTGGTTGCTATCTCAGTCCCAAGTGACCGATGTCTTTCCGTGGTGGCCACGAGTGGGGATGCAGCAGAGGGCGCTCGTGGCTGTAGTGAGAACGCCGCGCCGTGTGTGCATGGCGGCGCGCGGCGAAAGTAGGTGGCGCGCACTTTGTACTTGTACGACACCACAGTATCAACTTCCTAACTATTAGTAAAGTAAAGTAAACAACTCACACTCCTTCAAAGTCTACAGAAAACCAACAACATCAGATTGCCTCCGTACACAACTCATCCTGCTGTCAACACACAAGCATGATGCATACAGAGCATTTGATAAAAGAGCCAACAACACACCACTGGAGAGCAATGCAAAACTTTAAAGAATTCAATATCGTCAAACAAAAAGCTGCAGAAAACGGATATGATGACATACTGGTTGACCTTACACAAAAAAGCAAAACCAAAAATAAACCAATCCCCACACAAAAAACAAAAAATAAACCCACAGCATGCATCCCCTTCATTGCCAAACTATCCTACAGCAAACATTTTCAGACCACACAACATCAACAAAGCCTTCAAAACACACAATGAATTGCAACACTCACTGAGACACAATATAAACAACTAACAGATACACTCAGGCATCTACAAAAAAAATTTCAAATGTTTGTAGAGCTTATGGGACTTAACTACGGGGTCATTAGTCCCTAAACTTACAAACTACTTATGAACTAGCTAATACTAAGGACGACACAAATATCCATGCCCGAGGGGGGATTCGAACCCCGACCGTAGTGGCCGTGCAGAGCGTGACTGGCGCGCCGCAGAACGCTCGGCCATCTACAAAATAGTATGCAACACCTGCAATGCCCTGTATGTAGGCAAAACAGGAAGAGAATTCAAGCCAACATACAATGAACACATAAATGCCTACCACACCAATAACTTTAGTAAATCAGCAGTAGCTACCCATATAACGGACACTGGTCATCCATTCCAGAATATTAACAGTGATCTTCATATACTGCATAAAATGGATAAGGGGCATCCAGTGGACCTCTAAGAAGAATTAGAAATCTTCATTTTGTGTCCCGACTTCGTCGCCGCTTTTGTGTCCCAACCTCGCCGTAGGTGTCGGTGGCCGAGTGGAATGAAACCGACACGCTGGTGCAGGTACGGAGGGGAGCAGCCAGAAACTATAAACACTCGAGTAAATTAGAAAGAGATATATTGCACAGAATGTAACAATACTTAACTTTTACATAGTACTGCAGAATGTTGATACATAGTTGTTGGAGGCCTGCCTAGTGCCTGTACAATAGCGAAGTCTTCAATCGTGCCTATCTGATTACGAAGGTCGTAACTGTTTGCTAGCTCAGTCCGAAGTGGCCGGTCCTTCAGTGGTGGCCACGAGCGGCGTTGTCGCAGAGGGCGCTCGTGGCTGTCGTCGTGAGAACGCCGCGCCGTGCGTGCATGGCGGCGCGCGGCGAAAGTAGGTGGCGCGCACTTTGTACTTGTGCGACACCACACCCCTCCCCCCCAAACCGCCGCGCCGTCGTGGCGTAGGGCTGAGGGCCACGGCGACGGCACTGGGAGGAGGGCCTGAGCGGGGGCGTTACTGGTGGGACGGGCGTCGTAGCTGAGGCCGGGATCGAGACGCCGTCCGCGCCCCGGCATCCGCCTTGCGATCCTCCAGGGAACCCGCCGAAACCTGGGGAAGGGCGCCCGCCCCCGCCCAGAGGGAGCAGGTCTTCTTCTGAGGTGCGTGGCCCAAGCTGGGGGGCCCGCACGGTCCCGGAGTCCCTCTCGGTGACGCTGTCATCTGCGGCGGCGACAGCGGCGGCGACGACTGCGTCGGATGTACGTCGACGTCCATAGGGATCTCGTAGTCCGGGGACGAACGATGTGGTTGTGCTCCCTGGCGGTGAACTGGGTCTGGAATCAAGAAACCGGAGACAGGATCGCGCGGCCTGTGCAGGCGCAATTGGTTTGCGTGGCGCCGCAGCTCCGACCCTGTGGAAGAACGTACAATAAACATATTGCGACCAAGCACGCGCTGAATGGTGCCCGGCAACCATGTCTTCTTGTTTCCAGCAAACACCCTGTACAGCACCGGCGTAGAAACCTGAAAACGCGTAGCGCCATACGAACCGACTCGGTGTGTGGGAGGCTGCAGCAGGTGAAGGAGAGTGCGGTGACGGCGGCCGTGTAGCAGCTCGGCAGGAGACGGGCCGTCACGTGGCATGCACCGATACGTAGACAGGAAAATTTGAAGAGCTTGCTGCCTGGAGTGCTGACCTTTCATCTTCTCCATGTGAGACTTGAATGTTCGAACGAAACGTTCTGCTTCACCATTGGACTGAGGGTGAAAAGGTGCGGTGGTGATATGCTGAATGCCATTCACACGACAAAACTGTTGAAATTCCGCACTAACAAACTGAGGTCCATTGTCACTGACGATAGTTTCAGGCAAGCCTTCGATGCAAAACACTGATGTTAAGGCACTGATTGTACTAGAAGCTGTCGTTGAGTTCATGGCAATCACAAAAGGAAACTTGCTGAAAGCGTCTACAACAATTAACCATCGCGTATTCCAGAAAGGTCCGGCAAAGTCAATGTGTAAACGTTGCCATGGTCCCTTGGGGCGTGGCCAATCTGAGAAACGTTGCGGAGGAGCCGCCTGATGCTCCGCACAAACAGTACACTGTGACGTCATGTTCTCTATCTGAGCGTCCATACCAACCCAGGTACAATGACGTCTGGCCAGTTGCTTTGTCCTAACAATACCCCAATGTCCTTGATGCAGGAGGCGTAACACTTCTCGTTGCAGGGAACGAGGAACAATCACTCTTGCTTGGTCGTTGTCCGTATGTAACAACAGTACACCCTGACTTAAAGATAATGCATGACGGTGTGCAAAATAACGTCGAACCAGAGGCCGATCAATGTCTTTGGCTCTGGCAGGCCAACCAAAGCGAACAAAACGTGCTACCACACTTAAGTCTGCATCCGCAGCTGTTTCCTGTGCGACCCGACGAGAGTTCAAAGGAAAGTCTGCGACAGCGGAAGCATCTCTGGAGTCTATCTGACAACATGCCATTTCCGAAGAATCAAATGATACATCCTGGCCAACCGGAAGTCGGGAAAGTGTGTCCGCGTTGGCGTGTTTAGTGGTAGGTCGGTACAAAATCTCATACTGATAATTAGACAATATCAAGGACCATCTCTGAAGCTTTTGTGCCGTACGTGGCGGAATTGGCTTTGTGGGTGAGAACAACGACGTGAGAGGCTTGTGGTCCGTCAACAAATAGAATTTTCTGCCATAGAGATAATGATGAAACTTTGTGACGCCGTAAATGATTGCTAAGGCCTCCTTTTCTATCTGACTGTAATTCTGTTGCGTCGGCGTCAGTAGCTTGGATGCAAAGGCAATAGGACGATCGTGAGAACCAATACGATGTGAGATTACTGCGCCGAGACCGTACGATGAGGCGTCAACTGCTAACACTACAGGCTTCTGGGGGTCAAAGGGAATCAAACATGCATCACTGAGTAGTGCAGACTTTAGTTTGTCAAAGGCAACCTGACAATCTTTAGACCATACAAAAGGAACATTCTTCCTACGTAAGTGATGCAGAGGAGCTGCAATCTGAGAGGCATTGGGAATAAATCGGAAATAATAGTTCAGCTTTCCCATTACTGCTTGCAATTCGTGCACATTCTTAGGAGGAGGCAAGTCTTTGATTGCTCGAAGATGTGACTGTAAGGGATGAATTCCTTGGGCATTAATCACATGGCCCAGATACTCTATTTCAGTTTGAAAAAACGAACACTTTGCTTTATTGCAACGTAGACCTGCTGCAGTCAACACTTTGAAAAGGCACTCCAGGTTTGCTAAATGTTCTTCAACTGTACGTCCGGACACCACAATGTCATCTAAATAGTTCGAACAACACGGTACGGAAACTGTCAGCTGTTCCAAAAAACGCTGAAAAATAGCGGGAGCGGAAGAACTGCCAAAGGGTAGGCGTTGAAATTGAAAAAGGCCCATGTGAGTATTAATGACGAAAAACTTTTTTGACTCGTCATCAAGTGGAATCTGTAAGTATGCCTCTGCTAAATCAATCTTGGAAAAGAAGCGAGACTGTCCTAATTTGTCCATTAGTTCGTCAGGTCTGGGCAGGGGATAAGTGTCTACAATTGTTTGACTGTTCACTGTTGATTTGAAGTCCGCACAGAGACGAAGTTTTCCTGACGGCTTGGGTATAATTACTATAGGCGAGGCCCACTGACTCGCAGAAACAGGAGAAATCACCCCACTATCTTGCCAACGTTTAAGTTCTTCGGCAACTGTATCACGCAAGGCGATAGGCACTGGTCTAGCTTTACGAAATTTTGGAACTGCAGATTCTTTTAAAGTTACATGTGCCACGAAGTCTTTTGCACAACCTAGTTCCGGCGAAAACAAGTCACTATATTTGTCACACAATGCATTGATTTTATCCTGAGGCACTATTGACGAAATTTGAAGCACATCTCTTTGAATTGATAAACCAAACAAGTCAAAAGCATCTAGTCGAAAAATGTTCTGCGTAGATTTGGCCTGAAGAACAACAAAAGCAACTGTTTTCGTAACACCTTGAAAAGAGGCAGGCAGGCTACACGTTCCTAGCACGGGAATATTTTGACCTGTATAAGCTGTCAACACTTGTTGACACAGCGATAATTTTGGCGAACCCAGAAGTTCATAAGTATCTTTATTAATTAAGGTAACAGCGGAACCAGTGTCGAGCTGAAATTGCACAGTCTTATTTTCTATAGAGAGAGTAACAAACAGCTTGTGCTTCTGGCGCACGACCGGTGCGCGAATGTGGGCAACGTCTAATACATATTGTTTTCTGCGCTTGCGCGGGTTGCGTGCGGTAGGAAGCGGCGCATACTCGGCACACAGCGGATTAACCACACTGTCACTAGATGACACTACCGCCGGATCGGCGTCCGCGCAATGCGAGGCTACTGCACTAAAATTACTTTGAGTAGCTACACCAATTCTACTGTCACTAGCTACACAGTACTGGGCACTATTACAAGGAGCAGTTGCAGAAGGCACTATTTTCACTACAGGAATGCACTGTTCATAGTCATTTTGCTTGTCCCGAACCCTTTTCCGTTGCACTGTTTTACGCGCTCGTCGGCGCTTGCTACGTGGTGCACTATATAGTTTTGCCATAGGCGCAGAACTACTTTCTTGCAATTGAGATCCAAGGAAAGCACTGTTCAATTCCTCAGCGTGTATAACATTGACTGTATGCACTGCTCTCGCACTGTGCGAAGCACCGTTTCTAACGTTACTGTTCGAGTTTTTAATTTGCATACACACAGACTGCACATGTCCCAATTTGCCACATTGATAACAGGTTGCGTTGCGACTAGGGCAATGAGCACGCTTGTGGCGAGACACACACTGGGGGCAAGATTTACGTACATTTTTCTGAAATGAGCGTTGGCGCCCGTTATTCAAATTACTGTTTCTAACACGACGGGGCGACCTTTGCGTCGCACTTTTACACTGGCTACTGTTCACTGTCTGTTCAGCACGGCCTGTAGAATTTAAAGAATCACAAGTGCTATACTGAGAACTACGGCTAGGAAAGCGTCCGTTACGGCGCACTGAATTTACACTATGGCTTTGCATTTCTACATCAGCTAAGTCAAAAGTATCATGCGCTTCTATAAGCTGCAGTACACTGTCTAAGGAGGGGTCAGACTGTTTCAGAATTGCTGCTCTAATTCTGGGGTCCTGAATGTTCTGCGTAATTGCGTCCCTCAACATCACATCACTATACGAAAGTCCACAAGAACAAGTAAATTTACATTTGCGGGTTAAGCCCTTCAATTCGGTGATCCACTCTTGGTGTGACTGTTCAGGTAATTTTTTCAGTCTGAAAAATCGGTATCGTGCAGCGGCTACAAGAACTTTTCTCTCATAATGAGCATTCAGTGCATCTACAATTTGTTCAAAGTCTACATCACGAGGAGATGCGTGCGGGAATAGTTTTTGCAGTAACACGAAAGTTTTGGGGCCCACCACAGACAATAAAAGATGCTTAACAGTCTGACCTGTAAGTTGATGAGCCGCGACGAGTTCTTGAAACTGCGCCAGATAATCACTCCATTCTTCCTCACGTTCGTTGTATTGGCGAAACGTAGGAAGTGTTGCGGCGGCAGGTGTGGGCTGCTGAAGCGGCGGCTGTTGTTGGTTAGCTGCCCGCGCTGTCAGCTCGGCCACCGCCTGGAGCAACTGGGTGATTTGCGCCGTCTGTAACTGAATAATTTCCATTAAGTTTGGGTTCGGGGTAGTGGCCATGCTGACCGATTAGGCGCCGCGCATACAAGTAAATTATAACAAAACACAAATGCAATACGAAAGAGGACTCGCTCTGCAACAAAAAAGTCCACAAAACACGTAACAAAATATCTTCCCCCAAAATTCTTACATTAAGGGTGGGTGGGCGGGAGCAATTTCTGCGTGCTCCGACTGCTGCTGTCTGGCTGCTGCAAGCGGGCTGGTCCAAGGTTCTATCACTCCTCGTCGCCACTTTTGTGTCCCGACTTCGTCGCCGCTTTTGTGTCCCAGCCTCGCCGTAGGTGTCGGTGGCCGAGTGGAATGAAACCGACACGCTGGTGCAGGTACGGAGGGGAGCAGCCAGAAACTATAAACACTCGAGTAAATTAGAAAGAGATATATTGCACAGAATGTAACAATACTTAACTTTTACATAGTACTGCAGAATGTTGATACATAGTTGTTGGAGGCCTGCCTAGTGCCTGTACAATAGCGAAGTCTTCAATCGTGCCTATCTGATTACGAAGGTCGTAACTGTTTGCTAGCTCAGTCCGAAGTGGCCGGTCCTTCAGTGGTGGCCACGAGCGGCGTTGTCGCAGAGGGCGCTCGTGGCTGTCGTCGTGAGAACGCCGCGCCGTGCGTGCATGGCGGCGCGCGGCGAAAGTAGGTGGCGCGCACTTTGTACTTGTGCGACACCACACTTCAACCATGAAATATATATGGTGACCTTCCTAAATGACTAACTTAAAAGCAATAATACAAATATTTCTCCAGTGTCGAATGTATATTTCATTAAAATATGAAATTAATAATGTAACTTTGATTGAATATTACTTTAAAATGTAAAAACTAACAATGTAGGAAAATAACTATGTCCCTAGCAACATCTGTATCCACATATTTTATCTACATATTCACATTTTCTAAGTATCTTTGGCGCACTGTAAACATCTAATACAAAATGTCTACATCTGGTGTGTACATAACTGTGTTCTTGTGTTGCGTGCCAGATGACAAGATTGTCGACAAAACGGTAAGTACAACAATATAATAACCCAGAATCTATAATCAGGAAACATAATACTAAAATAGATGTATCTTCCTGGATAGGTTAAAACGCACAACCATAACCTCACAGGAACCCACAACACAAATCATCACAATACAGCAATGAACCAGTAACTGTAAAATGAACCTGATGATGGCCACTTGCTGCCAAAACGCGCCGTGCCAATAAAAATATTAGTAAAAAGTGACTGCAGTAGTATAAATTATTTCAGAAAGTTTATTTTTTCTGTATACCTGTCTGAATATTATCCAACCATGTACTTACGATTTACATTAAAATTTGTCTGACGGTTCGTGTATCACTGGTCAGAAACATAAAGTTTGACCAAACGTGAAATTAAGTTTTCTCCGTTTTTTCCTGCAAAGTTTCCGAAAACATACTTCCTCTTACAAACTACCTTCAAGGTGCCACTGTATGCAGATTAATTTTCTTATAAAAGAGTTGGCTGTGGGCAGTGAACTCCCGGAACAACTAAATCCTGAACGGTCCGGAAGACATGTCGAACCTCTTTGTAAACATTTTGAAGGAGTATACTGACAGTAACAATGCAGACATTCGATAGGGTGAAACGTGTACAAACGTTGCGAGGCTTTATACCATCAACATGACAGCAACATATTGCTCAACAAGATGTCACTTACGCTATCAGTTTCGGGAAAGAATGAACTGGTTCGACTTCACCAGAAGGTAACAAAGTCTGGGGTCTGTTTTGGGACCATTGCTGTTTCTTATTTATATAAATGATATGCCTTCGAGTATAACAGGTGACTGTAAAATATTTTTGTTTGCTGATGATACCAGCTTGGTAGTGAAGGATGTTGCTCGTAATATTGTCACAATATCAAATAATGCAGTTCAAGAGATACGTTCATGGCTTGTAGAAAACAAGTTGATGTTAAATCACAGTAAAACTCAGTTTTTACAATTACTAACACATAATTTGACGAAAGCTGACATTCTGATTACACATAATAGGCATGTGATAAGTGAGACTGAACAGTTAAAATTTCTAGGTTTTCATATAGAGAATAAGCTGTCATGGAAAGCCCATGTTCAGAATCTTGTTCCAAAACTAAATTCTGTATCTGAGATAAGTGATTTTTCAACACGAAAAGTAGCCTTTTACGCTTACTTTCACTCACTTATGACGTACGGCATTGTTTTTTGGGGTAACTCGCCTGATGCAAAAAGGATATTTCTGGCTCAAAAACGGGCGGTTCGAGCAATATGTGGTGTAAGTTCGCGAACATCATGTCGACCCCTTTTCAGTAGTCTGGGAATTTTGACTCTGGCGTCACAATACGTTTTTTTCTTTAATGTCGTTTGTTGTTAATAATATCAGCTTATTACCACAAGTTAGTGGCTTTCACTCGGTGAATACTAGACAGAAGTCGAATCTGCATTTGCATCACACCACCTTAACACTTGTGCAGAATGGGGTACAATATTCTGCGGCATCCATTTTCAATAAGCTGCCACAAGAACTAAAGAATCTTCGCACTAATCCACACGCTTTCAAATCTAAATTGATGAGTTACCTCATGGCTCACTCCTTTTATTCTGTCGAGGAACTCCTAGAAAAGTTCAACAATTAAGCTAATTCATTTTTTTTCTTTATTGATTCTTTTCACTTTGTCTTAAGATTGTCGTGTGCAAAGGACTACTTAAAAATTTTCTATTACCATTCTTGTGTAACAATTAATGTATTGACTTGTTCCATGACCATGGAGTCTCACTCCTCAATTGGGTCCTATGGAACAGAAAAACCAATAAATAAAATAAAGGAACGCAGACGAGGAAACTTTGTTTACAATGGCACAGAGTCGTTTCGTACACGTTCCAAATGTTTGAGTAGTGAAGCATGTTTTCGAGAAATAGTTTTTTGTGACGCACGTGCTTGGTGTTACTGGTAGTACGTGACACAATGCACTCGCGGAAGCGCCGACGGTGGCCTCATAAGAAATGAGCTCGTGTCACAGTCTAAGAGCATTCCGCCACGCATTCCTCCTCTCCATTAGACTTGATTTGTAACTAACGACTTGATGGGTGATTGATGTCTTGATGGGTGAGTGTAGTACAGTAACTCTTCTGAAAGAAACGAGAGCCGGTAAGTTTCCTTCCACTCAGTATTTTGCTCTGGGGAGATATCGCGGAGAACCAACTGCCTGAACGGGAAGGATAACAGTTTCTGTGTTCGCACTATAAACATCCAACAGTTGACCAAAGGACAATGCAGTTCCTCTTTCCTATTTAACTACATACAATAAACCTAGAGCGTTAAGTCCTTGATAGGAAAATGTTCAAATGTTTGTAAATCTATCGGACCAAACTGCGTGGTCATCAGTCCGTAGCTTACAAACTACTTAAACCTAGGTAAACTAACCTAAGGACAAACACACACACCCATGCCCCAGGGAGGACTCGAACCTCCACGGCGAGCAACCGCGCGCTCCGCAGCGAGACGCTTTAGACCGCTCGGCTACTCCACCGCGGCCATTGATAGGAACTTCATTATTCAATCTGATGGCTGATGAGGTCATTTGTTTTTTTTATCCCTGAGTTCGTTTATTAAAGTTAGAGACCTTAGTTGTTGCTTGATTTACGTTCAAGAAACCGCAGAAATATTGAATTCTACCAAGGTCAGTGGGTTTTGTAAATTTATTATTGCGAACTGTGGTAACTCTATTCCTCACTGGAAGATAGAAATGTCTATGTTCTCTCCGAAGATTGTTGGATTGTAAGATGGGAGGACATTGTAAGGAAGATTTATTCTCCAACAAGCTGTAAACCCGGCGTTGCCCGGGTGTTTATTTATCCTACGCTCCCGTAGTCCACATCCGTTTCCGCCCTCTCTCTGCATCCACCTCTTTCTCTCCCATCTCTCTGTTCGCTTCCACCTTTCCCTCTCTCGGCAAATTTTTCTGCAAGGTACCCTCTGTCATGCAGAATACAAACATTTATGTACCCAGTGATCTTCCTCTTGGTTCAAAGGTCATGTGTGCAAAAGTTCATAAAGATTGGAGCAAAACTATGCATTTGGTAAAATTCCGTAAGTTAAGTACCCTCCACCATGCTCCAAACAAAATTTTATACATTCCTCCTGTTTTTGAGGTAGAGTGTGCAAAATTTCATGTATCTCGGAACAAAACTATAGATTTGTGTAGAACCCGTTGACGCGATGTGGAATGCGTAGTATACCGTTAGCAGAGCCTCTTCTCTTGATGGTTTTTACTGCTTTTTTTATGTATCCTTATATTTCCTTATTCGTATGCTTATCCTTACAGAGAAAGAGCTGAAGACATTGTACCACGCATAGACCCAAGATGTAGTCTGTGGCATCACGTTTCGCTGTAGGGTAAGGTGGTACAATTGCGATCATTTCGGACACTTGTTATTGTAACTGAAAATATATTGAGAAAAGAAATAATTTTAGCTATGGCATTTTTTCTTGGATTTTTAATGAATATGTAACACAAATATGATACAATTACAAAAGTTGGTATAAACACAAAAACAGGTTACAGAATTGAGAAGAATCGATCGAAAATATACCACACTAGGTACAATTGTGTTAACTTCCTGGTACAATTTTGATCACTTGCATCTTCCACAAATAAAGCGCTTTTTCCCTCAGGCACCAACGCATACTTCATGGTACCAAACATTGCATTTTTAGTAGCGAATCCAGTCACCCTTAGCTACTGATTCTGCACTATTATAATTCAATAAACAAAATCCACATTTCCGTTTTTTGTTCTTGTTGCATTTGTTCATTGTTTTCCTTGTGACCTGTTAAAAAAGTTTCCTCTTACTGCGGAGGTTATCCAGGTTTTCATCTGAAGTGAGTCTAGCTGATGTCTGTGTTTTCCTCTTCCGAGACGATAATTTTTTCTCTGGACTTGGCAAAATGTCCCTGACAGCATCATGCTGAGAAATTGTACTGGACCCTGGCGTTACGGATTTGCCGTGTTCTTCAGTTACATCTTTCGACAATGAGGGTTCTTCTCCCATAAGCTGTTAGTAGCTTGACTGGGGGGATCGAAGGAGCAGGAGCCTCGAATAACGTTGAAGGTGCAAATTTCTCCTCGGGAACAATGTCTTTGCAAAAGGGCATTATTAATGTGAGTATGTCTTTTAACAAATGCCCTCTAAGTTCCATGGATGTTTCAAATTATTTTTCTCAGCTAACCGAAATGTTTTCTATAGGCCTAGTTGGAGTTAATCCAGCTTGCATTTTCTTTTTAATTTGGACTTTACCATGTAAAGTGCTGAAAGGAATGTCATATAATTGTGAAGCAGCTCGAAGGCTCAAATGTCCATTCATTACACTCTTTATTGGCTCATCTAATGCAGCTGGACTCCATTTATTGTAGATTTTATTTTCTGCTCGTTTTCGTGGCATCTAGAAAATAGGAGGTGGCTTTAAAAATCGCCTAGGAAAATCCTTAAATATACAGAATTTATTTGCAATAATTGTGTATAATATGTCTATGGTAACCAGTCGTGACGGACTAAACTGAAAAACTGCATTGATCGAAATTGTACTAGGGTATCGAAATTGTACCATTTTTCTGATCGAAAATGTACTACTGGCATGAGTGAATTCACGAGTAAATAGTAGTGAATTCTGCCAAGAAGTGGCAGCTCATGTCACAGAGGTTTTCTTTGTAGGTGCCTCAGAACACGCCCGAATGGAAAAAAAGTTTCTAACCTCACTAATATAGAATATGCAACCGCGTGGAAACTAGAAAATTTATAAGAGCGCGTTAGACTAAGTAGCTTCACTTAGCTCTTAACAGGAAAAAATTTATATCTCCGTAGTACAAAGTGGTGTATTCTTGGAAAACACAGGAGGAGCTGTAGAAACCTGCTACACTACGACGCCACACAAAGGCAAGTGCTACCAACACTACGAGACTGACAAATGGTGTGAAACCTTATGTTGAGCGGAATTGTACCTATATCGAATTTGTACCACCTTACCCTATGTAACCTCCTTGCTATAGAGTCGCAAACGTCATCGCTGGCCTTCCGTCCGAATTTTTTTATAATTTGACGACTTCCAAGCACCATACCTTCCACCCCCTTATAGCTATCGGCATGGAACTGCTGCGGTATACAGCGGGACACTTCGGACAACAATTACACACAGACCATTCGTTTGCGTTATGTAGTTTTCGCTGCAGAGCGAAATATTAACACACACACACACACACACACACACACACACGTAGAACTTTATATAAACCGATAACTTTCTACCCCATCCTCAAGCAACAATGCAACCATTAAACCAATTTCAAAGAGTAAATATAATTTTTAAAGTGTAATTGTTTCGCATTTTATATTCTTTAAATTACTTAATATCTATAACATCGCTATAAAACCGTGCCCAAAACCTTCCTCAAGTATAAATTAGTAACTGTACAAATATTTAAGTCTCTGCGTCTTGTCGTTCGGACGTGATAAGCGTACACCGAGCAGACATTCACATTAATATAAACCGTACCTAAAGCCTTCCCCGGGTAGACATTAGTAACTGTACAAATTTTTAGCTCTTTATGTCTCGTGGTTCAGACGTGATAAACGTACACCGAACAGACATTTACATTTATAGATATAGATTAATAAGATATCTTATCAATATTGGCATCGGACGATTCATATTTGGTATTTTGTCACATACTTCTCAAGTGATAAAGTAATTTCTATTGTGGATCACCCAGTGATGATTAAATTCTCAAATATAACGAATGCCGTGTTACGTGAGTAGACGTTAATTACTATGATTGTCCACCAGAGAAGGGATACCGTAGAACTCCCCATCTCCATCTGGGGTGATGAGGAATGATCAGGTGCTTAAAAAAGTTTGGAGATATAAACTTACATAAATAGGTAATAAGAAAAGTAAATTAAAAATAGCAAAATACAACAAACATATTCATAACACCCTACCCTCTCACAATAACTCTATGGGTTCGCAGCCCTTCACGTGATTTTTACGAGGGCTATCCACAAAGTACATTACGTTTTCGTTTGTGTCCGTTAGGGGCGGGGCTAGCGCGGCCCTCTTGGTATCTTGGCATTCCGCCGCTCAGTCGGCGTCCTGCCGTGCTAGTGAGAGGTTCGTGCTGTACTCCGTTGAGTTACTGTGACAGTTTGAAATGTCAGCGTTAATTGAAAATGCCGCGAAGTGTGAAGTGCGTGCTGTAATAAGGTTTCTGACTGCAAGAAACTGTACACCTATAGAAATCTATAGGCAGCTTTGTGAAGTGTATGGGGACAACATCATCACTGAAGGTGGAGTGCGTCAGTGGGTCATAAAATTTAAAGATGGCCGAACTAACGTTCACGACAAAGAGCAAAGTGGAAGACCCAGCATAGTGACTACCGAACTTGTCGAAAAAGTCGGCAAGGAAAGTGATGGTGACTGTCTTTTGGGACAGAAAAGTTCTGATTTTTGTGGATTTCCTGGAAAGAGGCACTACAATAAACTCTCCAAGCTCGTCCATCGCTACGATAAGTGCCTTAATTTAAATGGCAACGATGTTCAAAAGTAGTATTTAAGTGTGGCTTTAATCAGTATATAATAAAAAGTTTTTCCAATGCTTTATATATTTTTAATTCCAAAACGTAATGTACTTTGTGGATAGCCCTCGTATTATGGCAGTCTCAATAATGTTATTCTGCCTCATTTATTACCCAATCCAAGATCACACAAACGAAGGAATATTATTGTCCTAGTTTTATATGATTTTGTGATTATTTATGTATGTCATAGATTCAAGGACGTTCATACCTGCGTGCTGTTTGGACTACCGGCTGTGGACTCTTTATTAATGTGGGAATATTTATGTTAGATACTTCTGCCTCTTGTGGAGTAACAATCGTAAGATACCTGTTAGTATTGTGTGTCACATATTTGTTAACGATTAATTGTCGATAAAAGATTTTGTTATGTTATAAATTAATTTCAAGGCTAATTAGAATGTTTGTTGTATTTAATATATATCAAAATTTACCGTAAAGTATTTTTCAGAACATATAGAATCTCCATGTAATTGCTAGGAAGAGAAAAAGTGGTTGTTCTTTGCTGATAGAGTTCAGAGTATTCTATAGGAGTATGTTATTATTATTATTGGGATGTTATGGAAAGTGAATCGATGTATTACGAACGCTCAATATATATATATATATATATATATATATATATATATATATATATATATATATATATATATATAAAGTAAGTTCTGCTTTCGTCTACAATTATTTCATCTCTTCAACAAGTAATTTTGGTGTAGTAGACAGAGAGTCTACGGGAGCTACCTCACCTGGAATTACGAACCTGCAGATTTTACATACAGGACTTTATGTGAAGCTAATTATAAAATTGATTGTTATATTATACACAGATACTCCTGGCAAGTCCAGATTGGGTAGTAAATTTTCCATTCGGTACATAGAGACCTTCTGTTATCCAAGAACTTAAATTAAAAAGTTTACAGGTTCACACATCACTGCAGATCATGAAGCAAGAAACTGACCAGAGACTTTTAAAGAGACATTGAAATCAAAACAATTGATTATGTCAGATGTAATGAATATCAATATTTAATATATAACTATTTTACACAATGAAACTGCATCTGCAATGAATCGATATCTATAGTACTATATGAAGTGCTAGAACTACTTAATTAACGTTTCTACACGGCACTCTAATGAGTATTAAAAGAACAAATATAAATTTGGATAATGCTATCTGAAAAGAAGTTGACAAGGGTTGTGAACGTAACTGCTGAGAACCACAATAAGCTTAGTAAAACAGCTGCTGCTACTGTTGGAACGGACTCGCATCTGGTGGTGAAAATATCCCTTGCATGACCGTGATCTGTGGGAGCTGTGAGCATTCTCTCCCTTGTCCTGCTGAACATTGCCCCAGAGCGCCTTTGCATTGTCTATGATAGGCTCAAACGACTGCATCTGCGACTTCGGGTCAGTCTCCAACAGCTATCAGCGGGCCACAGTCACACTACTCATCATCCCCTCCCAGAGTACACTGACACGCGGATGTCTGTGCTCTGAGGCTCAGTAAAACATTTGAGAGAACAAAAGAACTTAAAGTGGCATCATTGATCACGTGACGTCAGCGATAATTTGACGTCACGAGGAACAATAAGCCTTACCTGAAGAGACATCTGAACCAGTAAGGAAAATGTTCAATACTACCGATGTCTACTCAGAGTTCACTAAGCGTTTCTATGACAACTCGTTTAGTTTCGCTTGTTGTATACGACCCCTATGGTTTGAAAACGATGTACACAGTGCACCAATATAAAACTTAGATTTATTGGCCGAAACGTTTCCAGACAATAATGTAACCTAGTTCAAGATATTTCAGACTTGCTATAACCTGTGTATTCGATCATTTGATGCCCATCGTTCTCGGAAGAAACATACACATTGAATTGCGAAATGGGGATGGAGCACAGTTTATAGACTTCATGCGTGACGCATTTAACCTCTAACTGAAGAACAAAGCACTAAATAATTTGCATATAAGAAAATTTTGTTGAACATCACTAATGGGCAATAAATGCTATCTATATAAACAGTTTTTATTTCCTTGTTCTACGTGAAAATATTAGTTGTCTGGGTAACTAGTTAATTCATCTAGACATCTACATGATCTGAACTATTTCCCAATGTAGTGGTTTTATAAAATTACATAGTTCGCTCTCTTCATGTTAGGTATCTTTATTTTTTCCTGTTCCATTTTAGCTGTACTTTTTCCCATCGCGACACCTTTCTACACTTCAGAAGGGAAGCTATGGGCTCAATCATACACTGCATGCTTACAGGATATTTTAGCGACTTACACAAAATTATTTTCAAAGCCGTTCTACGTGGAGCACTCTAAAAACGTAAGTAAGCCAATCGGAATGTCCATGCACTTATCAGTGCGAATCACATTCCTCCTATGCACTAACAACTCCTCCACCTCCAGAAATCTGCGAGACAGTATTGAGACCCCAAAACGACCTCAGTTGATACCAGGGAGGGATAACAGCGAGAAAAGAAGTTCGTATAAGCCAATTACTGCTTACAGGAAATTTATTAAATAATTTTAAGCACAGTGGATAGAACTTTGGGAAGCAGCAATTAATCCCTTACAGATTTGAACACCAAACCTAATCAAGGGGACATAAGATTACTAATAATTTCCCCAACACATGTTTAAATTAACTTTGCCACAATGGAATATCTATAGAATACAATATTAATAAAAGGCGATTTAACACCACCACACATTACTTAAAAAATTTCTTTACCGAATAATTACGACTAGAGTGCCTCTAGGGTAACATATGCAAAATGTTCATTTCCTTTTAGAAAGACTCAATTACAACGAGGCTTTAAATAGATTTCACGCATGTCTACATGCCACGAGTTACAAGGTTACCATAACACATATTTAATAAAAGTTGCTGCAGAAGCATTAGGGAAGATAAGCCACACTCAACAAAACTTTAAAAGACTTAAAATGGGGCATGATAACATATCACAGTAAATAAACAGTTTTCCCCTTTAAAATTTCCACAATTGAACAACGGTCGTGTCGGGACCAAAATGACTAAGGGCAAATACACTGAATAATAGCAGTCTTCACAGAAAAGAAATTACAATTCAGTTCAGGCCGCATGGCCAAGCAACACTGAAATGGTCGTTCTTCACTTATAACAGTGTGTATAAAAGTTAATAATATGGAAGAGTTACATTGCTGCTCGAGTGTAGTCCTGGAATGGATCATCCGTAAGGAACCTTGCCTACTTAAGAGCGAATGACACAGGTGAGACAGACAGCCATACATAATTAGATGGAAGTAATTAAGAAGGCGGATGGTAGCCAGATCCTATATGAAAGACGTCAAACTGATATCAAGAATGCTCGTGTTTAAGTTGACAACATAGATACAGTCGTTACCCACACGCAGCCAAGGTAACAAAATAAGAACAAGAAATTGCCAAACTACACCCCAGTTGCGGCAGTCAACAAAGAGGCGGCAAACTACAGTGCCATTCAACTACACCCACGCCCAAGGTAGGTTACCGAACGCAGGAGGCCACGACTGCAAAAATATGGGGAAACAGAAAGACGTAATTCAAGATAACCATCATCTGAAACTATCGAATATAACAACCCACGGATGCACCGGTAAATAATGAAGTGTCATCCAGTCTAACGCACTTCCACAAACAAGGCACTGGACGCTCAATGTTGACAGAAGTACAAAACTTTCCACACAAATGACCAGTGACGGCTGGTGAAATGTGCTAATGTGCTGCAGGACACTGTAAATATATTACTAAGATTATGCCATTTCTCTTCGAATGCAAGCGAGAAATCGCTGTAAAATTACATCCTTTCTCTTGGATTACGAGCCAGATATCACAATACAATTATGCCAATTCACTTCCAATGCGTATTAGAATAATAGTAATAAGGATGAAAACGCATTTTGGAGCGCTCTCGCCGCGATAGCTGAAAACCAGCTCCGTTTGCTGAATTGGGATTCAGCCGCGCTGGTATGTGCGCAGAGAGGCGGCGCAGTCGTCTGTTCGCTAGTGCGCATGCGCAGACGTGACGTCAGGTCTGGCGACTCGTGTCTGCTGAGACCGACTGCAGCACCAGACCAATATTTCTCTTCGCACTGCGTGTAACGGCTGCGGAAGAATAGTATATGACGAATATTGCGGCATTCAGAAAGTCAAATAGTGCGCTGGCTCAGGCGTCTTGCGCGTTGTCTCTCAAACCTACCTGTGTGAGGCTCGTATTCAAATACCTGTGAGTGTAAATTTTTAATTTCTGTAAATAAAATTAATAATTTTATACGTTATATTTACTACCTATAGTCAATACATGCAGTTGGCAGCGCTGTTATAGATTCCCCTGAAGGTCTTACTGTCAATACAATATTAATTGATATTTAATTAAAGACAATCATAAAAAGGTTGACTTTTTATTTTAGTATATTTTGTTTCCTGTTTATTTTGTAATATTGTAGCACACTGGTCAAATTTTGTAGGAGCCGCCACTGCAAATGACTTCCGTGGAAACACTTAACTTGGCAGACGTCCCATGAAAGGTGCGAAGTAGTTGGACTAGGAATCCGTTCTCATGATGTTCGGACGACACGTTGCAGGCGTGGCGTGGTAGCCTCAGACAGACGCCACAGCAGAACGGCCCGACCCCGATGACGGTCCAGACACAACCACGCACGTCGTTCGTCCGGAAGAGACGCGAAACACATGACCAGAAAACTAAATGCGCGCCGCTGGGTACGCCCCCCTCAGAGAAGCAGAGGAACAACTAACTAAACTGGCGCCAGTGCGCACGCGAATAAGACGAGACAACACGGTTCAACCTTCTCGCCTCCGATGGAAACGATGCCCGCCAATTAATTAACCGAAAATGGAGCACAACAACGAGCGGACACGGCTCAAGTATACTACCACTTCTCACATTTCCCACAAAGGAGAATAAACGCCAAAATATCTTCTTCGTACGTCATATTAAAGCTCCTCCGTTTCACGACCGTCAATGGGGTGACAGCTGCCGGGTATTCTTATCTCATTGTGGCAAGGAGCTTCGATCTTTTGACAATATTTTACTATAACAATGTGTTTGTGAGGCCCTTGGAAAACGTAGCTAGCAACGCACTTACTGCCGAGGTAAAGCGCTCACTCATGGCGGCGGAAACTTTGACCTCGCTGCTTGCATTGTTAATCTTGTATAGAGCTGAAAGAACAATACGTCGCCTGCCTTTCACTAGCGCATTTCAGACTGTTTTCGCCGATTTCCTGCTGTATTGCACTTGTTCAGGTGTTTTTCCTCCAAAGTGAAACCAGCGAGTCACCAACTACAGGGCCGGCCGCGGTGGCCGAGGGGACTGAGGCGCTCCAGTCACGGTCTGCACGGCCACTACGGTCGGGGGTTCGAATCTCCCCTCGGGCATGAATATTTGTGCCGTCCTTAGTATAAGGTAGCTGATAAGTGGTTTGTAAATTTAGGGACTGATGATCCCGTAGTTAAGTCCCATAAGCTTAACAAACATTTTTGAACCAACTTCAGGACCACTAATTATTTCCTGGAAGCTTAAGATTTAACGTCCCGTCGACAGCTTGGTCATTACAGACGGAGCTAACGCTCGAAGTTTTGGGTAAGGATGGGGAAGGAAATTGGCCGTGCCCTTTGAAAAGAACCATCCCGGCATTTGCCTAAAGTGATTTAGGGAAATCACGGAAAACCTAAATCTGGATGGCCGGAGGTAGATTTGAACCATGCCCTCCTGAATGGGAGTCCAGTGCGTTACCACTGCTCCACCTCGCTCGGTATATTTCCGGTAGTTACATCAGACTCAAAATGCAACCGCTGTAAACTCCCATGGGTATACTGAGCCGCTTGTCGCCCTCCTCGTGCAGTAATGGTACACATTGTTGATTCAGCGTCTCTGTTGTTTGCGTCTATTTACCAGTGTAGGTCTGCATCCCTAGCAAAGGTCTTGCGCCTCTATAACTATCAAGAAAACTGTGTTCGATATAGAGAGTTTCGTTGCGGAAGTGCAACGTAAGCCAGTACTGTTGGACTGTTCCATAACTGATGATTCGAATGAAGTGAAGAAGGCTGAAGCTTGGAATGAGATATGTAGAATCTATAACAAGGATTTTGACGACTTTCACCACAGGAGACATTATAAATACAAGCTAAAATAATTCTACGACCTTGTATCAGCTGGGTTATGCTAACTTTGCAGCAATAGTATGATGTTCGTCCAATTTATTTTTACCCACCCCAGCAGGTTTCCCCAAACGCCTTTGAAGTAGAACATACAACTCTCCCCCCCCCCCCTATCCAATCATCCTCAGTTATGGTAAATAGCACTTACACAACACTCTCGGTCCACTGCAGAAATCGAGAATCAATCTGATGATTCATCAATTCTGAGTGTCTGAAGAAACATCGTACTTCTTTAATACATATCATACTTATGTATCGTACTGTTCGGAAAAACTTCCGTGAAATTAAATTCTAATGTTCTAATGTTTGTTAAGCTTATGGGACTTAACTACGGGGTCATCAGTCCCTAAACTTACAAACTACTTATGAACTACTTACGAACTAGGACGGCACAAATATCCATGCCCGAGGGGGAATTCGAACCCCCGACCGTAGTGGCCGTGCTGACCGTGACTGGAGCGCCTCAGCCACCTCGGCCACCGCGGCCGGCAAATTAAATTCTATTAAGTTCATTGGCATATTTGCATCTATCCAGTTACAATTATAATATAGTGTTCCATGTTTTTTGCTGGTTGTTTGCACGAAACTCAGTCACAGCCACCCTCTCTTCCACTGTTATACGCTTCCTCGTGTTGGTTTCCATCAAGCGAAAGAATGTTTTCTATATTACACGCAGCTCATCGAAAGAAGTTCGATAGAAATTGAAAAATTTCTCAGGATCTGCTTGAAGTGTCCCGTGATGGCTATGAATAACTCCTAAGCTTAACCGAAAACTAGTAATTGGGTGGCACCATTGGTGTTTTTTTTTTTTTTTTTTTTTTTTTTTCGCAACTGCAACAGCTACAACAAGTACTCCCTCTAAAGGAAATATTTTGTTACTATCTGATTCTAGAAACTGCACGCCAACAAACAGCAGGTAGGTACCACGTGACAGCTGCAAAGCTGCAAGGGGGGTGGGGAGTGGGGGGGGGTGGTTCGGTCAGCTCTGAGTGAGCCGAAGAGACTATGCAGTGTACCGAACTTGGGCTCTGTGCGCCGAAGACCAGCGGCTCAGTACAGCCAGGTGCACCGACTCCCGTGTCAAAGGGGCGTAATTGCTCCCCTATTTAGTATGATTACCTGATTAAGGTATCAGAAGTGAAACAAAGGTTAGTCCAAATGACTACCCACCTTTTACAACCCTCCAACTATGTTACATTATTGTGCAGGAAAGGTCGCATATAATTTCGTATTGAACATACAAAAAGCAGTTTAAGTGACTTATTTACTCCACCAAATAAATAAAATTATACAAATAAGAGGTAACTCCGCCAATATTTATGTGCAAATAATTATACCGCTAATTCACTTCAAATGTTAAAATGTTTGTAAAGATTAGGGACTTAACTGCGGGGTCTTCACTCTCTAAACTTACAAACTACAAGTAAACTACCTTATATTAAAGACAGCACAAACATTCATGCCCGAGGTGGGATTAGAGACCCCGGCAGGGAACGATCTCGCGCATCGCAGCATAGCGCCTCAATGCGCTCGGCCACTCCGACGCGGCACTAATTCACTCTCAGCACACAAGGATCCTCAGGGATAACAACAGACATACATCCAGGTATACTTTCATGCTGAATTCATACGGAAGACCGCGCAGGATGCTGCAAACATTCAATGGACCTGATGGTCTCAACTAGCATCTCAGACACCGTTATACGTAGTTCACATGAATCAAATTCACTCAGCCTTGCAACCCACGCATACGTTTCTTAAGAATAGATTACAGTTTTGGATGTTTGGTCAGTATCCAATACAGCCTCCATACTATCACAAGCGATGACTCCCTAATATCAACTGAACATATGGAGAAAGGTTAAAATGACTGAAGAGCCAATTACTTGGCAATTTTATAAAAAAAAAAAATTAAAAAAAATAATTAAATTCTCACACAATCAACACTCATACATACAGAACGCCCTACAACAAGAGAAACATAAATCATGATTTGTAGCTGTAAAACCTATTAATTAAAGTGTATCAATGCAAGAACAATTTGTAAATCTTGGATTTGTACTATGAATGTTTGTTATCGTTGTGGTCTTCAGTCCGGAGACTGGTTTGATGTAGCCATCCTGCTCTATCCTGACCAACCCCTTCTTTCTCCTCATAAGAACGGCAATCCACATCCATTTGAATATGCATACTGCATTCGTCTCTTTGTCTTCCTCTGCAATTTTACCCCACACGTTTCCCTCCAATGCGTAATTTACGGTTCCTTGATGTCTAAGAATAGGTCCAATCAAACGATTCTTTCTTTTAGTCTAGTTATGCCAAAAATTCCTTTTCTCCCCAGTTCTGTTCAGTATCTCCTCGTTAGTTACACGATCAACCCACCTAACTTTCACCACTTTTCTGTAGCACCACATTTCAAAGGCCTCTATCTTCTTCCTGTCTGAACTATTTATCGTCCGTGTTTCACTCCCATACAAGCCAACTCTGCACACAAATTCTTTCAGATATACACTTAAACAAATATTCGAATTTAATAAATTTCTCTTTTTCAAAAATGCTCTTCTTCTCATTGGTATTCTGCATTTTACATCTTCTACGACCATAATATGTTATTTTACTGCCCAAGTAACAAAACTCATCTCTCACTTCTATTGTTTCGTTACCTAATCTAATTCCTTCAGCATCGCGTGATTTCCTTAGACTGCAGTCCATTACCTTCGTTTTGCTTATGTTAACGTTTATCTTATACTCTCCTTTCCGTTCAATTGCTCTTCCTGGTCCTTTGCTGACAAAATTAGAATGTCATCAGTAAAAAGCAATGTTTTTAATTCTTCACTCTGAAATTTAATTCCTACACCAAATTTATCCTTGCTTTCCTTGCCAGTTAGCTCCATGTGCAAATTAAATAACATTTCTGTCTTACTCCTTTCCCAACCTGTGCATCCCATTCATGCCCTTTGATTTTTGTACAATTTGTAAATACTGACTTCAGAATTTGAAAGTGTCTACTCCAGTCAACATTGTCATAAGCTTTCTCCAAATCTACAAAAGTAGAAGCATAGGTTTACTTATTGATAATCTAAGAAAAGTCGCGACGTGAGTAATGCCTCCCGTGTTCCTACATTTATCCTAAATTCAAACTGATTTTCCATGAAGTCAGCTTCTATTAGACTTTCGATTCTTCTGTAAACAATTCGTGTTAATATTTTGCAACCATAACTAATTAATCTGACGATTCAGTAATTTTCACACCTGCCTGCGCCTTCTTTCGTTGGAATGAGGATAGTGTGTGAGGGTATTTCCCCATTCTCATACATCTTACAATGCAGGTGAAATAATTTTGTCATGGCTGGCTCTCCCAGAGACTCCGGCAGCTCTGAGGATATGTCATTTATTCCAGAGGCCTTGTTTTGACTTAGGTCTTTCAGTGCTCTGTCGAAGTACAGTTTCTCCTATCATCTTTATCTGTTTTCCTTTCTTCGGTATTGTCACGAAGTTCATTTCCGTTGTAGAGCCCCTCTATTTATTCTTTCCGCCTTTCAGCTTTCTCTTATTTGCTGAGAACTGGTTTTCCATCATTCATATTACTGATTATGCAACAGTCTCGTTATATCGGGCCGTTTTCACCAGGCAGAGGGCAAGGTCCCACGTGTCGTACTGTCAGTGTTGACGCTGCAGAGATAGCGCTTGATGTTGCCGCGCGCCCCTGGAGAACAGTTAAGTTTCTTAGGAGAGAATCTCTCTCGTTTACTAGCCACGGCACGAATCGGACGGGAAGATATCCGCATTTCCTCCCCATAAATAAAGCATTTCATTTTCAATGATAGTTGCAGTTTATTGCCCTGAGATTCACAGCCCATCATGTAGTACACAATCCTTGTGTGGCCGTTACAGTGTCGTGCAGAGCCGCCCACTTACAACATTCCGACACTTCACGCTGGATGTGATGCATTAATTAAATGCTGAGTCCCTCTGTTTGACCTGTTAACTATAACTGTCAGTTCGTTAAGGGATGCCAGCTATACTTGCAGTGTATGGGAACTAAATACTCGCCGGAATTAGTTGCTTTGCGGACACACACACTGAACTACGACTTCGTACAGTAGTACTGTCCACCTCTCAGTGTCGTGTGCTCATTTCCCCTCAGTCTCTCAATAAACAGTTCAATGTTGCTTACCTCAGATTTACATGTTCCATTGGATAATCTTCTCCTTGGGTCTGGACTCTAACGATGTGCAGGTCACAATATCGGTTGCAAAACTGCAAGTTAAAGAAGGCATGGTTCTTTCTACTCGGAATTAAAGATGGCTATTTTAAAACACTTTCGGGTTTATATTTCTCGACAGATTATTAGTGTGAAACTAGATTCACATTTGTCTTACCAAATACGCGGTAATGAATTATTAGCTTTGCTGAGCACTCTTATGAATTGTGAAATCAAATTATTGCCTTATCATTTACACTCAAATCTTGCAGTCGCTAACTCGTATTAACATTCCTTAACTTGCACAGTTCACCAAAACTTCGTTGATATTGGTATTACACTTTGACAGAGCATCATTGTCTCAATATTAGTCGGCACGGTACTATTCTTTCACTGCATATAAATTTCCACTTATACTCGCGACCGACGACACATTCATTACCACGTAATGCCTATGGCCCGCTAGTAACTGGTACTTTTCACCTCCTCGCGCCTTCGCGCCTGAACCCTACAAACTAACACACTATTGGCTGAATGCCAGTGTCCAATGAAAATCATGTTTGATAACACAACCTAATTATTATTAAGCTAGCCTGTTTAATAATTATATTATTAGTTATGACAGCTGCCAACATGGATGTAATCGCTGGTAATGTTGAAGTTATTGTCCATAGAAAACACGGTGGAGTCCCGCGCTACTTGCAACGCTGCTAACCACTGGCTTCCCACGGTTGGGATGACCATCTGTCGCAACGATTCAGCCACTGCCTGTGACCGCTGCCTAGCGTATCGTAACTTGGGCGGCCAACGGCTGCCCATTATAATTTTATAATAGATTTTTAAGTAATTACAGTTTATTCTACCGATGCTCAGCTTTTCAAGATTACGGTGTATGGGGGTTCTGCTCGCTGCAACATTATTCTCCTGGGGTGTCGTGATAGAAATCAGGGCCGGCGCAAGGCACGTGCGAAACGTGCGGTCGCACGGGGCGGCACTTTCCGAGGGGCGGCAAAGCTGCCGCCGCCTCCCCCCTTTTTTTTCTTCTTCTTCTTCTTCTTCTTCTTCTTCTTCAGGACAAACTAAACATTCACGCCCAAGAGGGGATTCGAATCCAAACCTCGGAGGGAACGGCTTCGGGAACTGTTGCATGGCGCCTGACTGCCTGCCGGCCGCCCCAGTTGAACAAGGGAAGGGAGGAGGGCTAATTTCTTGCTCGCCACTGTGGCAGCGCCGTCGTGTTTACGCCGGAGGAAAGAGGAGGAAGCAGCTGGCGCACACGCCAGTATTCTTATGAGTGGAGCGCTGCCAACCTGTTACGCGCCGTGCACTTACAACTAATTTTGCAGAAGACGAAATCTCATATATGTAATTTGGAAATTCGAATGCAATGTTAGATACTGCGGTTACATGTTAAGCCTGAAGCAATTTTGCTAAGCCCTTCAGTGGCAGTTCCCGAGTGTTTCATTCTTCCCGAATTATGGAAAAACATTACTGAACATTACTACAGTCAAACATGTCCGACACCTAAAATGGCTAGAAGTATGCCACTGCGGATTAGCCGCGCGTACTGGAGCGCCGTGTTGTGGTGCGCGCGGCCGTCCGCCGTCGG
Organism: Locusta migratoria; assembly: GCA_026315105.1. Classification (NCBI taxonomy): domain Eukaryota; kingdom Metazoa; phylum Arthropoda; class Insecta; order Orthoptera; family Acrididae; genus Locusta; species Locusta migratoria. The sequence continues at coordinate 627,300,804 of CM048745.1, forward strand.
GGATTCGAATCCCCCCTCAGGCATGGATGTTTGTGTCGTCTTTAGTATAAGCTACTTCTTAAGTAGTTTGAAAGTTTAGGGACTGATGACTCCGTAGTTAAGTCCCTTACGCTTTACAAACATTTGAACACTTGATTAGCTAGAAGTATTCAGAATGGGTAAATACGCTGTGAGTAGTTACAAGGGATAAAGACATTGGTAGTAAGCCTGGCATAAGTTGGGTTTCGTCTTTTTTTTTTTTTGAAATTTTTGCTAACGGTTTCTGAGTGATAGTCGGACGTTTTGGTTTTTGAACCATGAAAAAACCTTTTCCAACTGCATGAACAACAATTAAACTCTGACCGGCACTTTTGTTTGACAATACTACTCGCACACTATCATTTTGCCAACATTTATTTACTGTATAATGCGTGTGAATCCATATTTCATCTAAGTATACTACTAGTCGCATTGATTCTGATGAAAACCTGATAAAGTATGATGTTTTAGCAACAATGCCCTCTCGTCCGCACAAAACAATACGTTAATTTTGACACCTTCTAAAACAAATATCCATAGATAGAATATTGCTTCTAAAGGTTTCCTTGCTAGCTTTGAAACTCATTTCTGTTTGAAAAAGTTGTGCAGTTTCGCAAAGTTCGTATTTCCTTCTATTGTTCGTAATGCTGTAGAAATTGCTGCCTGATAATACATTTCTGCATATCATCGGTCACATAATTACTGTGAGCTTCTTGCTTCTTGCGCTAGTTTAACCGTAGCCTCGCTGTACCTCGTCACATGACCTAGTTCCTGGCACTGCCGCGTCACCACTACGCCTTTCCAGGCAATAGGTATTGTTGCGTTCTCTGCAACGAAATCTGCAGAATAAGTTTCGGTAGTTGGCCGAGGGAGACAAATTGTTCAAAAGCACTTTCATTGCGTTTCGTAAGAACAGATGAATTGGTGCATCCGAATTTCTTGCAACTTGGGATGTAATAGGTTAGTGCTATTTATATAACGTATAATTTGTATTTCGCATGTATGTTACTCACTTTTCTCCTTCAAGATTACAGAATAGTAAAATTTATTTTTCTTATGATCTTTTACTTCCAAAATTGGCAAGTCGGCAAATAAGCACGCGTCCTCCCAATAGCTAGAATGAAGATAAAGCGAAGAAAAGTGAAGTGAGACGGCAATGACTAATTTGTTGCCCCTTATTCCATAATCAGACACGAAAGAACTGACACATGTCGAGTGTCAGTTCTTTGGAATGAACAACCGCAGTGCAGTAAGTTAATATATTTCGACTAGGATTAGTACCCTTCGATGCCCGGCTGTGTATTTATTGTATTATTAGGTTACTCCATCTTATTCTTCCTCTCTCCATTGTCTTTCGTCCCACTCTTTGACCGTTTCACCTGTGTGTGTAGTGAAATTCGGCCTGAAATTCAATTTCAAGCGGCTCAATTCTTACGACTTCATCTCCTGAACAGCATATCCTACAATAATATTTCACACACATTTGAACATTTTTGTAAATTCACAAGGCTTATTAAAATTGGCTAGATTTCTTCAATCACGTTGACTCCATTTTTGAGCTGGTGCCCAGCGACAGTTTTGTAAAAATCTGTAGAGAATGTCACCAATCAGTCGCAATTTTTGTTTTTATTTTCCAGATCTACATGGATTTCGGGCACAGTGTGGATATTCTCAATGTTTTATTGTTTACATCCATGCCGTCTAGTGAACGTAACTGTCAACATGACGATTTAGATGGAAGCATGTATTAAAAGCTTTGAGACTGGCCATTCAGTGGCCGAAACCTAGAGGTAGATCTTGAAAGTAAATACAAAATTTGCGATTCATTGCTGACATTTCATACAGATTTGTTTAAATAAAATTCCACAAACTCATGCAAAAAAATACAAATATAAATAAGAAATAAAAAATAAAAAAATAAATAAAAAGGGGGCCGGTTTGGAGGGGGGGAGGGGCGGCAAATTAGCAGCTTGCACGGGGCGACACTTGGGCTTGCGCCGGCCCTGGTAGAAATAAATACTCGATATGTACAATTTTTCGCTTCTTCTTTAATTTCATCAAACTTCTCCGCCAAAACAATACAAATTCTAGACATATACAAAGCATCAGAACGGTAGTACTTCCATTTTAAAACACAGACTGACATAGCTTCCAGAGCACTTGACAATCGACTAAAACTCCAACTCCCCCACGCAAGGCGGTGAGGCAAATATGTAACATCGGCAATAATGACATTACATTACGCATTATCTATAACAATTGAATATACTGATTTACAATGAACAAACACACAAAAAAAACATTTCATGTACACAAGAATAATCACAATATAAAATGAAAACTATGCATACAATAATTTTGGATGGCACATCTTTTTAAGACGAAATCGCGGTACTATTTGTTTCACAACAAAGAATAATGATAAATGTCAATTAATTTGTTAATGAGTACATCATACATTTTCCTAACATATATTGAACTTTCAAATCTCATGTCCATTCACAAAATATACTCAAAATCTCACGTCAGTCAATATATACAAAGAATTCAATATTGATAATTAATGTAATAGTCGAAATAACACAATTAGCTGGTCTACACAACTTGCTTATGAGCCTAACATATATACAATGCTATTTATTTTCATTTCTTTATGTTTTACAAAAGTTTTTACCCTTCGTTTATCTATTTATTGAAATAATTTACAATGACAAAAGTATTGTTTATAGAACTGTCTGGAAACGTCTTATACAAATCTCTTAATTAATGAAATCTATCACTTGTTTTGATCACAGTATCACTGAGACACTGTCCTACACTGATTCCTAGGCTGGCTATTTCGTTTGTAACTTCACACGCAAAATGTATCACTATTGAACCAAACGATTCCGGATCCGAGGCAGACGGTATCGTACGGTAACATTGAGATGAGGGGGCCAGCAGTATCGTCACACCATACAGCAATAAAATAAAATTAAAAATAAATCCTAATAAAGTATAGCGGAAATGTGAGGTAACGTCACAGACTGTATTAATGCGAATTTGCAATCTTCCAATCGATCACGCATTAGGGGTAAACTGTTTTGGATACTGGTCCTGGTATAGTGATCGTTTGTCTATATACCAGAAGTATTGGCAAGCTGTAGCCATGTTACATTACAGTCTCAAAATTTAAACATTACATACTTCCTACAACCAAATTGAGAAAATCGGTTGGTTTTTGCTCTGTACTTGTGATCTTGGTTGGTCTTTATATAGTTTATGAAAGACAACTTTTCTTCTTGGGTAGTTCTTGAGAAAAGCACGTTAAAACAATAATTTTTGGACAATGACTACAAACTGTGGAGATAACTTCTGTATTATTCATTCGTGCAAATCGTCGAAATAGTTCATGTACTTAAGATTATATTATGAAACGTCTTTTTGATTTCTTTGATATCTTCTTCCGTTACCGTAATGCGAAGTTTAAAGTTACCGCACTTGCGCGCAAAATTACAAAAATCGGTTTTTAGCCGTTTTTGCACTGTGTACTCAAATATCTAAATAAGTAACCGTATCAAATTACTCAAACTTTAACAATATATTCTGTAGACATCTAAAAACTTGATCCGTTGTAAAGATTTACCCTAGCTTTTCGATAACCAGAGATGTTATAGATATTACATCTCTGGTTATCAAAAAGCTGTCACATCAAAACGCACATGACAAGTCATTAGCAATATTGCAATAATTAAAATACAAAAGAACGTAAATGATAGTCATCAGAAATATTGCAATAATTAAAATTCAAAGCAATAAATAAATAACTGACAGTAATAAAACCATAGATGTATATGGATGTCAGGACCAACAGACATCACCTGACAATGGCGCTAAAAGCCGAAATGGGCCTATAGCGTAATAAAATTAATTATATTTAAAGCAACATTTAGGATTTATTGCATAATTTTAAAAAGAAATAATAAGGGATATCAATTTGAAAATATAAGGGTGTGTGTGTGTGTGTGTTTAAAGTTAAGTTGGTTTAAGTAGTTGTAAGTCCTGAGACTTTATAGTAGATCGGTCCCTTAGGCTTACAAACATTTCAAAATTTTGAAAGTGCGTATAAGAAACGGGAAAACGTTTCATTTTTCATCGTGTCCAAGGCGAATCGACGTCAGAGGAAAAAAAATAAAATAATAAATTTTTATATTCTCTTTCGGTCGAATATTCGAGGTTAATCGAATCAATGCGGAACAAGTTTTAGCACAGAGCAGACAGGTAGACGTAGTTCACCTTGAGTACTACGTCCTTGTGAGCGAGTGATTTTTTGTTATTTATAAGATGCAACGATGGTTGCGGCAGGACAGCGATGACAATAAGATGTAAATATCTGATGTGAGGCAACAGCGGCACAGTCCTTGGAAAAGTCTTGGAGACAATAATTGTAGCTATAGTCTGTGACTGCCTGAGACGCAGTTTCCATATGTTTTTAATTTTTCATCAATCCATTAGAGTAATATTACACGATGACACTGTGGTAGGTTAGTTATTTGCCAATGTGACGTAGGCAGAAAGATACCGCAACTTTAGTGAAACATGTGAAATTTATTACAAACTAGTTTATTTATCCTACATTCTCGTAGCACACCTCACTTTCCGTCCACTCTATGCATCACACCTCACTTTCCGTCCACTCTATGCATCCAACTCTTTCTCTCTCATCTCTCTGTTCGTTTTCACCTTTCCCTCGCACAGCGAAGTTTTCTACAAGGTACCCTTTATCAGGTACCATAGAAACATTTATGTACCCAGTGATCTTCCTCTTGGTTTAAAGGTAATGGGTGCAAAAGACTGGAGCAAAACTATGCATTTTGTAAAATTCGTAAGTTAAGTACCTTCCACCAGGCATCAAACGAAATTTTATACAGACAGTGACATTCCTCTTGTTTTTAAGATCAGACGTGCGAAATTTCGTGAAAGTCGGAATGAAACTGTAGATTTCGTGAGTCTATAGGAGAAGTATGCTCCGCCATGCACAAAATATCTCAGGTTTTCTGCCTATCAACTACATTCCTGCCAAATTTCAGCTTCATAGGTGAAGTAGTTTTCGAGATTTCGGGTTTAGTTACTGAGTGAGTGTCCTTTCGCTTTTATGTAGATAGAGATTTTGGATGCAAGAGAGTTATGATAGACTTGCAGACAAAAATAAATAGTAACATGCAAATCTATAATGCTAACATTATTTGATACAAGTTGATGCCTGATGCGACAGTTTTACGGCACTACAGGGAATCTTGTGAGCGGTAGACCTTTTCGTTTCATCATTTTGTGGGGAGGTGTCAGTTAGAAAACGCTTTATAAACGTCCTAAATTACATGCAAACTTTGTTGCAGGTCCCTAACTACTCCCATTTTCCAATAAGTGACGTATAAAGCTGGGTATTCTCACGAGGTGGCCTCTCATTATTTATGACGTCATATCTACTGAGCTGTGTGTCGTGCTCGTTTGTTTTTGGGTCAGGAACCTTCGTGGGCGTACGGTGAATATATATATATATATATATATATATATATATATATATATATATATATATATAAATGAAAACTCAACAACTTGTAGTAGTGGAGTGGTCTGTAGCGCCACGTTACGGATCACGCGGTCTCCCACGTCGGAGGTTCGAATACTCCCTCTGGCATTGATGTGTGTGTTGTCTTTAGGTTAATTTAACTTAGTTTAAGTAGTTTGTAAGACTAGGGACTGCTGAGCAACGTAGTTTGGTCCCATAGTATTACAAACTATTGATTTTTATAACTTGAAAGCACCTCTGACGTCCGCAATAACTTTTGAGTGTAAACTGAGTCTTAAGTCACTGTTTGGTGCGGTTTGGCACTCTTTCCCGGATCATAGCACTGCTGTCTCGATGTACACACTGGATTACCACAATGCATGAGCTGTCTGCAGGCCGTATGCGCCGAATGTTTACATGTTTGGGTCCACTAGGTTTCATGCACGTGATACTGTCCACATGAGCGCGGTCTCTCGCGGACATGAGGGAACTGTTAGAACTAACTGTCGGAATTCTCTGGTCCCTATCGATAGTGGTGTTGTTGTCTCTGGTTACCAGTGTCCAATGCTACAGAAAGTGCTGCCAATCAAAGTTACATTTGTTTTATATATAACGAGGGAACCTGGTAATGCTTCGCAATTACTGAAAATGCGGGGACAATTGTACCGGGTGATCAAAAAGTCAGTATAAATTTGAAAACAATAAATCACGGAATAATGTAGATAGATAGGAAAAAATTGACACACCTGCTAGGAATGACATGGAGTTCTATTAGAACAAAAAAAGTATTGCTAGACGCGTGAAAGATCTCTTGCGTGATTCGTTTGGTGATGATCGTGTGCTCAGCCGCCACTTTCGTCATGCTTGGCCTCCCAGGTCCACAGACCTCAGTCCGTGCGATTATTGGCTTCGGGGTTACCTGAGGTTGCAAGTGTACCGTGAACGATCGACATCTCTAGGGATTCTGAAAGACAACAACCCACGCCAATGCCTCACCATAACTCCGGACATGCTTTACAGTGCTGTTCACAACATTATTCCTCGATTACAGCTATTGTTGAGGAATGATGGTGAACATATTGAGCATTTCCTGTATAGAACATATTCTTTGATTTGTCTTAATTTGTTTGCTAATTATTGCTTTCCTGATCAGATGAAGCGCCATCTGTCTGACATTTGTTGAACTTTTTTTTCCTAATAAAACCCCATGTCATTCCAAGCATGTGTGCCAATCTTTACCTCTGTATCTTCATTATTCCGTGATTTATTAAGTTTCCAAATTCATACTGACTTTTTGATCACCCGGCATATACAGCCTACAGTCCTTTCCTCAATCTCTCTTTCAGTCACTCCCCAGTCAAAATGTTGAAATGTTTGTAAACCTATGGGACCAATCTGCTATGGTCATTAGTGCCTGTATTTACAAACTATTTATCGTAAGAACAATACAAACACACACACACATGCCCGAGGACCCGAACCTCAGACGGGAGCAGCCGTGCAGCCATTCACGCGCGACTTTCCCCATCTCTCTGCTGTTTCTTACCTCCTTGCCCCCTTAGGCTTCTCACAGTATTAGCTAAGTTACTCGAGTATTTATTTATTCCATAATCCTTTCTTTCTCTGTCCATCTCCTCTCTACGTCTACCTACCTCTGCCTCGACATCTTCCTTCTCATACTCCCCTCTATCCACCTATCCATCTGCCTCTCTTTTTCATTACCTCCCGCACTCTCTGCCGAGCTCATCCTTGCCCCTCTTTCTGTTCAGCCCCTGCCTATTCTGAACATAAAAAAAATTACAATATCTGTCAAATTCATGGTGATCGGACAAATGCTGTCATATTATGGGGTAAAGTTCCCTCCACCATGCACCATAAGAAATAGTAATAGGCAGTACCGCAATGTTTCTTTTGTTTTGAAAGTCACGTGTGCAAAATTTCATCAAGATAGGAATAAAATACGAATTTTATCCGAAGTGACGAAGCCCACCTTACAAAATTACCAATTTTTACTTTTTTCGATTGTTTAGAAGTTCCTGTTTGCTCTTTTTTCTAAACCACCCCGGTATTAAAACAAACAAAACAAAAAATATATTTTTTGGATTAAGTAGACAATATCTCTAGTCTTGACCGCAAATTTATTAACCATAATGACCGGTTTCAACTCATTTACGAGTCATCCTCGTATCAGTTTACGTGTTTGTCAATAGTAACCTTCCAATCATCAAATTACAACTTATAAAAGCCAAAAAATGCTGTACATTTGAAGAAAATCAGATAGTTGTTTCACATATATGACACATGTTGGTTAAAACATATGCAACAACCAATCTGATTTTCTTCAAATGTTGTACCGCATTTTTTGGCTTCTGTAAGGTTATACTGCCTGATGGCAAATACAACTATTGACGAACACATAAACTGATTCGAGGATGACTCAGAAATGAGTTGAAACCGGTCATCACTGTTAATAAATTTGCGGTCAAGACTATAGATATTGTCTACTTAATCAAAAATATTTAGACCGCCTCCCTGACAACATGTCAAATAACAAAAAAAAAAAAAAATAAAAAAATAAAAAAAATATATATATATATATATATATATATATATATATATATATATATATATATATATATATATATATATATATATGTGTGTGTGTGTGTGTGTGTGTGTGTGTGTGTGTGTGTGTGTGTGTGTGTGTGTGTGTTAAAACGTTACTAGGTTATTAAGTAATTAAAGTTCATTCTACCACTTCCAAATATATAAAAAACGATACCCATCTATTCAACGTTACGATGTATGGGGAGTTCTGCTCGCTGCAAAATTATTCACCAGGGGTGTCGTGGTAGAAATGAATACTCGTAGGTACAATTTTTCACTTGTTATTTAATTTCCAATCAAACTGCTTGTTGTTCCACAAAAACATTACAACTTCATAACGTACACAATGCAACAGAACGTAGCTGATAGTACTTCCATTTTAAAACGCAGACTGACATAGCTTCCAGAGCACGTTGCAAACGCCAAAACTCGAACTCCCGCACGCAAGGCGGTGAGACAAACATATAACATTGACAATAATAACATTACATTATGCATTGTTCATAATAATTGAATATACTAATTTACAATTAACGAACACAACAGTAACACTTTTCATGTACACAAAAATAATCACAATATAGAATTAAAACTATACATACAATAATTTTAGATGGCGCATATCTTTTTAAGTCGAAAACTCGGTCCTTTTTGTTTCACAACAAAGAGTAATGTTAAATGTCAATTAATTTGTTAATGAGTACATCATACATGTTCCTAACATATATTGAACTATCAAATATCTTGTCAATTCTGAAAATAGGTTCAGAATTCACGACAGTCAATATATATAAAGAATCACAATCTTCAAATCTCGATTATTACATTAATTAACACAATTAGCTGGTCTACACAACTTGTTTATGAGCCTAACATATATACAATGCTATTTATTTTCATGTCTTTCGTTTTACAAAAGTTTCTACAATTTGTCTTTCTGGTTATTGAAATAACATTCAATAACGAAACTATTGTTTATACAAGTCTGGAAAGCACCTAAACGAATTTCTTAATTAATGAAATCTATCACTTGTTAACTAATCACAGCATCACCGAGACACTGTCCTACACTGATTCCTAGGCTGGCTATTTCGTTTGTAACTTAACCCGCAACATATATCACTATTACACCACATTATTCCGAGTTCGATGCAGACGGTATCGTACGTTAACATTGAGATGAGAGAGCCACCAGTATCATCACAGTGTGTATATGTAACCGTGGTTCGGGACCCACGTTAAACTGTAGGTCCCCTTATAACTCGCTGGGTAAGTCGGTAAGTCAATTGGAAGGTCGGAGGAAGGCAACAGCATACCACCTCCAAAACAGGACCATGCCCACTGTGGCAATATTCGGATTCTTGACTGCATATAATTAAAATCGTTGACCCGTTTCTGAATTTTAGCGTGACTAACGCACTTCAATTGATTTATGTAGATAATACACAGCAAAATTAGAACAAAATGGTGTACACGAATAATTTAAAAAGCACGATTATACTTTATATAAATTCGTAAAAAGTTGTAGTGTGAAGCAAATTGTAGCATCAAGTAAACGTGCTAAACGGAGTATTATAATAATTTCTTGTGGCTCAGTGACCTGGTGCCAGTCTTTCAATTAGACACAACGTCGGCGCCTAACATGTCGCTAACAAACCCCAGTTATCCAAGCGAGGAAGGGGGACATACGGATGAAGGTTGAATCCGAAGCACTCATCGTTTTCAGGCGTCTAATCGTATCGTTGAAAGGTGAAGGCTAAGTTAAAACTCGGAGTGAACGTGATCCCACCGAGTTTCCAAGAAGTGACCTTTCGCTCTTCAATGAGCTCTTTTCCGCTAGCCCAAACTTTAAAGAACAGTCCTAATTACAGGATGCTTACACAAGATTGATAAAAACAATAAAAATAATATTGAAGTTATTTATCGAAATAAAAACTATCCTATCTTTTAAGTTGGATCACATCGCATGCACTGCGCAAAATTTCATTAAGATCAGTTGGGTAGTTTCGGAATTGATTGTGCACAAACATCACGACACGAGATATTTACATATATGTATATAAAGTTATTTTGAAGAGTAATCCTTAGTAGGTGTCGTAAACATAGTAATAATTACCGTTTATTTATGCAATCATTGGTGTGTAATACGCCGACTAAAAATCTCTCTATGTTTGCTACGTTTAGCCATATTTAAAATGAAGCTAAATTAGGGGTAATGAAAGGGTACGTCTTATAATTCGTAAGAAAATAGGAATGCATATAAGCAAGTATCTACAGCATAGTGAACGGATTGTTGTAGCCAAGGTAGATACCAAGTCAACACCCGACGCACAGATCAAGTTCGTACGCCAACTAGATCCCCAAATGAAGATAGAATGTATCGATAAAACTCATTATTCAGCTAGTTAATGGAGATGAAAACTTCGTTATGGTGGGAAAGTGCGTTCGATAGTACGCAAAGGAAAGAAAAATAGTAGATAAATGAGGACTAGTGAAAAGGAATAAAAAAGGAAGCCGAATGTAAAACTCTGTACAGAGCACAATTTTATCATTGATTTCACCTGGTTTAAAATTCATTAAAAAGATTTTGTGCATGGAAGAGATCTGGAGACACCGCCACTTTCAAACTGTTTTTGTAATGGTAAGAAAAATATTTTGGAATCCAGATTTTAAACTATGAGACATTTCAACGGAGTTATGTGTACTCTGACCATAATTTAGTGACAAAGAACTGTAGATTGAAACTGATGAAATTAAAACGTAGAAAGTTATGGTGATGACCTGGATGATTTGAAAGAGCCAGAAGTGGTTGAGTGTTTCAGAATGAGCATTAGGCAACAAATGACGACGGCCGAAAGAAGTACAGTAGAAAATTAATGAGTAAATGTGAGAGAATAGTGATACCGAAGGCAGCATAGGATCAAATTGACATAAAAACAAGACCTAAAAGAATCCTTTGAATATGAAAGGATATGCTGAATTTAACCGATAAAAAGAGATCTTATAAAAACGCAGAAGAGGCTAAAAGACGTGTAGTAAGTCTGTGGAAGCACAACTGACCAGGGAAAAAATAGTTGCTGCATACAGGGATATTAAAAGCGACCTTTGGAGGAAAAAAATCTTCAAATGTTTGTCAAGCTTATTGGACTTACCTGCGGGGTCATCAGTCCCTAACCTACAAACTACTTATAAACTAACTTATACTAAAGATAGCACAAACATCCATGCCCGAGAAGGATTCGAATTTCCGACGGGGAACGACCTCGCGCATCCGAATATAGCGCCTCCATGCGCTCGGCCACTCCACCGAGAGAAGCAGTAGTATGAATATCTAGAGCGCAGATGGATAACCAATACTAAGCGAAGAATGAAGAAAAGAAAGGTGCAATGAATATATAGTGGCCTATATGAGGAAGATTAATTTGAAGCAAAATGACTGAATGGGCAGAGAAAGCAGAAAAAGTTGAGATGGGAGAAACGGTACAGCGTGAAAAATCTGACAAATATTCATCTTCCTGAGAAACCTAAATCAAAACAAGGCGTCTGGAATGGGTTACTTTCAACCACATCTGGTATTTTTAGGAGCGCTAGCCATGACATAACTATTCCACCAGACGCGAAAGATGTATGAGACACGCGAAACACTCACGAACTTCAAGAACGATGCAATAATTCCAACTCCAAAAGAAGAAGGCATTTACTATCAAATTAATAAGTCGTGGTTGCAAACTACTGAAGCGACTTATTCACTGAAGAATGGAAAAAATGGTAGACGCTACCTGGGAAAAGATCAATTTGGGTATTGAATAAATGTAGAAACACTGACCGTATCACTTATCTCTGAAGATATGAAAAGGAAATCAACGTTCATAGTTTGCAGATTTGGTGAAATTTCTTCACATTTTTGATTGAAAACCAAATTTCTGAAGGTATCATGGGTAAAATAAAGGCATCATATGTAATTTACTACTTGTATAGGAACCAGTTGGGAAAGTGTCAAAGGGTACGAAAGGAAAAGAGTGGTTGAATAGGGAATGAGATAATGTTGTAACCTATCCCTCATGTTACGCAATCTGTACACTGAGAAAACTATGAAGGCATTCAGCAAGAAATGTAGAAAGGGAAATAATGTTCCGTCAACACCTACTTAATGTGTCACTGCATTTGACAGGAACTGTTAATTTCTGGAAATTCATGCATATAGTAAAAATGTAATAAAACCGCAGCTGCAGCGAATGGTATTCACGCACTCGCTGTTGTTGTTGTCTTCAGTCCGGAGACTGATGCAGCTCTCCACCTTACTATAGCCTGAACAAGCCTCTTCATCTGCTCATAAGAACGTAAACCCACATCCATTTGAATCTGCTTACTATATTCATCTATTGGACTCCCTCCACGATTCCCCCCCCCCCCCCCCCCCAACATACTTCCCTTCAATGCAAAATTTATGATTCCTTCAGGTCTAAGAACGTGTCCTACCAATCGATCCCTTCTTCTAGTCCAGGTATGTCAAAAACTCCTTTCCTCCACAATCCTGTTCAGTGCCTCTTCATTAGTTATGTGATCTACCCACCTAATCTTCAGCATAGCACCATATTTCAAAAGTTTCTATCCTCTTCCTGTCTGAACTATTTCTCGTCCATGTTTCACTTCCGTACAAGGCAACACTCGACACAAATGCATTCAGAAAAGGCTTCCGTAAACTTAAATTAAAATTCGATGTTAGCACATTTCTATTTTTCAAAAAACCCTTTTCTTCCCATTGCCATTCTGCATTTTATATCCTCTTTAATGTGACTATCATAAGTTATTTTACTGCCCAAGCAACAAAATTCATCAATATCTTTGTTGCTTCGTTACCTAGTCGAATTCCTTCAGCATCTCTTGATTTTCTAAGTCTGCATTCCATTATACTTGTTTAAGTCTTGTTAATGTTCATCTTATACGCCTCTCTCAATACAGTGTGCATTCCTTTCAATTGCTCTTCCAGGTGTTTAGCTGACAGAATTAAAATGTCATCAGCAAAACGCAATGTTTTTATTTCTTCACTCTGAACTCTAATTCCTTCGGCAAATTTCTCTTAGCTTTCCTTCACAGCTTGCTGAATGTACACATTGAATAACATTGGAGAAAGGCTACAACCTGTCTTACTCCCTTCCCAGAGTGAAAGAGTGTATTGCAATCAACATTGATAAACGTTTTTTCCAAATCTACATAAGCTAGAAATGTAGGTTTGCCTTACCTTAATCTATCTTCTAGGATAAGTCGTAAAGTTAGTATTGCCTCAAGTGTTCCTACATTTCTCCTGAATCCGATATATATATATTTGTAAAGTCTGGGAGTATATCGCCTGTCTCATACATCTACGCACCAGGTGAAATTATTTTGTCATGGCTGGTTCTCCCAGAGACTTCAGTAGTTGTGAGGGAATGTCATCTACTCCAGGGGCCTTGTTTCGGCTTAAGTCTTTCAGAGCTCTGGCAAATACATTTCTCAATATAGTATCCCCTATTTCATCTTCTACGTCCTCTTCCCTTCTTACAATATTGTCTGTAAGTTCATTTCCATGGAAGAGCCCTTCTATATACTCTTTCCATCTTTCAGCTTTTCCTTTTTTACTAAGAACTGGTTATCCCTCTGAGTTCTTGATATTCATACAGCTGTTTATCTTATCTCCAAGTACCTCTTTTATTTTCCTGTAGGTGATATCTATTGTTCCCCTAGGCATATATTTTTTATAGTCTTGCATTTGGCTTCTAGCCACTTCTGCTCATTACTTAGTCGTCTGTACTCCATTCTACCTGCTTCATTTTTATATCTTCCTCCTTTCATCACTTAAATTTAGTTTTTCTTGTAATATGCAAGGACATTTTGTAGGTCATGCCTTTCTGCCTATTTGGTCCTCTGCTGCCCTGACTATTTCATCTCTCATAGCTACCCATTCCTCTTCTACTATTTTATTTCCTCCCGTTTCTGTCAACTATTGCCTAAATCTCCCTCTGAAATTCTCAAGAATTTCAGGTACCTTCAATTTATACAGGTCCCGTCTCCTTATACTCGTACATTTCTTCAGTTTGTCTACAGTTCATAACCAATAAGATGTAGTCAGAGTATATATCTAACCCAGAATATATCTTACAGTTTAAAGCCTGGTTCTGAAATGTATGTCTTACCACTATAAAGTCTATCTGGTAGCTTCCGGTGTCACTTAATCTCTTCCAGGTATACAACTTTATTCCCTGATTCTTAGACAAGGTGTTTGTTATGATTTAATTACGTTTCGTACAAAATTCTACCAGGTGGCTTCCTCTTTCATTCGTACTTCCTAGTCCATATTCAACTACTATTTTCCCTTTCCTTCCTTTTCCTACTACCCAATTCCAGTAACCCATCACAATTGTTTTCCTCTCCCTTAACTGTCTAAATAATTTTTCTATTTCCTTTACCTCCTCATACATTTCTTCGATCTCCTCAGCGGCAGAGCTAGTGGGCATATAAACCTGTACTATTGTGGTCCGTGTTGGTTTCGTATCTATCTTGACTACGATAATGCGATCACTTTGCTGCTCATAGTAGTTTACCGCATACCTATTTTCTTATTCATTATTAGACCTACTCCTGTAATACCCCCAACTGATTTTGTATTTACAATCCAGTATCACCCGACCAGAAATCTTGTTCCTCTTTTCACCGAAGTTTACTAATCCCTACTATATGTAACTTCAACCTATTCATTTCCCTTTTGAACTTTTCTAACCTTTCTACCCGATTAAGCGATCTAAGATTCCACGCTCCAATCCGTAGAATTCCAATGTTGTCTTTTCTGATAGCGAAATCCTCCTGAGTAGCCCCCTCCCTGAGATCCGAATGGGTGACTATTTTACCGCCGTGCACTTATGCAAAGCTATTTTTATTTTTCAATGTATCTTCCATGTAACAGCATCTACACAATACAAAATTATTCACTGCAGTTAATATGACAGCCTCTACTAAACAGATGTAGAATCAAATGTAGGCCCAACATCTCAGCCACTTAGAAAATTTTCCTTCTGATATATATATATATATATATATATATATATATATATATATATATATATATATATATATATTTTTTTTTTTTTTTTTTTTTGTATTTGCAGATTTTGGTATCGAAGCGATAGGGTAAGGTGGTACAATTTTGATCATTTCGGACAAATGTTACTGTAACTGGAAATCTACTGAAAAATGAAATAATTTTAATTATGGCACTTGTTCTTGGATGTTTAATGAATATGTAACACAAATATCATGCAATTACAAATGTTGGTATAAACACACACACAAAATTGAGAAAAATCGACAGAACATGTACCACTCTAGGTACAATTGTGATCACATCATGCTCAAATTTTGATCACTTGCATCTTCCACATAAAAAGCACTTTTTCCCTCGGTCACCAACGAATCCTTCATTGCATTTTTGGCAGCGAATCTTGTCACCCTCAACTTGAAATTTATAAGAGCGCTTAGTTTTGGAAACATTTTTGTTTCACTTTTTTGGGTAACAACGCCGGCCGCGGTGGCCGAGGTGACTGAGGCGCTCCAGTCACGGTCAGCACGGCCACTACGGTCGGGGGTTCGAATCCCGCCTCGGGCATGGATATTTGTGCCGTCCTAGTTCGTAAGTAGTTCATAAGTAGTTTGTAAGTTTAGGGACTGATGACCCCGTAGTTAAGTCCCATAAGCTTTACAAACATTTGAACATTTGGGTAACAACAATTTTATTTTATTCAACTAGTTTCGGTCTTTCTTTTAGACTATCTTCAGGAATTGTAGCTCCACCGATGTCATGGAGCTGCCAAGTAACTGGGAGCCTTCCCGTGTGTCACACTGTGACACATTGTTGCACTATAGACTGTTATTTATATATTGCCGCGAGACACGAAGTTAACCACCTGCCGGCGGGGCGCAATCTAAAGAAGTGCCTCTTCGTCGCCAAAGAGATAAAAATCATGGGGCACCTAGCCAACGGAGATGATGTCCGTCCTGGTCCAGATAAAGTAAGGGCAGTCAACGAATTTCCAACTCCTCAGCACATTCGTGATGCGAGAAGTTTTCTCGGGCTGTGTTCATACTATAATTCATAAAAGACGTTTCATAAAAGAATTTTGTAACAAGGCAAGTCCATTGTAAGAACTTCTGCAGGGAGACGCAAAGTTTTACTGGGATGAGACAAAAGAAAGCGCTTTCCGGACACTTAAGGAGGCTCTAACTTCCGCACCAGTGCTGGCCTTGTACGACAAGAATGCGGGAACTGAACTTCACACAGACGCAAGTGGTTATGGGAGTGGCGCAGTGCTTGTACAAATTCAGAAAGGTGCTGGAAAGGTGATAGCCTACGCATCAAGAATACTCTCAAAGTCCGAGAGAAACTACAACTGAGAAAGAATGTCTCTCAGTGATCTGGGCTATCAACAAGTTCTGGCCGTATTTATTCGGCAAACCATTCACCATCGTGACAGACCACCATTCTTGCTGTTGGCTGACTAGCTTGAAGGATCCATCAGGTGGACGAGAAAGATGGGCACAGTGGTATTCAAGAACGTGCGCAAACACAAGGATGCCGACTGCCTTTCGAGGAATGCATTAGTGGAACACAACAGCATGAATGAAATTTCAGCACTCACTGAATTGGATGACGTTAAAGCTGAACAGAGGGAAGATCCAGCATTATTAAAAACCATAGAGGCTTTGAAGAAAGGAGAACCGACCAATGGAAAGTTCCAACTTATTTTATAAGAGCAACTACGATACAATGGACCCCAAATGGCTACTGGTCGTTCCAGCTCATCTCCAGCCAGCTATTCTCAAGTATTTCCACGATGTCATCTGGTATTCGTGAAGCTATAGACAGAATCAGACGGAGGTATTACGGGAAAGGTCTCTACCGATCAGTCAAGCACTATGTGAATCACTGTGAAAAGTGCCAGTGTCGGAAGCATGTGCCGCAATTACCTCCAGGGCATCTCGTACCGATTCCACCTGCAGCAGCTCCATTCCACTGAGTTGGGTCTACAACCGGTAACCGATGGATAATAGTGTGCACTGACTACCTCACACGCTACGCTGTCACCAAACCTGTGCCGACTGCAGAAGCCCCGGAGATCGCAAAATTCCTTGTATAAGACATTATTTTGAAGCATGGAGCACCACGTGTGATGATATCTGATCTTGGTAAAGTATTCCAGTCAAAACTAGTATCAGAGGTAATGTCACGTTGCGACATTGTCCATAGAATGACAACTGCATACCATCCTCAGACAAACAGAACATTTTAACAATACGTTATCTAATCATCCTAGGCATGTAGTTGAATTTACGGCCTTTAGTTTTGGCTTATTTATCGTGTAAATGAAGTTTAACGGGCTTCTTTTAGTGTTGATGTGGATGACTTCACTCTTCTCATTATTAAAAGGTCAACTGCCATTTTTTTCACTGCGCTTATATCTTTTCTAAATCATTTTGCAGTTGCTTTTGATCTTCTGGTGACATTACTAACCGACAAGTGACAGCATCTCCCGCTACGAACCTGAGACAGCTACTCAGATTGTCTGCTAAATCGTTTATAAAAATAAGAGACAGTAGGGGCCCTATCTGGACAAATTGAAGGAACCAGAGGTGATGGAGAATTTCAGAGGGAGCATTAGGCAAGGATTGGCTGAAACAGGGGAAAGTAATACAGTAGAAGAAGAATGGGTAGCTCTGAGAGATAGGGTAGTGAAGGCAGCAGAGGATCATATAGGCAGAAGGACAAGGCCTAATAGAAACCCCTGGATAACACAAGATATACTGGACTTAATTGATGAGAGGAGAAAATATAAAAATTCAGCAAGCGAATCAGGAAAAATGGAATACAAACGTCTGAAAAATGAGATTGACAGGAAGTGCAGACTGGCTAAGCAGAAGTGGCTAGAGGACAAATTCAGAACCGTAGAAGAAAGCATAACTAGGGGAAAGATAGATACCGCCTACAGGAAAATAAAAGAGTTATTTGGCGACAAGAAAAGCAGCTGCATGAATATCAAGAACTCAGGCGGAAAACCAGTACTAAGCAAAGAGGGGAAGGCTGAATTGTGTAAGGAATATATAGAGAGCCTATACAAAGGAAATTAACTTGAAAGCAGTATTCTAGAAATGGAAGACGAAGTGGAGGAAGATGAGATAGGAGATATAATACTGCGAGAAGAATTTGACAGAGCGCTGAAGGATTTGAGGCGAAACAAGGCCTCTGAAGTAGATGATATTCCGTCTGAACTGCTGATATCGTTAGGAGAGCCAGTCATGAAAAAAATTCTTTCACCTAGTATGCAAGATGTATGAGACAGGGGAAATACCCTCCGACTTCAAAAAGAATATGGTAATACCAATTCCAAAGAAAGCAAGGGCAGACAAGTGTGAAAATTATAGAACTATCAGTTTAATAAGTCATGGTTACAAAATACTAACACGAATTATTTACAGACGAACGGAAAAACTTGTGGAATCCAACCTCGGGGAAGATCAGTTCGGATTTAGGAGAAATCTAGGAACACGGGAGGCAATACTCACATTGCGACTTATCTTAGAAGGTAGGCTAAGGAAGGGCAAACCTACATTTATGGCGTTTGTAGATTTGGAGAAAGCTTTTGACAATGTCGACTGGAATACACTCTTTCAAATTCTGAAAGTATCAGGGATAAAATATAGGGACCGGAGAGTTATATTCAACCTATACAAAAACCAGATAGCGGTTATTAGAGTCGAAGGGCATGAAAGGGAGGTTGGGAAGGGAGTAAGACAGGGTTGTAGCCTTTCCCCAATGTTGTTCAATCTGTACGTTGAGCAAGCAGTGAAGGAATGGAAGGAGCAATTTGAAGGGTGAATTGAAGTGCAGGGAGAAAAAATAAGAACTTTGCGGTATGCCGATGACATAGTAATTTTGTCAGAGACTGCAAAGGATCTGGAAGAGCAATTGAATGGAATGGACAGTGTCTTGAAAGGAAAATATAAGATGAACATTAACAAGAGTAAAACGAGGATAATGGAATGTAACGTCAGAAAATCAGGCGATGCCGATGGAATTAGATTAGGTAATGAGACAATAAAAGTAGTGGATGAGTTTTGTTATTTGGGTAGCAGAATAACTTCTGATGGCCGAAGTAAAGAAGATACAAAATGCAAAATGGCCATGGGAAGAAAAACATTTCTAAAGAAGCAAAACTTGTTAACATCACATATGAATTTAAATGTTAGGAAGTGTTTTCTGTAAGCATTTGTCTAGAGTGTAGCATTGTATAGGAGTAAAACGTGAACGATAAGGAGTTCAGACAAAAAAAAGAAATGTGGTGCTACAGATGAATGATGAATATTAGATGGGTAGATCACGTCACAAATGAGGAGGTGCTTAACCGAATTGGGGAGAAAAGCAGTTTCTGGCATATTCTGACTAAGAGAAGGGATAGATTGGTGGGACACATTCTGAGACATCAAGGAATCGTCAACTTAACATTAGAAGGAAGTGTGTGGGATAAAAATCGTAGAGGGAGACCGAGGGACGAATACAGTAAGCAGATTCAAAAGGATGTAGGTTGCCGAACGTATTGTCAGATGAAGAGACTTGCACAGGACAGGGTAGCGTAGAGAGCTGCATCAAACCAGTATGCGGACTGAAAACAACAACAACAACAGGGGCCCTATAACACTTCTCTGGGGAACGCCAGATGTCACGTAAGTTCTACTCAATGACTTTCCGTCAATTCAAATTCAAATGTTTGTAAATCTATCGGACCAAACTGTGTGGTCATCAGTCCGTAGCTTACAAACTACTTAAACCTAGGTAAACTAACCTAACGACAAACTCACACACCCATGCCCCAGGGAGGACTCGAACCTCCACGGCGAGCAACCGCGCGCTCCGCAGCGAGACGATTTAGACCGCTTGGCTACTCCACCGCGGCTTTCCGTCAATTACAACTTACGGTTTCCTGTATGACAGGAAATCACTAATCTAATCGCACAATTGTTATGGTATTCCATAAGAAAGCAGTTTGATTAGAAGACGTTTGTGAGGTACATTGTCGAAAGCCTTCCCGAAATCTAGACTTCAATGATATAGGCCTGTAATTTTTCGGATCACTCCTATTTTCTTTCTTGAATATTTGCGTAACCTATGCAACTTATCAGTGTATTGGTACGGAACGTTCACTGAGCGAGCGGTTGTATATGATAACTACACTACTGGCCATTAAAATTGGTACACCAAGAAGAAATGCATATGATAAACGGGTATTCATTGGACAAATATATTGTACTACAACTGACATGTGATTACATTTTCATGCAGTTTGTGTGCACAGATCCTGAGAAATCAGTATCCAGAACAACCACCTCTGACCATAATAACGGCCTTGATCAACACCACCTAGAAGACAAGGCCTGACAACTGGAGGTGCCTACGTCACACCTTCCGCCGTCGTGGTTTCGAATCCCCCCTAGGGCATGGATGTTTGTGTCGTCTTTAGTATAAGGTATTCATAAGTAAAGTTTAGGGACTGATGATCCCGTAGTTAAGTCCCTTCAGCTTTACAAACATTTGAATTTTTGGTACATGTCAGTACTGAGGTAAATAAACAATAGAGGGAATCGTATGCCTCGTAGCGGCTGCCAGTTGACTGACTGGTCGCTGTGGCACGCCCACCGCCTCGTAGCGGCTGGCCAGTCAGCTTGCGTCCGCCGCCTCTCAGTGTGACGTAGGCACGGCCAGTTGTCAGGCCTTGTCTTCTAGGCGATGTTGCCTTGATACGCCTGGGCATTGAGTCAAACAGAGCTTGGATGGTGTGTACAGGTACAAATGCCCATGCAGCTTCAACACGATAACACAGTTCATCAAGAGTAGTGACAGGCGTATGGTGACGTGCCAGTTGCTCGGCCACCACTGACCAGACGTTATCAATTGGTGAGAGATCTGGAGAATGTGCTGGCCAGGGCATCAGTCGAACATTTTCCGTATCCAGAAAGACCCGTACAGGACATGCAACATGCGGTCTTGCATTATCCTGCTGAAATGTAGGGTTTCGCAGGGATCGAATGAATGGTAGAGCCACGGGTCGTAACACATCTGAAATGTAACGGCCACTGTTCAAAATGCCGTCGATGCGAACAAGAGGTGTAACCAATGGCATCCCATCAAATGTGCGTTCACCGCGATGTAGCCAAACACGGATGCGTTCATCATGACGCTGTAAACAGAACCTGGATTCATCCGAAAAAATGACGTTTTGCCATTCGTGCACCCAGGTTCGTTGTTGCGTACACCGTCGCAGGCGCTCCTGTGTGTGATGCAGCGTCAAGGGTAACCGCAGCCGTGGTCTCCGAGCTGATGGTCCATTCTGCTGAAAACGTCGTCGAACTGTTCATGCAGATGGTTGTTGTCTTGAAAACGTCCCCATCTGTTGACTCAGAAGTCTGATCAGT
Organism: Locusta migratoria; assembly: GCA_026315105.1. NCBI lineage: Eukaryota > Metazoa > Arthropoda > Insecta > Orthoptera > Acrididae > Locusta > Locusta migratoria. Next base: position 627,322,471 of record CM048745.1, read on the forward strand.
CAGAAACGTCTGGTCAGCGACTGCTCCAGGTTACAGCACCCGCTGCTAAACGATATCAACATGTGGAAGTTGAATGAACTGCTGTGCCTCAACAACATATCCAGAACCTCTTTGATTCAATGCCGAAGGCTGGAGCAGCGGTTGTACCTCTCGATACTTAATCCTGTTCGTATATGTGTATGTATATCTTTGACTATAATAAATAAAGTTGTAGAAAGTACAAATGTGTATCTCCTGTCTATTGAGAGTGTGTGAAATGCAAAATGGTGCCGAAACCCGGGAAAGAGGTACCACGATGGATAGGACTTCACAGTGAGACGCCAACAGCTTCACAAGTTAACTTATTTTGTGATGCCTCAGAAAGGACATATGGAGCAGTGCTGTACGTTAGAACTACCGAAAGTAAAAATACATCTGTTCTTTTGGTTGTTAATAAGAATAGAGTTTCCCCTATCAAAAGAGTAACACTTCCACGGCTTGAGTTATTAGCTGCCTTACTGGGTTCGCGACTTATAAGGAACTAGCTTAAACCCGCGGCTCCGCTCGCGTGTTGGTTGATGACAGATAATGCGCGAAACGTCAAATCGATTTTTTTAAAATGAGATGTATTAAAAGAAATTTCTTTTATACTGCTTTATTTATTTATTCGTATATTTCCTTATTCGTATGCTTATCCTTACAGAGAAAAAGCTGAATACATTGTAGCACGCACAGACCATAGATATGGTCTATGGCATCACGTTTCGCTGTATGTAACCTCCTTGCTATAGAGTCGCAAACGTCATCGCTGGCCTTCAGTCCGATTTTTTTAAATAATTTGACGACTTTGAACCACGATATATTCCACCCCCTTATAGCTATCGGCATGGAACTGCTATGGTGTACAACGGGAGATTCGGACAACAATTACTCCTAGAGCATTGTTTGCATTCTGTAGTTTTCGCTGTAGAGCGAAATATTAACACACACACGTAGAATTTTATACACACCGATAACATCCCATCCCATTATAATCCACCCTTTTATCATTATCAACCCTCAAGCAACAATGCAACCAATAAATGCATTTTCAAAGAGTAAATATAATTTTCAAAGAGTAATTATTGTTCCGCATTTCACGTTATATTCTTCAAATTACGAAATATCTATCAAATCGCTATAAAACCGTGCCTAAAACCTTCCTCAGGTAAAAATTAGTAACTGTACAAATATTTAAGTCTCTGCGTCTTGTCATTCGGACGTGATAAGCGTACACCGAACAGACATTCACATTTATAAGATATAGATTTCTGCCATTCTTCAGGATTTGACATCGCTAACGCAATAATGTGGAGCGATTCCATGGTAGCATTGGGCTGGATAAAGGGTGATCCAGGCTGGAATATGTTTGTTTGTAACAGAGTAACGGAAATCCATGAAACATTGACGCCGTCGCAGTGGCGACACTGTCCCAGCACAGCTAATCCAGCAGATTTGTTATCACGCGGAACCACAGTAGAAAAATTAAAGTCTTCCACGCTATGGTTAATTCAACCACCTCATACTTGGCCTCAACAAGAAATACGCTGCAGTTCTCTACCAGAAACACGACGGGTATACAAGCAACATTTGATTATCAGTACATGTGTGTGTCCGATTGATGCACCAAAATACAGTTCTTATTGGAAACTACTGCACATAACGGCCTAAAGGGAAACCTGATAAATACCGTGTGGGAGATATTGTACTCTTACAGGAAGACAGACAGCCGAAACATACGCGGAAGAAAGTCCGCATTGTGGAAAGAAGACCAGGGCGAGATGGAATAGTGCGGACCTTAATTCTTCAGACACCAGACGGAAGAAGTATTACTCGACCAGTGCAACTGGTCATCCATCCCACTTGAGATTGACCAGAGTGGGATGGACCAGGGTGGGGATTAATAAAGTCTTTGTTTGTTTTAATCTCTGTATATGAGTATGTATATCTTTGACTAACAAAGTTGTAGAAAGTACACACGTGTATCTCCTGTCTATTGAGTGTGTGTGAAATGCAAAAGTGGGAGACGCTTCTGGAAAGGTGGTAACAGGCAATTTTGGAGGAGTCATAGTTCAGTGTAGCCGTGAGCAGTCGAGTATGAAGTACAGAAGTAGCCAACTACGAAGTGAAGTGGAAATACTGGCTTTTGTGGCAAACGTGTTGGAGACTAAAAAGAAGCTGTGGAATTGGAAGTTAAATTAATTTGCTGCAAGTTAACAATAGCCCCTAATGCAAGTACATAGTCTCCGAAGTAATATCGTTTTGCCATGTTGGCTTATTGTGCAATACTAAATTCGTCACGAGGGGGAAATGAGCTCTCAGCCACACCAACTACTGAAATGTTTCAGGAGGCATATTGTGGCCACTAAATCACCTAATCATCCACATACAGTACTGCAAGTAATGTATCTTTAGTTTTGTATTCATGCATGAACCAGCAGTTTCTTTAATGTTGCACAATAGAGTGATCCATCAAAAAACATTGTACGAAACTGTGATTTTCCCAAGTCATACTACCAAGAAGGTTCCTTTCCTGCTGATGCAAGTTCCGAGAATCAAGAGAATAAACATTGTTATTTGCAAGAACTTTTAATGCAGAGTTTATGTGTTAAGCAGAACAGTACTAGTATCAAATATTATCAGTACAGTAAACAAGTACCAATTATTTGAATAGTGTTCAGATAGACTAACTGAAAGTTTCATAGTAACTATTTTGTTGAAAGTAGGATTTTATAAAGTTTTAGTCAGCAAAAAAATCTATTTGCATTAATCGAAAGTGTAACTAGTACCGGGTCTTTCATGAGATTTCAAGGATCAATGGTTTCATTTATTGTCTACTAGCTTATATGCCCGTGCTTCGCAATGGTTGTTGAAGGAGAGCCTGTGTGTATCATGGTTTTTTAGGGTTTCGAACCTCAGTCAGTAAAAGCAGAATTCTTGTTGGATCGCTCTGTTAATAAACTCAGTTGTCCTAGCCAAGATGTCAAATGTAAGTAAATGTCATTGTCCGAAACGATGTATCTTCATAAACTTTTTGATACAAAAAGTGAAACGTGCCAAAAGAAGCAAAGAAATGTCGCTAAGTATTTAATAAACAAAGAAAAATCAGTAACACTATGTTCAATGTTTGTTGGTATTCGTAGACATAAGATTGCTTAATTCTGTCACAGACGTTCGCTTCCTTGATGTACTACCCCATACTTATTATGCAGCAGCGATGTTTATTAGTTCTTTCGTGCACTACAGCGCCTCTATTACATGTTTGCTGTACTACAAAATCCATACTTCTAGCATAACCTACATCTAAAACAATTTCCCTTATGAAGTTGCTCCATGCAAGTCCGTGAAGTAGTTTAGGAGATGAGGTATTTCTAATAGATGAACAGACAGTTACTGAAAACACTTAAGAGTGCGATGTATCTTTTTTCCGTGATCTGATTTTGATGAAATCATGCCCCTATGTTGTCCCAATCTTAGCTCAAATTTCTTGTGAAAACCGCTTGAAAATGTCAGTAGTTTCTTTTTTTTAATACGTTTGCGAAACGTGTTAGAAATAGGCATATCTTCATGAGTATGATGTAGCTCACAACATACATCAGTTATAGACTATTCGCCATTTTAAACATGTATTTCATGATCAATCATATCTCTGGATAATCGGCTCAGGCATGGAAAGCTGAAATATAATAAGTATTACCTTAATGAAATAGAAATATCACTGATAATAATTATTATTCTTACGGTTGGCCCTCTTTCTGTTAGATGCGCTATTGTCGCTCCAAGCGTGGGACTTAAACTTCCATAGCAGTTGTACATGTACGTTAGACTGTGATATCAGTATGTAACTATATGGATTAAAGACGGCGAGGATTGTATCAGTTTTATATTCATTGCATTGAATCATATTTCGTAGAACATAGCAACCAAGAAATCTATTTTCAGAAATGTGGTAAATTTGAAAAGTCAAAGAGTAAGTAGTATTCAATACCGAACTTCACGCGAACACCCGCAGCGCTATCTATTAGTTCTTTGTTGCATTACGCCGTTCTTTCCAAGCATGAAATAACCTAAAACTTCAAATTACGATATCTTTTACTTTCCTGATCTGATTTTGATAAAATGAAGCCTATATGTTGCCCCAGGACATTCTCTATTTGTCTGTGATACCCCCATGAATGTTCATTTAGTACTTTTGAAGATTACTCTCTACAAATAGATACATGCGATTGCTTTCAGAGAAATGTTTAAATTGTGATATCTTACTTTTTCTGATCCGATTTTTGCGAAATGAAGCGTTTCTGTAACCGCAAGATACCTCACGTTTCTGTGAAAAACGCCTGAAAATTCGTCTATTAGTTTCGGAGATGATAGAGAAAGATAGACGTGACGGTTGTCGATGAAAATCGTTAAATTGTGATGTTCTTCTTTCCGTGATCCGATTTTTATGAAACTAAGTGAATATGTTGTCCCAAGGTACGCTGCAGTTACCATACCTGTGAAAACCCCATGCGAATTCGTGAAGTAGTTTTGGCGAAGTGATTTGTAATAGATGAACAGACACAACGGTCTATGAAAACACTTCCGTCATTCTATTCTGATGAAATCATGCCTAGATCCTGAACCAATCTTCGCTTATGTTTCCTGTGCAAACCGCATGAAAATCGTCCAGTAGTTTTGAAGATTGAAGGGAACAGCGACAGGCCTACATTTACGCATTTATTGTAAGTATAGATATGTTGTACAATTGTAAAATTTTGCAGGAATATTTTGATTTGTTTAAGTGCTGTACGTCGATAAAAACTGTTGCGAATATGGTTAGTAGTAAAGAAGTAACAGATTAAAACGTGATGCTTGATGGGACGGTTTTCCATGAACGTTACTCTTTACGTCCTCATCTCTCATGAACTACGTGTCGTATTGTGATACAATTTCGAACGTACATTCAGCTTTAAGTGTGTATCCTGTCTACAAAATTTCCTGCGAGTACAATTGGTAATGTAGAAATTATAAATTGTAACGTTATACCGAATGTCATAGTTTTGCTACATAAACAGCGAAAAAGTAGTAAGCGAGAAACTTTTTTCCTTTCATTATTTTGATGTGGTTGTCCACGAGAAAAAGTTTAATAAAGGTTTGAAATTATGTTTAAAATTTGTTGCAAGTCGCCAAGTACTGTCATTCTCATACAGTGTATTTATAAAGTCTCGTCGCATTACGTATCAGTTTTTTGCGATTCCTATTGTTCATGACGTTATATCTCCTGAACCATGTGTCGTACGTGGCTCCAACTCCTACAGCAGTTGATAGCTCACGTACTAAACATGTGTACCAAATTTGGGTGAAATCGGTCCCGTGGTTTAGGAGAAAATATGCAGCATTGTCGTTTGAGGCAACATTTTTTCGCGCATCTCATTGTTTATGACGTCATATCTCCTTACGTATGTGTCGTGGCCCGTATGTGATCCTTAGCCCGACAGCAATTTTGCCTGATCTTAATGATCATGCGTACCAAGTTTGGTTGAAATTGGTCCAGTAGTTTAAGAGGAGATGTTGAACACACAGACATACATTCATACATACATACACACATACAGTCTATTTTATAAGATGTAAGATAAAATCCAGAATCAAACTAGTCGTCAAATATCTTTTAGAACTACCAAACCATTGAAAAGTACTATTCTCTGTTTAGTAAATAAAATACCAGGTAAGGTAAAGTAATGAAAGTGCAGTTATATTCGATATTATATTTGTACCCATTGGTTAAAACAGTCATTAGGTTCCTAAATATTCAAAGTATCAGATTTTCCATTGGTGCTAGTTGGTCAGTTTTTTTTTATTTTATTTATTTTATTATTATTTTTTGTGTGTGATAGATTTGAACATACTGTAGTCAGAAGTGTTCAACAGTGCAGCTCATTAGCTTGTTTCTTTTATTAACCAGTAACATTCATATAGGCCTATCTTGGTAATGGTTCCAAATTTAAACAGATTACTGACTGCACCACAGTATAAATGTTTCTTTCTGCCTTGAAATTTTTGGACAGCTATGATAACTAATGTAGGCCTAAATTCACTTGATCTGAAATTCCATTTTTGTTACAATATATTTATTTCCCTATGCCAGGGTGGCGATCATTTTGGTTTAACATTTCAGTTAATTTAACTTGCAGCCCTCTCCAAACGAAAAATCTTTTGAGACGAAGTTAAAAAACGACTCCTTGTCCGTTAGACACACAACACGGCTAAAACCAAAATACTGGCACACATGTATTCAGAGCCTTGGGGAGGGTGGGGGGGGGACAGGGGGACAAAATCCCCGGGGCCGGGGCCTTGTGGGGGCCCAGCTTCTGTCACAGAATCCAAGAAAATACGATGAAGTTGTGTACATGACATTTATTGGCTTATATCTCGCTTATATGTCCCTTAAAATCATGGTCTGATGTCGGCCATCTTCCTTAAAACCACGATGAAATTTTGGTCGGCCTAAGCTTGACAGTTGTTAAAAACGAACAATCGACCAGTGGCTTTAATGGTTTCTGTGTTGGAACTTTGAACACTTTAAATGCTACAACAAACGAAATAGAAGAGGCAGTCAAATGTGAACCACCTAATTATCCAAAACATTTTCCAGTTGATGTTAATTCCTGAGCATTTCCTACATCTCTGCTTCAGTGCAAACTTATGTACAATGAATATGTACCCTTTGATTGGTTAGTTTGGAGTGAAAGTCAATAATCATTATTTTGTTTTCCTTGCCGGCTTTTTTCTAGTAATGCTGAGGCAGTACGTTAACATATATCTTCAAAATCATGGTATTCATATCAACTGAAGTGGAGAAAATTATACGACAAAATCCCAGAGTATCAATCTAACAATCTTCATAAAGAATGTTACATGAAATGGCGGAACTCTGAGATGCATTTGAAACGTTCTAGTACTATATGCCAAACAATGTAGAAGCAGATTGAAATTGAATTGTATGTTTGGAAACAGATTACTTGATGTGACATTAAGAGGCTTGTCCTTCGTGGTTCAACTCAGAAAATTGCAGATGCAAATAAGGGAAATTTTCTGAGAATATTAGAGCTCTTGAGGCACTATGACCCCCATCCTTGCGTAACACATTAGCAAGGTCAGAGACGTACAAGAATCGGGGAAGCGTTTACAGGTGCATTATCTTTCTTGTGATACTCAGAGTGAATTTATTTCTTCTTGTGCCCATCACGTCAGGAGTGCCATTTTGAAACAGAGAGTAAATGCGAAGTATTATTCGATTATTGTTGATGCTACTCTGGATTCAAATAATCTTGAACATACAACATTCATCCTACGTTATGTTTCTTTCAATACGGTAATTGATAAATACGAAATTAATGAACGGTTTGTGGAATTTGTAGACTGTTATCAGTAAACAGTGATTGCCATTGCCCATTTAATTCAATCAACACATGAGAAGCAATCAGTGCCTATTAGTAAATGCAGGGACAGGCTGTGATAACGGAAGTAATATGAGTGGGTGCTATAATGAAACTCAGACACATTTTCTTAAGTGGAATTCACTTGCAAAATTTTCTCCTTGTGCTTGTCATAACCTTAATTTATGTGGAGTACGTGCAGCTGAGAGTTGCCCTGATGCAGTTACGATTTTTGGCGTGGTGCAATAACTTTACGATCTTTTCAGGTGCAGTCCACAATGATGGGAAATTATAAAACAGTGTTTTGGCTCATCTTTACAGTGTATGTCTGATACCCGTTGGAGTGCTCGGGTTGACGCTTTAAGACCAGTTGCTACTCACTGCTCTTGCAGTTGAAACTGTAAGTTAAATCTATCATCTGAAATACGTTCTGCAGCTCGCGGTGTTTTGGATCATGTAAGGTCTTTTAAGTGTATAATTATGGCATCAATTTGGCTAAAATTGTTGGTAGCAATTGACTACAGGATAAATTATTACAAGCTCGAAATACCATAATTGATGTTGAAGTAAATAATATTGAGAGCATATTAAGTGCCATCAAAAATCTTCGTGAAAACTGGGGCATCATTCTTTCTGAATCTAAAGCTGTTGCCAGTGCAATGAACATTGACTCTGAATTTCTTGATGAAGGTATGAATGAAGTAACAGTTTTGAATTCCGATCTCTTCAAGGTAAATTTTTTATGTCATTATCGACAATTTAGTCACCAACTTAACAACACGATATGAAGCAGTAAAGCTGTTAGATGACACATTTGGATTTTTGTGGAAATATGCAAAGATGACTGATGATCATATCGTTGAGGCGTGGAATTTATCACTGAATACCATAATGATGTTACAATAGATTTAAAAGAAGAAATGAAATATTTAAAAACAATCCATACTTCGAAATTTGAACGCACTTCTTTGAAACCGTTTGTACTCTTGAATAAGATACGAGATATTAAATTTTCGCGTTTATTTCCGAATGTATGTGTAGTTCTGCACATCTTTTGCACTCTTCCAGTGACTGTCGCTCAGGGAGAGAGGTTATTTAGCACTCTGTCCCCTGTTAAAAACTGTCTGAGATCAACCATGCATCAACAACGTCTCACAGATTTGGGAACGCAAAAAGGTTGTAATGCATTACAGGCTGCACGACTCACTGTTGCTTACATGTAAGTGTTTTATATATATATATATATATATATATATATATATATATATATATATATATATATATATATATATATATTGTATGGTCTTCAGTCCGGAGACTGGTTTGATGCAGCTCTCCACCCTTCTCTATCCTGAGCAAGCCTTTTCATCTCCTCATAAGAACGGCAACCTACATCCACTTGAGTCTGCTTACTATACTCGTCTCTTGGCCTCCTTCTGCGATTTTTACCCCACACACTTCCCTCCAATGCTAAATTTACGATTCCTCGATGTCTAAGAATGTGTCCTACCAAGAGATCCCTTCTTTTAGTCAGGGTATGCCAAAAATTACTTTTCTCACCAATTCTGTTCAGTACCTCTTCATTAGTTATGCGATCTACCCACCTAAGCTTCAGCATTCTTATGTAGCACCACATTTCAAAAGCCTCTATTCTCTTCCTGTCCGCACTGCTTATCGTCCATGTTTCACTCCCGTACAAGGCCACACTCCACACTCCACACAAATGCCTTCAGAAAAGACTTCCTTACCCTTAAATTAATATTCGATGTTAGCAAATATTCCTTTTTCAAAAATGCTTTTCTTCCTATTGCCATTCTGCATTTTATATCCTCTGTACTGCGACCATCACATGTTATTTTACTACCCAAGTAACAAAACTCATCTACCACCTTCATTGTTTCGTTACCTAATTTAATTCCTTCAGCATCGCCTGATTTTCTTAGACCGCATTCCATTATTTTTGTTTCGCTCTTGTTAATGTTCATTTTATACGCTCTCTTCAACACACTGTCCATTCCATTCAACTGCTCTTCCAGGTCCTTTGCTGTCTCTGACAGAATTACAATGTCATCAGCAAAACGCAATGTTTTTATTTCTTCACAGTGAACTTTAATCCCTATTCCAAATTTTTCCTTGCTTTCCTTCACCGCCTGCTCAATGTACAAATTGAATAACATCGGAGAAAGACTACAACCCTGTCTTACTCCCTTCCCAACTGATGCTTCCCTTTCGTGCCCTCGAGTCTAATAACTGCGGTCTGGCTTTTGTACAAGAAAGAGTGTATTCCAGTCAACATTGTCAAATGCTTTCTCCAAATCTACAAAAGCTAAAAATGTAGGTTTGCCTTTTCTTAATCTATCTTCTACGGTAAGACGTAAGGTAAGTATTGCCTCCCGGGTTCCTACATTCCTCCTGAATCCAAACTGATCTTCCCCGAGGTCAGCTTCTACCAGCTTTTCCATTCTCCTGTAGATAATTCGTGTTAAAATTTTGCAACCATGACTTATCAAACTGATTGTTCTGTAATTTTCACACCTGTCTGCACCTAATTTCTTTGGAATGGGGATTATTACATTTTTCTTAAAGTCTGAGGGTATTTCGCTTGTCTCATACATCCTACACACCAGTTCAAATAGTTTTGTCATGGCTGGCTCTCCCAGAGACTTTAGTAGCTCTGAGGGTATGTTATCTACTCCTGGGGCCTTGTTCCGACCTAGGTATATATATATATATATATATATATATATATATATATATATATATATATATATATATATATAAGGTAAAGCAGTCAACAATCCGAAGATTGGTTTGAACACCACAGTGCCCTACTAGGCATGGTCCTGTTTGGAGGTGGTATGCCGTTGCTTCCTCCGACTTTCGAACTGACTTACCCAGCCAATTATAGGGGGACCTACAGTTTAACGTGGGTTCCGAACCACGGCATATATATACATATAATGAAATGTTTAGGTCACTGATTGAGCAGTGTAACACTTGGCTGTCTGTTTAAAAGTGAAGTGCAAACAAATTTTCTAAACAGAATTAAATGAATCGAACAAACATTAACAAAAGTAAATCGTTACTGATTAGCATCTGAAGTCTAATTTGTTAAGTCATATCAGTTTTCTATCTTGTCTTCTACGTATCGGTCGTGCTATCACCCAGTTCTTTAGCTGTCATTGTCTTAGCTTCCTGGAAACTCTATCACTACTCCCCTAACCAATATTTGTTTCTAATGAGTGTATTTGTAATGTTTACCTCTATGTATTGTGTTGAAACCATATACAACTTCTTAAAAAATTTATGTTTGAAAGTTTTTAAAATGTTTAGTAAAAAATCAGATATGAAAATGATATTACTTTATAGTGAATATTCTTTGTGTATTTGCTACATTACCTAATGATGTTGTGTTAACCCTTTCAGGGCAATAATCAAATTCTACTGCAAGAAAAAAAAAAATAAATCGTCTATTTGTGTTTAGTATTGGGATATTACATGATTAATAATATCAAATTTAAAACATGTTATATGCAGCTGATATTATTAGGTACCTCTTAAATTTGTGACAACGGTATTTGAGAAATAAAAGGCTTACAACTCATCATTGAGGGAAATTTTTTATTGAACTTTCTTATAACAATAGAAAAAATAACTACCGTTTGAATTACATGTGTGCTTATGTCAAAACCTAATTCATGAGATAAAGGTTACTTTGCTCACGAAATCGCTTGAAACAATTTGAATATTTGTTTCCAAAGCTGAAGCTTACATTTTGTACATATAACGAGTCTGCCCTAGATCTTTAGCATCTTTGCCTTCCTGTTCTAGAGGACCAATGATCTACTCCATCTATTAGGTGAGACTTACCTGGGGATGGTTTTGTTGAAGCCCGATGCTTCTTGTATTGAAAACTGCGAAATTGTCAATCACAAAAAAATTGGGCAATGAAGTATGTTATCATCAAAGATGAATGGAAGTTACCGTATTTTCTGCATTTTATTTTATCTCTTGCATGTGCCTATAAAGATGCCTAAGTGCCTGATGACAGTATTTTACATAAACATTATTTTCGTGTCCACTGAAAGTTTTATCTACTTTATCACATCTAAAAGTAAATTGCAACACCCAACAAAATAAAATATTTTCAGATTGAAACTTCCTAATGCATTTAACTTCATCTCATGAAGAATGAACAATTACTCAGCTCTTTGTTTGCAAGACGAGCACGAGAAACGAGGGTCGCCGTACAAGTGCAGTCAACGTTCAGTTAATGGCAGCACACGCCACACGCACTGGGCCCGATCGTGTAGAATCTGCTTCAGTCGGCACTGGCTCTCGAACATACTTATTCTTCCAGAATGAAACTTTCACTCTGCAGCGGATTGTGCGCTGAAGTTTCATATCAGCGCACACTCCGCTGCAGAGTGAAAGTTTCATTCTGGAAACATCCTTTAGGCTGTGGCTAAGTCATGTCTCCATCATATCCTTTCTTCCAGGAGTGCTAGTCTTGCAAGGTTTGCAGGAGAGCTTCTGTAAAGTTTGGAAAGTAGGAGGCGAGGTACTGGCGGAAGTAAAGTTGTGGGGCGGCATCGTGACTCGTGTCGGGATAGCTCAGTCGGATACATTAGGAAGTTTCAATATGAAAATATTTTGTGACTTTTCAAGCTTTCACGGCGGATCTGTTGTAAATACACTTTGCGGGTTTGCCGCCGGATGACATTGTGAATCTCCCACAATATTTCGTCGACCCAACTGTTCGACATTTTCAGGTGGTGGTAGCTGTCACTACTCCGACGCGCTACTGATGGTAATTGCGCGGCCGCGGCAGTATTTATCAGGGCGTGTGCAGAGATTACGCATGCGCGAGAGACCGTTCAGTGTTGGTCGGCGGCGGCGCTTATGGTGCCCCTTGCTGGGAGCCGAAGAGGGGTCTTCCGCGCGTGCGCCGTGGGCAATGATGTGCTGCCGGACGCTCCTGTGGTGGCAATTGGAACTAAGTATCTGCGTTGCGCTGCGTTCCTTCGTGTATCCGATTTTCTCTTTTCTCCTGTTTTGTTTTGATTGCAGCCAATACTGGATTCCAGGCTGCGCTCATCTGGAAACCTGCATCCCTGTTGATAAGATTGTCCGCCGTACGGATGTGTATAGCCTCATTAAAAATACTGTCCCAAAATGATGACACTGACGATAGAACTTCCGTTTTCTCACAACACATCCGATGACCTGTGTTCAGGCAGTGCTCTGCTACCGCTGACTTACGAGGTTGTCCCAGGCGTGTGTGGCGTTGGTGTTCAGTACAGCGTTCTTGCACAGTTCGACATGTCTGCCCTATATAAGATTTTCCGCACTGACATGGTATTTTGTACACGCCACGTTTTCTAAGGCCAAGTTCGTCTTTAACCGAGCACAATAGATTCCTTAGTTTTGATGGCGGGCGAAACACACATTTGATGTCGTGTCTCTTCAGGATTCGTTGTATTCTTGATGACATGCTACCAAAATATGGCAAGAACGCCGTTACAGTGGGTGCCTCCGAATCTTCATCAACATCCTTTCGTTGAATTTGCTTCGATTGAAATGCATTGCGTATTTGTCGCTCAGAATAACCGTTTTGCTGGAATACAGTTCTCAGATGTAGTTTACCTGGCAAGCTGTCAGTACCTGAGACCACATGTGCCCTGTGTACTAAAGAGCGTAAGACGCTACCGCGTTGTGCAGGATTATGACAACTTGTGGCCTGCAAATATAGCTCTGTGTGCGTCGCTTTGCCGACAGCGGCACGGACTACATGGTACTACTACGTGAACGGAAAATACCCCACGCAGTCACGTTTGCACAGCATTCACCTCGCGGCGACGCCGCTGTGCCAGACGTGCAACGTGCATGATACGGACACACACCGACTAGTCTGCGGAACGGCAAAGGACATTTGGCATCTGCTCTGCCGCCTTTTGGCCTTCGTTCAACGCACTGCGCCTCATGCTATTCAGATGACGACCTTACTCTATCCTGATGAGATTCCATACCCGAATACGAAGAGAAATGCAGCAAACTGGCTGAAAGGAATGACAGTGAACTATATATTAGGCACAACGGAACACGACGTCGGTGATTATAGTACTTTTATAGAGAGCCATCATTCGAAAATTAAGATGAGTGCAAACTACCGGAAGAATTACGCAAACTTTCTGCTGAAGGTGTTTGATGACTTCTTGGTGGTCCGTTGAAGCCTGGCATGAGCAGATATTAAGTAAAGTAACTGAAAATGAACTGGTTCATTAATAAAAATATTAGAGTTATGATCGAATTTACCAGTAATAAACACACCACGAGAAGACGTCCAAGGCTCCGGACAGTTCAGGAAGTCTCGTAAAATACCTTTCTTACGTTCGAGAAGAAGAAGGGGGGAAAAAATCTTTTTAATTTTATTTATAATTCAAAGAATTCGGTAAGACTTCAAAACACAACGGCTAGGATGGGCCTTTTTGTTTCTTCTGTTGTCTATTTGTATTTAAAATAAAAGCCATGAAGTTTAAATAAAAGAACACGTTATTTCTTTTCCTTTCCGTTAGTTGCATCCTTGATTTAGTATAGGGTAAAAGTGGGGGTGGCACTAGACCCTTTTTTTTTTTTTTTTTTTTTTTTTTTTTTTTTTTTTTTTTTTTTTTTTTTTTGGCTGGCGAGATGTTTAGGTTTATGTGGGATATAGTAGGCGCCAACGCCTGAAATGGAAAGAATTAGGAAGAAAAAAAAAGTCGGTAGAGCGCTTGCCCGCGAAAGGCAAAGGTCCGAGGTTGGAGTCCCGGTTCCGGCACACAATTTTTTATTCTGCCAGGAAGTTTCGTACTTATTCTTTCACATATAAGGATCTCAACGGTATGATGCGAATTTGCGACAATCGGAAATAAAGGGTTAAAAACAACGTAAAACCTTCTTAAAAAATGACTGCTATATTTGGAGTTGGGGCCCGATCTTGCTTCTTGCCCCGGGCCTTGGGTGTATTAACACAACAGTGGTGTTTCGCGCGCATAACTTCCCGTTGTGTGAGTGTACTGTAGGAATACCACCAGGGTGTTACAGTGGTATCCCTAATAAACTACCGTGTGGTATCTCCCATACTAATTATTGTTGCGTTTTGTATGGGATCAGTATACTAAGGATGTTCAAATGAAAAAGTACGAAACGACAATGTGGGTATAATTGTTTATTCAGAACTAATCACCAGAGGTCTCAGCACACTATCCCAAAGCATTCCTTGTTCCCTTAAATCCTATGGCAGTGACAAGAACCAGACCTCTACTGTGAAATTTAATTCGTCATCCGAGTTGAGAGGCTTCCCTCTCAGATGTTTTTCAGCGACCAAACAGATGTAAAGCACAGCTGTAGAGTGGTGGAAGCTCAAGCTGTGTCTGCCAGGCCTCATCTCCGATCATCACTCAAACACTCGCGGCCTTCACGAAGGGCCGAGGGCCGAGGGGACTGAGGCGCACCAGTCACGGTCTGCATAGAGCCCTGTATTGGGAGAGTAGCGCCAACCTTTTATGTGTGGCTTGCCGACAACCGCCGGCTGAGCGCGGGTGGGGCACGTCCGCCATTTTAGGCCTAAGCAGTCCATCAGAGTAAATGGCATATTTCACTTAACTAGCTGTTATTTTAGCATTTAGAGGTGTTCGAAATGTGTAGACTCATTATTGTATTAAATTAAGAGCTTAACATAGCGTACTCCATTTTTATATGGTGAAAAATGCCGCATTGTTGGCTGTGAATTGTTATACTACGACAATCCGAGGTAGCAAGTTTTACGCATTGCACAGGGCGAAAGAGATGCGAAAAGACGCGAATTGTGGGTACACCGCATTGGAAGAAAAAATTCATTTTCATACGAGAATGCAAAATTTTGCGAAATAAGAAAATTGGTATTGAAATATCGAGTAAACTTCTAGGTTTATCTGTTCATACAAGTTTCTTGCGAGCAATGTTGGACGGACAAACATGTAAGAAAAAAGATATTTTTAAAAGATATAAATACATGAAAATCTAACACAGTGTACCGTATTTGACGAATTTCGTATTTATACTTAGCCTGCATATTACGAAAATTTGTGCGGTAAATAAAAATCAAATGTTTGTTAAGCTTATGGGACTTAACTACGGGGTTATCAGTCCCTAAACTTACAAACTACTTATCAACTACCTTATACTAAAGACGGCACAAATATCCATGCCCGAGGGGGGATTCGAACCCCCGACCGTAGTGGCAGTGCAGACCGTGACTGGAGCGCCTCAGTCTCCTCGGCCACCGCGGCCGGCGTGCGGTAAATGAAACCGCCCATTAAATAGATCTCCAAAACTCGAATTTTAAGATACAGTTTATTTTACTGAAGTACCCAGCAGTGCGATAACAATGTGTAAAAACTTAAACCTTCCCAAAATGTTAGCTCAGTTAATGTTATGTGATAATACCACATGTAGGTTAGCACAAACACCTATCAACATTAGGCACAAGATTAATGGAAAGCAACATGTATTATTTACATCTACTTTGATAAAAATCAATATATTAGAGATAAAAACGTCAGTCCTTAGATAATATGAAAGCAGGAACGTCACTTATTGCGAAAGCAGTGGATTTGGTACAGGGTTTAAATTTTAGCACGAAACAATTTTACAACTACTTTGCTCAAAGGTCTTGCACTCAGATTACCAATTTTTCCTTAATATTCGCTGTAGATGTGATGAAAAGATTAAAAACTTAAGTTCATTGTATACTTAACGTATTGTCATACCACGTCGATATACAGACCGGTTCCCTTCATCATAAATGTTAATTTAACAGTACCTCCCAAAGCGCTGCTATTGCGAGATAGGCCTACAATGGCGGCGCTCGCCCGGTTGGCGGTACTCTCCCAATACAGGGCTCTAGGTCTGCACGGCCACTACGGTCGGGGGTACGAATCCCCCCCTCGGGCATGGATATTTGTGCCGTCCTTAGTATAAGGTAGTTGATAAGTAGTTTGTAAGGGACTGATGATCCCGTAGTTAAGTCCCATAAGCTATTTGAACATTTGAACCTTCACGAAAACGGGCACTCCACTTTCTCACTGACTTGTCGGACACAGACTCCCCCGTATACGGCCACCATTCGGCGATGATTATTGGCCGGTTTAACACCTTCCACAGTCGGAAAACTGATAACACCTTGCTGCCCCTCAATCGTCAACTTTTGCAGTGAGAACGCCATGACGCCCTCACACGTTCTGCCGCATCAATTGGACGAACACACAACTGGCTGCTTCTCTCCTGTGTCACGTGCCGGTGTCCGCGCATGCGCACAACCAGACCGGCACTGCATTTGCATCCCTCGATGTCGCACTACGTTAACCCAAAGCGGCAAATTCAAATTTCAACCGGTTCGGTTGTTAAGAGATTTCGTATCTTTTCATTTGAACACACCTCGTATTTATTTGATCGGTTAAACAATTATATTTTAACTGTCAATGGTCTCTGAGGAATAGACCTATGTCAGAGCGAAGTCTGAGCTGATTCTAAATTACGTAATGGTTTCCTCCCACAATCGATTAGAACCAGGACGCAGATGATGCGGTCACCTTGAAACGACCATTAAAAAAAAAAAAAAAAAAAAAAAAAGGGAGACTGATTTCCTTTTCACTATTATATAACAAGAGTTGTAGCAACTTATGAAAGCTGCAGAGAAGGTAACTGAATGGTACATGATGTCTTGTGTGCCTCTCATACAGCGCGATCGTTAGAAGGAACTCATGTTAGACACATACGGTGCTTCCTTAATGATGATATAAACTGTCAGGAATGATGGAGAAGAATAAATGAATCGATTCGACATAAAAGACACCAGCAAGTCCAAAGTTGTAAGTGAAAATCTACTCAAGTTCCGCCTTAGCCTCTCTCAGAGCTCGAACTAAGGGCCCCAACTTCATAACCCTTCTCATAATGTACAGGATTCCCACTAAACACTCCCCAATGCCGTCAAATAATTTCGACTGTTGCTGGACTAGCAACGGTGAATCTAACTGGATGTCAAAGGGACTGAAAATTCGAAGCGTACTGTACAGTAATAATAAATTCCATTTAACCACAGGGGATTGAGGCGCTCCAGTCACGGTCCGCACGGCCACTACGGTCGGGGGTTCGAATCCCCCCTCGGGCATAGATATTTGTGCCGTCCTTAGTTGTAAGTAGTTCATAAGTAGTTTGTAAGTTTAGGGACTGATGACCCCGTAGTTAAGTCCCATAGACTCTACAAACAAACAAACAAAAAAAAAAAAAACAAAAAAAAAAACATTTAACCACTCACGTCACGTGAAATGGTCACGCGGTCTAAGGCGTCATGTTACGGACTAGGCGGACGTTCCTGCCGAAGATTCGAGTCCTCTCTCGGGCATGGGTGTTTGTGTGTGTGCCTTAGTGTAAGTCGTTTGTAAGTCTAGAGACGGAGGACCAAACCACATTTGTTCAATAGTTTTACAAACATTATAACAATTCCTACACACGTTTCACAAGCTGCTACAGGCACAACAGTTGTTAAAATGACGTTCCGGACTGTGATTGCAGCAATGTCATCGTCGCACGAAATTCTGTCGTACTCGTTCGTATTTTTCACATGCCCTCACGAGAAGAAATCAAGTGGGATAAAGTCAGTTGACGCCCTATCAAACTTTTACAGAAGGTCTGATTCAGGACACCTCAAACTATGTGACGTGGGGTTCCGTCTTGTTGGAAGTACAAGATCAGTAGCAACAGTCTGAGAACCGTAACATTTTAGAAATTTACTGTACTGGTATATGTACACTCCCAGAAATAAAAATTAGGTTACTATCTTAAAGTTTTCCAATTCGCTCAAGATTTATTGTTAAATGATTACACTTACGCCGGCCGCGGTGGCCGAGGAGAGTGAGGCGCTCCAGTCACGGTCTGCCCGGCCACTACGGTCGGGGGTTCGAATCCCCCCTCGGGCATGGATATTTGTGCCGACCTTAGTTGTAAGTAGTTCATAAGTAGTTTGTAAGTTTAGGGACTGATGACCCTGTAGTTAAGTCCCATAGACTCTACAAACATTTGAACATTACACTCACAGAGAAATAGCGGTACTGACGTACCAAGTGTCAATCCTCAGTGAAACACCCAAATTAGTACATGATGCAACGTCCACAGGCAGAAATTCAGGGTCTGATTCTGGAAGCCGTTCGATCACACAGAAGCCGAATACTGCCTTCTGCAAGTTGTGTTCTGACAAGACGCACATGTTCGTTGTCCCATCATATCCGACACGTGTGCGAATGGAGACAAGTCCGGAGAGCGTGTTTTGTTTCACGCACATTGCGTGAGGAAGTATTACCCTGTTGACCAACGTATCACCTTCTTGTTGTAATAATGTAACAGCAACATGTCTTTCAACATTCTGCACGTACCTAGCGCTAGTCACGGTTTTCCCCACTAACACCAAACGATAGTTGTAGCTCATCGCATCGCACGGTGTAAGGTCTGGGGTGTGGTCACAGTGTCTTGGAACCAACAAGACAGCGCTGGCCAGGTCTACGTCGTACGCGCACATTACCATCATTTGCGTGCAGGCAGAAATTCACCACTGAAGACCACTACCCACCATTCCATCTTAACCCTCATTTACTATCGTGGGGTCATTTTTGACTCCAGAATAAACATTATCATATTTGAAACTTCCTGGCAGATTAAAATTACGTGCCGGAACCGGGACTCGAACCTGAGACCCTTGCCTTTCGCGGGCAAGCGCTCTACCACTGAACTATCCCGACACGACTCACGGTCCTGCCCCGGAACTTCAATGCTGCCAGTACCTCGCCTCCTAGTTTCCAAATTCACAGAAGTTCTCCTGCTTAACTTGGAGGACTAGCACTCCTGGAAGAAGGGATATGGTGGCAAGCCTCTTCCTCTCCTCATAATAACGGCAACCTACATCCGTTTGAATCTGCTTACTGTGTTCATCTCTTGGTCTCCCTCTGCGGTTTTTATCCCAAACACTTCCCTCCAATGCTAAATTCACGATTCCTTAGAGTAAAATACCCACTTATTGTTTCACATATTGCATTTTACGCGTTCTTAACTTTCTTCTACTGAATAGTAACATCGACCGTGGAAGCATGACCTTTTAAGATTTACTGAAAAGCGAGATTGTTCGAGTAATGTTTGCCTCATGCGAAGACCTTTTCCAGTTTTATATTGCACAGTTTCTCGTGAAACGTTCACTAGTCACAAGTATGGTATAAAATGTTTATTTATACCAAGACTGGTTTCGGATTTCTTTTAACACAACCATCTTCAGATGGTGTACATGCATTTCAGCTGGAGCCATCCGAAGATGGATTTGTTAAAAGAAATCCGAAATCGGTCATGGTCTAAATAAATAAATATTCCATACTTGTGGTTGGTTGATGTTTTTAATTATAAACATTGTAATACTAGAGCTCCAGTTCTCACAATGTATTTTTGACAAAATAGCACGAGTGTATTTCTGTGGCATGACGCCTATCCGCTTCACACGTTATCACACTGGGCCTTACGCTTGTAAATATTTTTTACTATCTGAAAACCCGGCGTTGACCGGATACTTATTCATGGTTGCAAATTTTAACATGAATTATCTACAGGAGAATGGAAAAGATGGTAGAAGCTGACCTCAGGGAAGATCAGTTTGGATACAGGAGGAACGTAGGAACCCGGGAGACAATACTCACTTTACGATTTAGATTAAGGAAATGCAAACCTACATTTTTAGCTAATGTAGATGTGGAGAAGAGTTTGACAATGTTGACTGGAATACACTCTTTCAAATTATGAAGTCAGCAGGGGTAAAATACAGGGAAAGGAGAGTTATTTACAACTTGTACAAAAGCCAGACCGCAGTTATTAGACTCGCGTGAAAGGAAAGCATCAGTTGGGAAGGGAGTAAGACAGGGTTGTAGCCTTTCTCCGATGTTATTCAACTTGTACATCGAGCAGTCGGTGAAAGAAAGCAAGGAAAGAATTTGGGATACCGATTAAAGTTCACTGTGAAGAAATAAAAACATTGCGTTTTGCCGATGACATTGTAATTCTGTCAGAGACAGCAAAGGACCTGGAAGAGCAGTTGAATGGAATGGACAGTGTGCTGAAGAGAGCATATAAAATGAACATTAACAAGAGCAAAACAAAGATAATGAAATGCAGTCTAAGAAAATCAGGTAACGAAACAATGAAGGTGGTAGATGACTTTGGTACTTAGGTAGTAAAATAACATATGACGGTTGCAGTACAGAGGATATAAAATGCAGGATGGCAATGGGACGAAAAGCATTTTTGAAAAAGAGAAATTTACTAACATCGAATATTAATTTAAGTGTAAGGAATCCTTTTCTGAAGTCATTAGTTTGGAGTGTTGCCTTGTACGGAAGTGAAACTTGGACGATAAACAGTGCGGACAGAAAGAGAATAGACGCTTTTGAAATGTGGTGCTACAGGAGAATGCGGAAGATTAGGTGGATAGATCGCATTACTAATGAAGAGGTACTGAACAGATTTGGTGAGAAAAGGAATTTTTGACGTACCTTGACTAAAAGAAGGGATCGATTGGTAGGACAGATTCTTAGACATCGAGGAATTGTAAATTTAGCAATAGAGGGAAGTGTGTGGGGTAAAAATCACAGAGGGAGACCAAGAGACGTATATAGTAAGCAGATGGGTGTGGGTTGCCATTCTTATGAGGAGATGAAAAGGTTTGCTCAGGATAGAGTAGGGTGGAGAGCTGTATCAAACCAGTCTCCGGACTGAAGACCATAACAACATAATCAAGCCTTGAGAAAGTATTTCTCTTTTTCCTTCTCTCTGTCCATCTCCTTTTTTCTACACTCCTGGCCATTAAAATTGCTACACCACGAAGATGACATGCTACAGACGCGAAATTTAACCGACAGGAAGAAAATGCTGTGATATGCAAATTATTAGCTTTTCAGAGCATTCACACAAGGTTGGCGCCGGTGTCAACACCTTCAACGTGCCGACATGAGGAAAGTTTTCAACCGATTTCTCATACACAAACAGCAGTTGACCGGCGTGATACGTTGTTGTGATGTCTCGTGTAAGAAAGAGAAATCCGTATCATCACGTTTCCGACTTTGATAAAGGTCGGATTGTAGCCTACCGTGTTTATTGCTGCTTGCGTTGGTCGCGGTACAATGATTGTTAGCAGAATATTGTATCAGTGGGTTCAGGAGGGCAATACGGAACGCCGTGCTGGATCCCAACAGTCTCGTATCACTAGTAGTCGAGATGACAGGCATGGCTGTAACGGATCGTGCAGCCACGTTTCGATCCCTGAGTCAACAGACTCAAGACAACAACAAGACAACAACCATCTGCACGAACAGTTCGACGACGTTTGCAGCAGCGTGGACCATCAAATCGGAGACCATGGCTGCGGTTACCCTTGACGCTGCATCACAGGCAGAAGCGCCTGCGATGGTGTACGCAACAACGGACCTAGGGGCATGAATGGCAAAACGTCATTTTTTCGGGTGAATCCAAGTTCTGTTTACAGCATCATGTTGGTCGCATCCGTGTTTGGCGACATCATAGTGAACGCACATTGGAAGCGTGTATTCGTCATCGCCATACTGGAGTATCACCTGGCGTGATGGTATGGGGTGCCATTGGTTACAAGTCTCGGTCACCTCTTGTTCGCATCAACGGCACTTTGAACAGTGGCTGTTACGTTTCACATGTATTAACGACCCTTTGCTCTACCCTTCATTCGATTCATGTGAAACCCTACATTTCAGCAGGATAATGCACGACCGCATGTTGCAGGTCCTGTACGGGCCTTTCTGGATACGGAAAAAGTTCGACTGCTGCCCTGGCCAGCACATTCTCCAGATCTCTCACCAATTGAAAACGTCTGGTCAATGGTGGCCGTGCAACTGGCTCGTCACAATACGCCAGTCACTAATCTTAATGAACTGTGGTATCGTGTTGAAGCTACATGGGCATCTGTACCTGGACACACCATCCAAACTCTTTTTGACTCAATGCCCAGGCGTATCAAGGTCGTTATTACGGCTAGTGGTGGTTGTTCTGGGTACTGATTTCCCAGCATCTATGCACCCAAATTGCGTGAAAATGTAATCAAATGTCAGTTCTAGTATGATATATTTGTCCAATGAATACCCGCTTATCATCTGCATTTCTTCTTGGTGTAGCGATTTCAATGGCCAGTAGTGTATGTTTAAAAAGAATTTGAATTTCTTTTTTGTATGTGTTAGCTGTATACAAAATGATCATATAATTCTACACTTCAATTTCTTTCCGCAATGTAATAATTTACGTTACGTAATATCTCCTTTTTGAGCTTGAGATGACGGAAATTATTCTTTCTCTTTAAGGCATTCAATAAAAGTTTCTAGATATGTTAAACAGCTTAGTGTAAATGGTTTTGTTTTTCAAGAGAGATATATATTTCTACTAATCACATGAATACTGCGTAATGTCCTTATTTCATTAAAGAATGAAGTTATTGCTTTGGCGAATGAAAAAAGGTAGCTAATATATATATTATTGCTAAAATCCCGCTTATAGAAGTACTCTACGACATTGCCATCTCCACGTATTAGCCTCACTGTGTTCCAAAAAATGCCTTCCTTCGTTTCCCCCTTGCAGCGTTTGGCATAAAGCCGTCTCACTCGCACACATGCTGCAGGCATTGCACTGGAGGGGGGGGGGGGAGCAGTGCACCCATCAAAACAGCTTGCACCCGAAGTGCGCTAGCATCTTTTCAGAGGAACTGGGGGAAAATGCACCTAAAACTAATCTTTTTTTTGTTAGTTTTTTTATTTGTGTTTTAACCAAAAGAAATTTACCGTTAAGAATTAGACTCTATAACCCTTACATAAAATCATTTTTTAAATTGCATATTTTGTACTAGTTCATTTCAGAAACATGTATCTTTCAGGAGACGCCTACTGTATTATGACGATTTTGCATGTAGAATACTAATAGAATCAAATTTCGGTCACAAAAGTACTAAGTTTTTCTTCTCTTCATGTTTTGGATATTTTCTTAAGCTTCGCGTAATGATTCTGCCATACAAACACTAGTTGTTAGCTAAACAGTAAATGGTTTGCTTGTTTTACCGCTCTTCGACCACATTACAGAGCTGCGCTTCCTCTGATACTTCGTTTACGTTGGATGTGACCGCTGGACAGTCCAGCGCAGAGCAATGCTATGCGGTCTCACTCTTTTTGCAGGCCGCCCGCGGTGGCCGAGGGGACTTTGGCGCTCCAGTCGTGGTCTGCACGGCCACTACGGTCGAGGGTTCGAATCCCTCCTCGGGCATGGATATTTGTGCCGTCCTTAGTATTAGTTCGTTCATAAGTAGTTTGTAAGTTTAGGGCCTGATGACCCCGTACTTAAGTCCCATAAGCTATACAAACATTCTTTCTGCAGCTCTCTCTCTCTCTCTCTCTCTCGCTCCGTTGCCGACACTAGCGACACACGGTCGCGGCCGGATTCCTGTACTACAGTGTACTGTTAGCCATGCCTACTATACGCAAACATCTGGGGCACACATTTCTTACCGGGGGGGGGGGGGGGGGAGGGATGGCGACACGAAGGGCATCCGGCCAGCCCGTAACTATTAACAAGCGAAAGCCGATCAACTAAGCCGACCCTGCAAATGCGGAACATGGCTCAAGAGAAAGAAGAACTCTTTCTTTATAACTCAATAGAAATCTATTGCTATTGCCTGCATCCGTGTGCGCTTCAGAACTCAAAGTTGCCAACACTACTGTCAGCTTTCCAGGAATTTCCGTAAGCTGACTTAAATACGTGGCGCATGATGTCACAGGTTTTTACACATCGCAGTATATATGATCTCGAAATTATTGAATTGTACTTGTACAATTGTATAATTTTGCAATTATATACTCATTTGTGCTGTAAGTCGATAAAATCCTTTGCAAACAGAATTAGTTGCAAAGAAAGATTAAAACCAGATGCGTGATGGGGCGGTTTTCCATGAATCTGTTTTATCCGTATATCTCATGAACTACGTGACATAATTTCCGAAGTACATTCAACTGCATGTGTTTATTCTATATGTAAAATTTCCAGGTACTATGCTCCACACTGAACACTGAAGGGCATAATCATTCTCTAATGATGATGATGATGATGATGACGACGGTCATACCGAATGCAGTAGTTTTGCTCCATAAAAAGCGAAAAGTAATAAGCGAAAAACTTTTTTTTCCTTTCAGTATTTTAATGTGGTTGCCAGAGAGAAGAAGTTTAATAAAGGTTTGAAAATAGTTGCTAAGTGATCTTCTCAAACAGTCACACTATAACGTGCCACAAGACGGGGAAGTTTTCATTGTTTATGACGTTATAACTCTTGAACTTCAATTTTTCTTTGTGTGTGTCAGCTGCCGTACCGTACATCTCACAGCCATATAGTAACTGCGAAAGGACCACCATCTTCCATATCATTAGCTTAGTTGGAGTGGTCAGGCTATTGCCTTTTAGCAAGGGGTATAGTTGGTAAAGTCTGCCCAAACCCAGATTACAGGTGTCAGTAATGTGATCATTCCAAAAGAGTTCGCTATCGAATTTTAGGCAGAGGTATTTTACGTTGTCACACCACGGGAGATCCCTTCCTTCAATAGTTAGTTGTCGGTTAGGAGGTCTCCTTCTGGTTGTGAACTTTATTGCATTACATTTTGTTGAATTGATTTTAATTTTCCAGATATTACACCATTGTGTAATCTGGTCTAGGTGCCGTTGGATGTCCATGACGGTGGGTAGCTAGCGTACACTGCAGTGTCATCTGCAAACAAAGCAAGATGAGTGTTGTGCCGCTTCGGTATGTCATTTGTATAAAAAGTATAGATGGGTGGGGCGGCAGGACAGAACCCTGTGGTACACCTGCCTCTATTTCCTCAAAGCTACTTTCACATTTATCTAATTTAACGTAAAACTTCCTATTCCTACGAAATGAAGCCACGATCGTAAGTATGTGTTGCGGACAGTCATATTGATGGAGCTTGTATATTAGTCCGTCGTGCCAGACACGATCAAAGGCTTTTTCAATATGCAAGAAGACTGCACCAGAGCTCTGTTTCTCTGCCCTTGCCTTGCAAATCTGCTCAGCTACAAGGGTGGCCGTGACCGGCACGGAAGTCAAATTGTTCTTGCATAGTTACGTTTATGTCTGTTAGATATTGGTGGAATGCTTTCAGCCGGCCGCGGTGGCCGAGGGGACTGAGGCGCTCCAGTCACGGTCTGCACGGCCACTACGGTCGGGGGTTCGAATCCCCCTCGGGCATGGATATTTGTGCCGTCCTTAGTATAAGGTAGTTGATAATAGTTTGTAAGTTTACGGACTGATGACCCCGTAGTTAAGTCCCATAAGCTTAACAAACATTTGAACATTTTGAATGCTTTCAAGATTAGGCGTTCCAGGGGTTTGCCTAGTATGCATAGGAGGGATATGGGTCTGTGGTTTTGTGGGAAGAGAGGATTTTTGTTGGTTTTGGGATTGGTTATCACCTTGATAGTTTTCCAAGGGGTTGGGAGGTATGAACGTTCAAGGCAGGAGTTGTAGATGTTGGTTAGGATTTGAATGGTTGAGGGAGGTAGAATTTTTAATTTAGTGATTTAAAGCCGTCAGCTTAGCCGGCTTAAAGCCGGGTGATTTGGAGTTGCCGAGCCCTTGTAAGACTGAGCAGACTGTTTGGCAGGACACAGGTGTGTCTTTTTTTCTTTTATATGGATAGAGTTTAAAGGGTACACAGAGATGGCGCTTCGACAGCTATGTCACTACGCTATTTATTGGCGAATAATGCTGAATTGTTCAAATGTTTGTAAATCTAACGGACCATACTGCGAGGTCATCAGTCCGTAGCTTGCAAACTACTTAAATCTAGGTAAACTAACCTAAGGACAACACACACACCCATGCCACAGGGAGGACTCGAACCTCCGACGGCTCCGCAGACCGCTCGGTTACTCCAACGCGGCGCGAATAATGCTGAAACCATTACCATTACATCTGCTATACCTAGGTGGCATGTGCAGTTAGCTGATCAAAACCGTTGTCATTATTCCAGATGAACAAATTTTTCTTCTAATAGTTTATTTCTACGTCACAGTTTCAATGATGTTTCCTGCGTGCTCCTTCCGAAACGGTCGTTTCCGGAACACAGGCGGTGGTACCTCCTTCATCCGTGAAACTTAGTAGAATCGTAACGGAGCCACCGTTTGTATGTGTACTGATGAATTCGCGACGCGAACTACAAGAACAACTCGGCAAATGCGCGTCAGGTTTTTCCGTCGTGTTAAGTTTGACTTACTTCGTGACTGAGAGCGTAACTCGTGATGGCGTCCAACCTCGTATTCTATCATTACGCGATTTATTATGATACCATTCCTTTTAATTGTGGAAAACAAGGGACTGCCTCAGTTGAAAAATATCGAACTTCGTAAAGCAATCTAGCTTCATGAGATTAATTATTCAGGTTTTACGTGTAATTGCCCGTAGTTTGATCTAGGAGATACTGTTCACAACTCTTCGCAATGAAGATACCAATCTAATTATTATGTCTGCCAGTATTCAGAAATGCATAATTACTTCGTGCGTCCTCAGTGAAGAACAGGTATTAATTACAGGAAATTTCGCAGCAGGCGCCAGCACACTGAACCTGCTCGCCCAGTGTGACGCACAGCTAGCCAGACAGAAACGTGAACCACATCTAGCCGTATCCGCGCGCCTTGTGCACTGTGACGTTCGTAGGCGGTTATTTAGGGCTCAGGTACCGGAATATTGCTCTAGGGGTGTGTCTCAGTAAATTTCGTTTGTTTTCTATATCTTATGACGTTAGTAACCAACGACTCGCCAGTCAAATACCATGGGAAAGAATAGTAATACTTTTGTAAAGTCTTTAAAATTGATTCGTTTAATATATATCCTTGCCTTAGACTCTGATGTGCATATGATTCATTAGTAAAATTGAGTTACAAGTCTTGATATTATCCAGCTTCGCTATAGTACCTCACAAACTGCTTTTAATCAAATTGCATGGTTATGGTATATCGCCCCAAATTTGTGACTGGATAGGGAATTTCCTGTCAGAGAGGACAGGCGTTGACTAAAACAGAGGTGATATCGGGCGCTCGACAAGGTAGTGTTATTGGTTCTCTGCTGTTCCTTATATACATGAACCATTTGGGAGAAAATCTAAGCAGCTATATTTGGTTGTTTGCAGATGACGCCGTCGTTTACCGTCTAGTAATATCATCTGAAGATCAAGACTAAATGCAGAACGATCTAAATAAGATATCACTATGGTGTAAAAATTGGCAATTCACTCTAAATAATAAGAAGTGTGATGTCGTCCACATGAGTACGAAAAGAAATTCGTTAAACTTTGTTTACAAGATAAATCAATCTAAAGTGAAGGCCGTAAACTCCACGAAATACCTAGGAATTACTTTTACATCAGACTTAAACTGGAAAGACCACGTAGATAATGTCGTGGGAAAGGCGAACCAGAGACTGCGTTTTATTGGCAGAACCCTTAAAACATGCAACAGAACTTCTAAACAGACTGCGCTTATTCGTCCTGTTTTGGAGTATTGCTGCCCAGTGTGGGATCCTTATCAGGTGGGTTTGACGGAGGACATCTAAGGGTGTCCAAAGAAGGGCAGCTCGTTTCGTATTGTCACGATACAGGGGAAACAGCGTTACGGAAATGATACAGGATCTGGGATGGGAATCATTACAACAACGGCGCTTATTACTGCGGCGTGGGCTACTTACGAAACTCCAATCGACAACATTCTCCTTCAAATGCGAAAGTATATTGCTGACTCCCACTTACATAGGTAGAAATGATCATCAGAATATAATAGGAGAAATCAGAGCTAAAACGGAGAGATTCAGGTGTTCTTTCTTCCCGCGCGCTATTCGAGAATGGAAAGAGAGATAAATAGTATAACGGTGGTTCGATGAACCCTCTGCCAGGCACTTAAATGTCATTTGCATAGTATCTCATGTAGATGTAAATGTAGATGTTGTAACCATACTGCTGACCCCCTCATCTCAATGTTACCGTACGATACCGTCTGCCTGGTCCTCTCATCTCAATGTCATCCTACGATACCGTCTGCGTCGGATCCGGAATCGTGTGGTTCAGTTGTGATATATGTTGCGTGTGAAGTTAAAAACGTAATAGCCAGCGTAGGAATCAGTGTAGGACAGTGTCTCAGTGATACTGTGATTAAAACAAGTGATAAATTTCATTAATTAAGAGATTCACATATTTTCTTTCCAGACATTTCTATAGACAATAGTTGCATCATTGTATGTTATTTCAAGACTTAAACAAACGAATTGTAAAATCTTTTGTAAAAAAAAAAAAAAGAAATGAAAATTAATAGCATTGTATGTACGTTAGGCTCATAAACAAGTTGTGTAGATCAGCTAATTGTTTTAATTACTGTAAAGTCGAAATTTGTATGTTGTGTTTCTTTGTATATATTGACGCACTTGAGATTTTAAATCTAGTTTAAGAATTGCCAAGATAATTGATAGCTCAATATATGTTAGGAACATGTGTGATGTACTCGTTAACAAATTAATTGATATTTAAGATCGCACTTTGTTGTCAACAGAAAGATCGGAAATTTCGTCTTTAAAAGATAGGTGCGATCTAAAATTATTGTGTGTATAGTTTTCATTTTTTATTGTGATTATTTTTGTGAACATGAAATGTCTTTCCGTTATGTTTGTTAATTGTAAATCAGTATATTCTATTGTTATGAACAATACTTAATGTAACATCATTATTGCCGATGTTATATATTTGCCTCACCGCCTTGCGTGAAGGAGTTCGAGTTTTAGTTGTTTGTCAAGTGCACTGAAATCTGTCACTCTGTTGTTTTGAAATGGAAATACTGTCGATTAAGTTCTGATGTTTTCAATTTGTATTGTTTTGGTGGAGAAGTTTGAGTCTGATTAAAGAAGAAGTGAAAATTGTACATATCGCCTATTTATTTGTACTACGACGCCCCAGGAGAATAATGTTGCAGCGAGCAGAACCCCCATTCGTAGGAGTGTTGAAAAGCTGAGTATTGGTAGAATGAAACAGTAATATACTTAAAGTATATTAAATTGTTACAATGTGAAACCATAAACGCATTGTCACACGTACGGCAAATTTAGATACACAGAATATACATAACTCTTCTTATTTATTGTTCCATTTCACGAATTTTTGTTCGTCACACTCATCCCCTGCCCCGCGCCTTTCACATGAATCATACCATCGATCGGTGAAAAGCCGTAGGAAAATCCGTTTAGTAGTTTCTGAGTTTATCGGTTACACAGACGGACGTTGCGCGATAACTTTGTTTAATGATTTGTATAGATTTTTAGGTATTATATGTTTGGCAAACATCAAGTATAAAACTATTGCACGAATAGTTTATAGGAACTGACGTGTAACGTATATAATCGACATATAGCGTTATTTCCAAATACATTACGTAAATGTCACTCTTGACTAATACATAGTGTGTACACAGTGTGGGATTCTTATCAGGTGGGTTTGACGGAGGACATGGAAAGAGTCCAAAGAAGGGTAGCTCGTTTTGTATTGTCGCGATACAGGGGAGACAGCGTTACGGAAATGATACAGGACCTTGGATGGGAATCATTACAACAACGGCGCTTATCGCTGCGGCATGGGCTACTTACGTAAGTCCAATCGCCAACATTCTCCTCCGAATACGAAAATATATTGTTGACTCCCACTTACATAGGTAGAAAACATCATCAGGATAAAATACGAGAAATCAGAGCTCGAACGAAGAGATTCATGTGTTCTTTCTTCCTGCGTGCTACTCGAGAGTGGAATGGGAGATAAGTGGTATAAAGGTGGTTCGATGAACCCTCTGCCAGGCACTTAAATGTGATTTGCAGAGTATCCCATGTAGATGTCCTTTATTACTATTTTTGGAAGACTGTCACATATGAATTTAGGACACTTCAGTTGAGTCTTACAAGGAGACCACATGGGTATCGGATTTTAGTATTTTTTGATATTTATGGAGCGTGAAGTTCAGAACTCAAATAACAATCAGCCAAAGCCATTCGACGCAACTCTTAAATATTCTCGAGAAAATCGAGTCCATAGGCTTACAAACTATTTAAACTAACCTAAGAACAACACACACACACGTACACACACACACACACACACACACACACACATACACTCATGCCCGATGGACGACTCGAACCTCCGACGGCGAGCAACCGCGAGCTCCGCAGCAAGGCTCCTTAGAGCCATTCCTCTTCCCCATACCTCCTCTTATTTTATCCATACGCCTTTCATTCGGTGACCCTAACAGAATACTCACTATACCTATCGTTCTATATTACCCACACCCCTTTCACAGTATTTTGCTCAGGGCAGACCCTTACAGTTAAAAAACAAAATATAACAAAAACAAAACAAGAAAACAGTTTACAGGATTTTTCACTGTGAGTAGGATAGGAGCAGAACGAAACGATAATCACATCATCATGTAATTGCCCCCTGTAAGGCACTCTTCTGAGGAGAGAAACATTCTTGAAATGGACTCGTTAGCCCAGAGACCCGACGTCAACACAGTAGAATACCTTTGATTTGAGTTTGAATGTTGACCTCGGTCCAGACTAGCCGCGGTGGAGCGGCCGAGAGCATCGAGGCGCTATGCTACGATGCGCGAGGCCGTTCCCCGTTGGCCGTTGGGAGTTCGAATTCCCCCTCGGGCATGGATATTTGTGCCGTCTTTAGTATAAGCTAGTTCATAAGTAGTTTGTAAGTTTATGGACTGATGACTCCGCAGTTAAGTCCCATAAGCTCTACAAACATTTGAGCATTTGGATCGCTCCAGACTCCAGCGTCTAAAATTACTAGCTACATAAAAATTCAGATTCCCAAAACTGAAGCCATCATAAAGGAAACGATTCGTTATACCTAATATTAATATTCCCTAACATGTATCCAGATAAGGCTGATCACATATTGTGCTCGGAAGATGAGAATGCAGAATCCTTTCATATTTAAAATAAATTCTCATATGAGAAGGCCATTCTATATTTAAATTAATTGTATTTTTGTCATGGTTGTGTATTTCGATAAGACGATCCTTCGTTCATAATTTACCTCTAGTAACGGCTAAGGGTTAGTTACTTAGTTATTAAAACGCCCAGCGCTCGACAATTAAGGTAATAGTCGAGCAGGAAACACGTCGCTGAAGGCCACATAACAAACACCTGCGTTCTCAGACTGCACTTAAAAGTTTTCACTTAATGCAGCAGGATGTATAATTTCTGCATGACTTCCTAGTGCATCGTAATTAGATTCTCGTAGCAACTGTTCGCTATGTTCAGGCGCAGATGAGGAGCGTATGATTATTTGTCTCTACTATTTCAAATCTCGCTGTCAAATCGTTAATAGTTGCTGGGGAGAACCTTGTACTCTTTTGTCAAAAATGATGTCAGACAAGTGGGTGTGGTATTATTATGTTTATAATTAAAATCAACAAACAACCACATGTGTGGCTTACGAAGTGTTTATCTAGTCAAACTATGACTTGTTTGGGATTTCTGTAAATCCCCCTCCCCGCTAGGCGTCCAAAGAGAGAATTTGGCGCACCTCTGCGAGTGGCGCCGGGGAAACCGCCCCGGTTTGCCCCTCCCCACCTTGATATACTTTTCGTTAAAACATTTGCAGAATGTCTTACCTCAGCTTGTTAGCGCTTGCTTCAATTCGAGCTGAGGCGTCGGCCTACCAGCTTCTTTATTTCACACGTTTGTTCCAAGTTTAAAGCTGAGTAATTTGTTTCTAAAGATACTAAACGTTGTTCATTTTTATTTGATAATAAACACCACATGAACACTAAAGCTCAGTAAGTGACTGATTACACTGTTAAATGACTGTAACAAAATGAATCTGTTACAATGAAGAGACAAGCTACCTTCGGGTCACATGACCCTGTAAGCAGCACCCTCTCCTAACCTTACCCATCTGCAATGGCTGCTCTCCCCCGCATCTTTTCAGTTAAAAATTTGTTACAACTAAGAGTTAAGTGTGCTTTACCCTCAAAAATCGCGACACATTTCCTATAACGTCCAAAGATAAGTTGCAATTAACAATACTAAAGTCCTTGTTGTTACCGTATTTGTTAAAAAGCTTGGGTTTAAAAAGATTTCTTGCAGTCGTTCTCGAACCCACTACCTTTGTCGGGGCACGGCGATGGCGCTACCCATACGGCTATTCTCGGTAGGGGAAGAGTAGTGACTATAGTATTCAAATGTTTGTGCAGCTTATGGGACTTAACTACGGGGTCATCAGTCCCTAAACTTGCAAACTACTTATTAACTAGCTAAAAATAAGGACGACACAAATATCCATGCCCGAGGGGGGATTCGAACCCCCGACCGTAGTGGCCTGCGCGGGCCGTGACTGGAGCGCCTCAGTCCCCTCGGCCACCGCGGCCAGTGACTATAGTATTCATGATCGCATCTTCTGAAGGCTTTTACAGCTGATTCGTCTTTAATTTACAGTTATAAAATATTTTACCAAATATGACGTGTTTTTGATGAATCTTCAATGCGCCAAAAGCAAATATGAAGGGCGGATGTTGCCTTAATGCAGGATTTGACGATGCACAAGGCGAGGTGCGCAGTAGCTCCATTCTTTTTGTTTCGGGACCATTTGTGCATAACCGCCAGAGCTCGAGTAGCCAGGAGCTGGCGTCTCAACCAGCTCCAACGCCAATGTTAAAGGCAATGTTTCGCCTCGCCCCTCCCTGCCGTGGGAGCGCCCATAGGCTCCCTTCAGGGGGTTCAGAAGAGAATTTGAACCTCAGCCGCACTTCGCAATACAACGCTGCGGCCACTGTCGCCTATATTAAGCGGCCGCGCTACTATACGTGTTGTCTCCGCGACGTAAAACGTTTCTCATGCGACAAAAATACTTTGAATGTGCATATCCAATTATCTGATAGAAGAACGAAACGAAGAATGATAATCTAAAAACACTTTTTATTTTATTTACTTTTTTTCACGGCGAGCTTTTTTCAGGAGGTTCACTGAACCAGTGAACACTTAGGACGCGACACCACTCAA
Organism: Locusta migratoria; assembly: GCA_026315105.1. Taxonomy (NCBI): domain Eukaryota; kingdom Metazoa; phylum Arthropoda; class Insecta; order Orthoptera; family Acrididae; genus Locusta; species Locusta migratoria. The sequence continues at coordinate 627,356,128 of CM048745.1, forward strand.
TACGGTATAATTTCTGCTAATGCAGTCAAAGTAATTTTCTAATCGTATTTTAGAAGTAAAATTATTTACATATTTTATAATATTCTACTAAGTGACTGACAAGGAAAGTACTTGGGCTCGAACAAACACATATACACCAAAATCGTATGAGAGATAATGTAAAGATCCCTTATTGCACTAGTGATACTCCCGCATCTGTAATACTCTGCAGTCGTCCGTTAGAGGCCTCTGCGTGTGCCGTGCCGCATTGCACGTTGACCTGTCGGTTCGCCAGTAGGGATGGTGCAGTGTGTCTCCGAAATTGCGTTTTGTGACGTTATTTTATTTGTGTGGTGAAGCGTCAGATCGGGTGGCGATTGGTAATCAATCCTGCTAATGTATTACGATTGGTTGAGATGAAGTCACGAAGAACCCATCTTCGTGAAGATGGTATTAGTGTAGAAGATGACTCATTCGCACGCTTTCTCGTATCTGTAATGGTACAGAAATATGAGAATAAGTTAGATACTGTTGTTACAAACTCATAATAATGATAACAGGGATGATAATGACGAACAACTCATTGCAAGCGGTAGTGCTACGGTAAGTGCGGGAAAAGGCGATGGAAGCAGTGGCAGTGAATACCAAGTCTTCCGAGAAGAAGGTTAAAGTTGCCACTATCATCACGGCTTATGATGACAATACTCTAGAGAACATGTACGATGATTATTGCATAATTTCTAGTTAAGATATCAGCATTACGTATGGCGTCTACAATTACATCTACAGTGCTATCTAGAACATCATTGCAGAGTTTTGCATAAAAACTACATCCACCACCACACTGAGGTGTACGTAGAGATCCTGTAAGCAGACTTTCATACAGATATGTTTGTTTGAGCCCATGTACTTTCCTTGTGAGACAAAATAGACAAAAGATTTCAAATAAATAAAATGAAACACTGAGTACAGTACATCGGCAGGTTTTATTTTTAAGATGTGTAGAAAAATACCTTCATTTGAGTACCAACATTCCAGTACTTTGACTGCGGAAATGTTTCATCGGTTCAAACAGGGAAAAAGTTTCAGGAAACGAGTGTTGGATCAATGGCGGACTAAGGGGAGGGGGGAGTGGGGACGGACGGCGGAGGATGCTGACCGCCCCCGATCTCTCGTCTTGGGGGACCTCCAAATACCTCGAAAGCACGTGCTTTATTTTATTTTTATTTATTTTTTTTATTAAATTTTTTGAGCGCCCTTGGCCTCTCGTTCTGGGGCCTCAAAATCTCAAAACTTATTTATTTATAGTAATACATGTATTTGCAAGTGAATAGGGGGCTTCATTTTGTTCTGCCGGCGCCGCCTCGGGCCTCCGACAGCCTTAGTTCCCCACTGTGTTGGAGGACTCTTTTCTTCATCCAGATTGAGATCAGGGTATGTGTCCTTATGTTTATGGAACTCAATGAGTTCAAGAAGATTCATTGTCTTACGTTTGTGTGCAATGTGTAAGATTTGCAGCTTGCTGTCTATATTATCTAGTGAGTGTTTATTTTCAGCGACATGGGTGCCAAAGGTTAATTTGCTTAAGCTGTTGATTATTAGGGGAACCAGGTGTTCCTTGAACATTGTTCCTTTCAAAAGTTCTATTTACTTCGCTAATTTAGAATTTGGACAGTAGTTGCATTAAAGTTCACACTGTTCTGTTTTTTTTTTTTTTTTTTTTTTTTTTTTTTTTTTTTTTTTTTTACTGGGGAATACTAATGAGTTGCACTGTGTGTACAACTATCTGCTGGAGTTCATTATTAGTGGAAAAACTGTTATTGACATTAGTAGTTTTGAAAAGATGGGAATTTTATATTAGAATGGGCCTATGTATAGTACGACCACATATTTTGTTGGCTTTGTGTCCTGTTTGCTGCAAAGATTGATTACCAGCAAAACTTTTTTCTGAGAGAGCTTGTCTGTTACTGGTACTAACCGGTGGGACGTCTACGACCGTTGACAATTGAACACTGAATTGACAAAAGTCGCGAGCAACCTCCACATATCTCGCCTGACCTCGGTTAGCCCAATGAAGGACTCAAGTCGTTAGAAGTCCCGTGAAGTATTTTGGATCATGCAGTCTGTTTAGCCGTTTATAATTGCTTAAGTGTTACCGGTGCACGGACTGTCCTCTAGATTCTCTTACACTGCTCCAAACAACAGGTGATATACAAAAGATAAATATAGTAACGTATTTTATCCCGTCTCTTCCGCTTTCCATGAATCCAGATTGTGTTTGGCGGCCAGAGATGGCTGACATGTGTGGATGAGTGTGCCTGAGTGATTGTGTGGATGAGTGTTCTCTTCCTGAGGAAGGCCGCGGCCGAAAACTTAGAATTGTGTGTGTGTTTGTCTTTATTTGTGTCTGTCGGCGGCTCAACGTTCGTCTTTACGGTGTATTATTATTAGAATTAAAAATTGTGTGTGATACATGTGAGATTACCGCCCAATAGAAATACTGGTAATTAATAGCGTTTGATAATTAAACAGTATGAAGTTCACTGCAAACATTGACCATGCCAATGCACTAAATGTTACACAATTTATTAATTATGGTAGCAATGTATGTACGCAATTGGGTGACAACATTTATAGTTAGGCCAAATGTAGAAATTCTCCACGTTGAGATTTGCTGTGTGTTTGTAGCTGACGGGAGGCCAGCGAGCAGGCCGACGTTGGTGGCTTGTTCCAACTTAGGATTTTCCAGTTCGTTTCCGGTGAGGGGAGAGAGGGACAATGGCGAGTGCCAGGCACAGTGCAATGCACAAATATTGTAATACTACTGGTATTTGAAGTAATACGATGCAGTTAGGAACCTTTAAGGCCCTCATTACAAAATAGCCTGTTGACAAATAAACAATACATTAGCTGATATAGTCACATCTGACGTAATATGTTTAATTGACAATGAAAAGTAATAAATTACCAACGAAGACAAGACAGTTACACAACTAGCATGGCAATGTTTGTTTATAAAAATAATATATTAACTGAAACTTCCTGGCAGATTAAAATTGTGTGCCGGAACCGGGACTCGAACCTGGGATCTTTGCCTTTCGCGGGCAAGCGCTCTACCGACTGAGCTACCCCGACACGACTCACGATGCCGCCTCACAACTTTACTTCCGCCAGTACCTCGCCTCCTACTTTCCTATATTAACTATTTCTCATTTTATTTTCAATTAATCTTTTGTATTTTATCTTGAAGTATTCAGTTAAATCACTTATCTGTGGTATAAGAAATTGCACGATTATGATAAACAGTACAAAGGATGTTTATACTAATATAAAAACGTAAGAAAATATTTGTTTAATGTGTAGTGTAATTATTTTGATTTTAAGTAAAATTTTAGAAATGTATTGGCTGAGCGCTGTACATTGGCAAATCGGTTAGAACAGCTCACATGCGGAAGTTGATGACGTAGGGGAAAAAACCCCAGCAGTTGAGTTTTGGTGCGCACGCGCGAGGGCAGGAAGTGAGGAGACGCGAGCACATGGTGTAGCTGGCCGGGCGGCGTCGCTCTGCATCAGTCGGCATGTGGATCTCGAGGTGGTGACTTGAGATTTGTCTGTGGCAATCGCCACGTGTGGTTGCTCGTCGTAGACTGTACCAAGTTAAATCGAGTGCTACTGTGTGTTTGTGAATATTTAGCCGGTGGAACAAGGTGTGCATCGCATTGAATTAAAGTGACTGATTTGTTAATGTAACACGTGTCGTCGCATAGGCATGAACATAAACGGTGTTTGAGACAGCCACGTGGTATGAAAACAATTCGCGACAAATATTCATTTTGTCTGGGGGCTCACGAGCTATAACTTTATTTGGTAAATGTGTCGACGTACAGACGTATCAGCCACAGGGTTCAAATATTGTGAAATAAACAACATAAAGTGAACTTTCACGTGTTACAAAAATAGTAGTTAGTACACCCTTTTCTCTCATGAACTTGATTTTATTATGAATTTGTTTTGTTAATCATATGCAGGGAAGGAAAGCTGCGAACGTGTGATATCATCCCCTAGAAAACGAGTCAAACAGTCGCAATCACAGTTGCAGTGTTTTTGCATGTTTAGGAATTTGGTTCGCAGTTGGTTGTTGTGAGTTTAAAAATTAATCTTTCCCTATTTTAAACTCTCACCCCGACCTTCACCCTCGCATTTGGGGGCTCGTCCGGGATAAGTTCACGTTGGACTTGCTCGGACGGAGAGATTAGGGTGTGTATAGGACAGTGAACAGTTACGAACAGTTGCAAGCAGATACGCAATCGCGTCGCGCGGTTAACGACGGTTAGTGACGCAGAGTTCGGGCGCGGGCATCCGTAACCGGCGATCGACGGCGCATCGGACCGGCAGCAGTGAGCGGTGGCGCGTGGGTTCAACGCACTCAAATTTCATCTTCTGCAACGGACGGCAGTGATCGTGGGGACTTCGCAAGTCGCCAACGGAGCGTCGGGGCCCAGCAGCTTCGATTCTACAAAAGATAAGGGATGCAGTGAGGACATATTCCAGCCACAGCTTCTACAACAGACGGCAGCGAGCGTTGGAGACGTCACAGCTCGTTGCAGCAACTTCTGGATTAAAAGATAAGTAAAGCAGCTGGCGCTATAAATTCTTGTGTGTTAATCAAGCTTTCTTGTGATAACGATAATGGATAGGGTTTTTAAAAACTCGCCAAGCGACGTAATTTCAGAGAGTAGCATACCAGAAAGTCCAGAGAGGGTAAATACTGGGGGAATGTTGTTGACACGGGAGATGTTCGCAGACATGTTAGCGAGTGTTAGCTCACATTTAGAATCAAAAATAGGATCAATAATAGAAAATTCATACTCAAATTTAGAATCAAAAATAGAATCAAAAAGAGAATGTTCAAACTCACATTTAGAACCAAATTTAAGATCAGAAATAGGAACTGTAAAATCAGAATTGAAAGCAGACTTTAAGGCAGACATTGGGGCACTACAAAATTCAATGTTTGCATTAAAGGGAGAAATAATCACAGACATTGACAAACAGATAGGAAGTCTAACAGAACGGTTTGAAAACAGGGAAAAGGAGATACATGCCAGAATTGGTGCTATTGAGACTGAGGTAGGAGGCAAGTTAGATGCTGTGAATCAAATATGTGATCACAGGAATGAGGGCACTATGCAGGCGTTGGCTGAGGTTGACAAGAGGATGGTGGCAGGTATTGAGGAAACAAAAACTTTGTTGTTAGGAAAATTAGAGAATACAGAATGTAACTTTAGGAAAAAGATAGAACAAGTAGTGACAGTAAACTATACTGCGATTGAGAAGGTGAACACTAGAATAAATAATCTAGAATTTTGTACTGCATCAGGAAACACTAATTGGTCCATGGTGCAGACACCTAATCGAAGAAAATTTTCAGGAGTGGGTAATTATCATCCAGTGGATTTTTTGGCTGCATGCAAGGACCAATTTGTGCCTGGTATGTCAGACCAGTGTAAAATAAAGTTAGCAAAGAGAATGCTTCACTGTTCTGCTCAAACTTGGGCAAATCAGTGTGTTGATAAATTTGTAACTTTTGAGGTGTTTGAAAAGTTGTTTTTAAATAAGTATTGGGGGGAGGCCAAGCATGCTAAGATACAAAATGAATTCTTGAACGAACCAAACTATATGAAAGGGAACCCAGAATTTCAAGTAATCATTGAGGAGGAGCTGTTTTTTCAATATTTATTTGTCATAAAGGGACTTTGTTTAAATCTAATGTTAGGAAGTGATTTCCCGTGCAAATATGAAGCTCAGTTGAAGTATAAAGATAAAGTGTTAGAATTGAGTCTGGAGGAATGCATGAAAAGGGTGAAATTCAAAAATTTTATAAGTGATAAAGATTTAATGGCATGTTTACACAAGTAACTGTCATGAAGTATGAGATTCAATACATTGTAAATAGTAGGTTAAGAATTTGTGTATATTTGTTCTGTGGTCTGTGTTAGTATCTACTTGTGTGTTTAGATTTAAGCATTGGGGTCAAGTTTACAAGTAATCTTTGTAAATGTTTTTCTTTTGTTGTTTGTGTTAAAACATGTGCTTGTATCAGATTTGCAGTTCAACAGTGGTACATGAGGTAAATATGTATGTTTGTATGCCAACACCAAATGATAGAGGAAGTGGGAGTGTACTGTTTATGTGTGTGTATATGTGAGCAGGGCTGGATATGTGATGTGAGTTGTGGGGTGACTCGGAGAATGAGAAAGTGGTGGACATTGATGCAGGCAGTGGGGTCTGTGGCTTAGATAAATTGTGATGAAAATGTCAGCTGACAGGGTTGCATATTGGGTGTGATTGACCATATGGGTCAGAAGTGAGGAATGTATGTTTTGTTGTGGCTGTTTTGGCTAAAGTTGGGTTGGATTGAGAAATGTTTCAATGAAATACAGTGTTTGCTCTTTAATGTCTGTATCTTTGAGTGTTTGGTAGGTAATGTGTCTAATGGGGAATGCTCTGTATTGTTATATTAAACTGATTCTGATAACACGTTTTGGTTTCTTTAATGGTGCTCAACTGTTGACTGAACAATTTCTGCAACAACAGTTGACGAGAACTATTTTTCTGTCTAGCCTGAGTATCAATAGGATTTGGTGATATTTTATTTAAAAAATGTAGATGTTTTGTGAGAAACTAATTTTGAAATTAGACTTTAACCTTAGATATTTTATTGTGGGGAGTACTTGTGAAAAGCACATGAGGCTGATGACAGGGATGCAAATTTAATCTCACACCAGCAAAAAATTATTATTATTATTTTTTTTTTTTTTTTTTTTTTTTTTGGTGCGAGGGGGTAGGATTTGTATTTATGCTTGTAGGTGTCATTTTGATAGAGAAAATTCTCTATGTTATCATAGAGTTTTGGTAGTATTATTTGAGCTTTAAGATATATTTTTGACATGGGGAGGTTGTTTTTTTTATTTGATGGAGTAATACTCCAAGTAGGCCACATATTCTCTTGTCTGTTTCATCTGAAGCTATGGCTGATGAGAGTGCAGGCATGGTGGTTTGGGTTAATCTGATAATGACTAACAACAGCCACTGTCAGTTCTTAATTCTGTTGATTTACATGTTACTGTACATGTCTCAATGCTTAGTTTCAGTTGCACCAAGTCTGGATGGCAGGGGGGTGGGATACAAATCCAACCGAATCCTGGTGTCCAGACAAACTTTTGTCTATGTTGACTCATGAGTGCCTTCTGCTCTTCCTGTTCCATGTAGGGTGCATATGACGTGTGTGAACAAGAACGCTTGATCCAGTGTCATGAATCAAAGCTGCAACAGCATGTTGGTTGAAATGACGGAGACATAGGACCATACACCATGGACCAGAGTTGCTGCAACGATGACTCTGGGGTTCTCAGTGTCAAAGTTGTGAGAGATTTCCTTTAAACAAGTGGAGTGTACACCGTCAAAAGTTTTTATAGTGATAATTCTAGTTTTTCCATGTAGGTCAAGGTTCTCTAATGACTAAAGTTTAATAATATTATAAATTTGGTGCCAATTCTGTATATAAACAACAGGCACACTTAAATTTCATGGATGTAATTAGTTATAAGGATTCTTTTCTTAAAAATATGCACACACTATAAGTGGTCTTAATGGTACAAATATTGGGAATTATCTCACTGCCCTGTTTATTTTTATTTATTTATTTATTTTGCATTAGTTGAGGTCATAATTGGTATAGTGTTTGAGTCAATCCGATTCAATAATTTTGTAATTTGAAATTTTGCTCATTTGAAAGTATTAATTTTGGTGCTACTTGCGCCATCCTGCACATGGTTTGGATGCCGCAAGTGGGGGTATTGTGAGATTACCGCCCAATAGATATACTGGTAATTAATAGCGTTTGATAATTAAACAGTATGAAGTTCACTGCAAACATTGACCATGCCAATGCACTAAATGTTACACAATTTATTAATTATGGTAGCAATGTATGTACGCAATTGGGTGACAACATTTATAGTTAGGCCAAATGTAGAAATTCTCCACGTTGAGATTTGCTGTGTGTTTGTAGCTGACGGGAGGCCAGCGAGCAGGCCGACGTTGGTGGCTTGTTCCAACTTAGGATTTTCCAGTTCGTTTCCGGTGAGGGGAGAGAGGGACAATGGCGAGTGCCAGGCACAGTGCAATGCACAAATATTGTAATACTACTGGTATTTGAAGTAATACGATGCAGTTAGGAACCTTTAAGGCCCTCATTACAAAATAGCCTGTTGACAAATAAACAATACATTAGCTGATATAGTCACATCTGACGTAATATGTTTAATTGACAATGAAAAGTAATAAATTACCAACGAAGACAAGACAGTTACACAACTAGCATGGCAATGTTTGTTTATAAAAATAATATATTAACTGAAACTTCCTGGCAGATTAAAATTGTGTGCCGGAACCGGGACTCGAACCTGGGATCTTTGCCTTTCGCGGGCAAGCGCTCTACCGACTGAGCTACCCCGACACGACTCACGATGCCGCCTCACAACTTTACTTCCGCCAGTACCTCGCCTCCTACTTTCCTATATTAACTATTTCTCATTTTATTTTCAATTAATCTTTTGTATTTTATCTTGAAGTATTCAGTTAAATCACTTATCTGTGGTATAAGAAATTGCACGATTATGATAAACAGTACAAAGGATGTTTATACTAATATAAAAACGTAAGAAAATATTTGTTTAATGTGTAGTGTAATTATTTTGATTTTAAGTAAAATTTTAGAAATGTATTGGCTGAGCGCTGTACATTGGCAAATCGGTTAGAACAGCTCACATGCGGAAGTTGATGACGTAGGGGAAAAAACCCCAGCAGTTGAGTTTTGGTGCGCACGCGCGAGGGCAGGAAGTGAGGAGACGCGAGCACATGGTGTAGCTGGCCGGGCGGCGTCGCTCTGCATCAGTCGGCATGTGGATCTCGAGGTGGTGACTTGAGATTTGTCTGTGGCAATCGCCACGTGTGGTTGCTCGTCGTAGACTGCACCAAGTTAAATCGAGTGCTACTGTGTGTTTGTGAATATTTAGCCGGTGGAACAAGGTGTGCATCGCATTGAATTAAAGTGACTGATTTGTTAATGTAACACGTGTCGTCGCATAGGCATGAACATAAACGGTGTTTGAGACAGCCACGTGGTATGAAAACAATTCGCGACAAATATTCATTTTGTCTGGGGGCTCACGAGCTATAACTTTATTTGGTAAATGTGTCGACGTACAGACGTATCAGCCACAGGGTTCAAATATTGTGAAATAAACAACATAAAGTGAACTTTCACGTGTTACAAAAATAGTAGTTAGTACACCCTTTTCTCTCATGAACTTGATTTTATTATGAATTTGTTTTGTTAATCATATGCAGGGAAGGAAAGCTGCGAACGTGTGATATCATCCCCTAGAAAACGAGTCAAACAGTCGCAATCACAGTTGCAGTGTTTTTGCATGTTTAGGAATTTGGTTCGCAGTTGGTTGTTGTGAGTTTAAAAATTAATCTTTCCATATTTTAAACTCTCACCCCGACCTTCACCCTCGCATTTGGGGGCTCGTCCGGGATAAGTTCACGTTGGACTTGCTCGGACGGAGAGATTAGGGTGTGTATAGGACAGTGAACAGTTACGAACAGTTGCAAGCAGATACGCAATCGCGTCGCGCGGTTAACGACGGTTAGTGACGCAGAGTTCGGGCGCGGGCATCCGTAACCGGCGATCGACGGCGCATCGGACCGGCAGCAGTGAGCGGTGGCGCGTGGGTTCAACGCACTCAAATTTCATCTTCTGCAACGGACGGCAGTGATCGTGGGGACTTCGCAAGTCGCCAACGGAGCGTCGGGGCCCAGCAGCTTCGATTCTACAAAAGATAAGGGATGCAGTGAGGACATATTCCAGCCACAGCTTCTACAACAGACGGCAGCGAGCGTTGGAGACGTCACAGCTCGTTGCAGCAACTTCTGGATTAAAAGATAAGTAAAGCAGCTGGCGCTATAAATTCTTGTGTGTTAATCAAGCTTTCTTGTGATAACGATAATGGATAGGGTTTTTAAAAACTCGCCAAGCGACGTAATTTCAGAGAGTAGCATACCAGAAAGTCCAGAGAGGGTAAATACTGGGGGAATGTTGTTGACACGGGAGATGTTCGCAGACATGTTAGCGAGTGTTAGCTCACATTTAGAATCAAAAATAGGATCAATAATAGAAAATTCATACTCAAATTTAGAATCAAAAATAGAATCAAAAAGAGAATGTTCAAACTCACATTTAGAACCAAATTTAAGATCAGAAATAGGAACTGTAAAATCAGAATTGAAAGCAGACTTTAAGGCAGACATTGGGGCACTACAAAATTCAATGTTTGCATTAAAGGGAGAAATAATCACAGACATTGACAAACAGATAGGAAGTCTAACAGAACGGTTTGAAAACAGGGAAAAGGAGATACATGCCAGAATTGGTGCTATTGAGACTGAGGTAGGAGGCAAGTTAGATGCTGTGAATCAAATATGTGATCACAGGAATGAGGGCACTATGCAGGCGTTGGCTGAGGTTGACAAGAGGATGGTGGCAGGTATTGAGGAAACAAAAACTTTGTTGTTAGGAAAATTAGAGAATACAGAATGTAACTTTAGGAAAAAGATAGAACAAGTAGTGACAGTAAACTATACTGCGATTGAGAAGGTGAACACTAGAATAAATAATCTAGAATTTTGTACTGCATCAGGAAACACTAATTGGTCCATGGTGCAGACACCTAATCGAAGAAAATTTTCAGGAGTGGGTAATTATCATCCAGTGGATTTTTTGGCTGCATGCAAGGACCAATTTGTGCCTGGTATGTCAGACCAGTGTAAAATAAAGTTAGCAAAGAGAATGCTTCACTGTTCTGCTCAAACTTGGGCAAATCAGTGTGTTGATAAATTTGTAACTTTTGAGGTGTTTGAAAAGTTGTTTTTAAATAAGTATTGGGGGGAGGCCAAGCATGCTAAGATACAAAATGAATTCTTGAACGAACCAAACTATATGAAAGGGAACCCAGAATTTCAAGTAATCATTGAGGAGGAGCTGTTTTTTCAATATTTATTTGTCATAAAGGGACTTTGTTTAAATCTAATGTTAGGAAGTGATTTCCCGTGCAAATATGAAGCTCAGTTGAAGTATAAAGATAAAGTGTTAGAATTGAGTCTGGAGGAATGCATGAAAAGGGTGAAATTCAAAAATTTTATAAGTGATAAAGATTTAATGGCATGTTTACACAAGTAACTGTCATGAAGTATGAGATTCAATACATTGTAAATAGTAGGTTAAGAATTTGTGTATATTTGTTCTGTGGTCTGTGTTAGTATCTACTTGTGTGTTTAGATTTAAGCATTGGGGTCAAGTTTACAAGTAATCTTTGTAAATGTTTTTCTTTTGTTGTTTGTGTTAAAACATGTGCTTGTATCAGATTTGCAGTTCAACAGTGGTACATGAGGTAAATATGTATGTTTGTATGCCAACACCAAATGATAGAGGAAGTGGGAGTGTACTGTTTATGTGTGTGTATATGTGAGCAGGGCTGGATATGTGATGTGAGTTGTGGGGTGACTCGGAGAATGAGAAAGTGGTGGACATTGATGCAGGCAGTGGGGTCTGTGGCTTAGATAAATTGTGATGAAAATGTCAGCTGACAGGGTTGCATATTGGGTGTGATTGACCATATGGGTCAGAAGTGAGGAATGTATGTTTTGTTGTGGCTGTTTTGGCTAAAGTTGGGTTGGATTGAGAAATGTTTCAATGAAATACAGTGTTTGCTCTTTAATGTCTGTATCTTTGAGTGTTTGGTAGGTAATGTGTCTAATGGGGAATGCTCTGTATTGTTATATTAAACTGATTCTGATAACACGTTTTGGTTTCTTTAATGGTGCTCAACTGTTGACTGAACAATTTCTGCAACAACAGTTGACGAGAACTATTTTTCTGTCTAGCCTGAGTATCAATAGGATTTGGTGATATTTTATTTAAAAAATGTAGATGTTTTGTGAGAAACTAATTTTGAAATTAGACTTTAACCTTAGATATTTTATTGTGGGGAGTACTTGTGAAAAGCACATGAGGCTGATGACAGGGATGCAAATTTAATCTCACACCAGCAAAAAATTATTATTATTATTTATTTTTTTTTTTTTTTTTTTTTTTTGGTGCGAGGGGGTAGGATTTGTATTTATGCTTGTAGGTGTCATTTTGATAGAGAAAATTCTCTATGTTATCATAGAGTTTTGGTAGTATTATTTGAGCTTTAAGATATATTTTTGACATGGGGAGGTTGTTTTTTTTATTTGATGGAGTAATACTCCAAGTAGGCCACATATTCTCTTGTCTGTTTCATCTGAAGCTATGGCTGATGAGAGTGCAGGCATGGTGGTTTGGGTTAATCTGATAATGACTAACAACAGCCACTGTCAGTTCTTAATTCTGTTGATTTACATGTTACTGTACATGTCTCAATGCTTAGTTTCAGTTGCACCAAGTCTGGATGGCAGGGGGGTGGGATACAAATCCAACCGAATCCTGGTGTCCAGACAAACTTTTGTCTATGTTGACTCATGAGTGCCTTCTGCTCTTCCTGTTCCATGTAGGGTGCATATGACGTGTGTGAACAAGAACGCTTGATCCAGTGTCATGAATCAAAGCTGCAACAGCATGTTGGTTGAAATGACGGAGACATAGGACCATACACCATGGACCAGAGTTGCTGCAACGATGACTCTGGGGTTCTCAGTGTCAAAGTTGTGAGAGATTTCCTTTAAACAAGTGGAGTGTACACCGTCAAAAGTTTTTATAGTGATAATTCTAGTTTTTCCATGTAGGTCAAGGTTCTCTAATGACTAAAGTTTAATAATATTATAAATTTGGTGCCAATTCTGTATATAAACAACAGGCACACTTAAATTTCATGGATGTAATTAGTTATAAGGATTCTTTTCTTAAAAATATGCACACACTATAAGTGGTCTTAATGGTACAAATATTGGGAATTATCTCACTGCCCTGTTTATTTTTATTTATTTATTTATTTTGCATTAGTTGAGGTCATAATTGGTATAGTGTTTGAGTCAATCCGATTCAATAATTTTGTAATTTGAAATTTTGCTCATTTGAAAGTATTAATTTTGGTGCTACTTGCGCCATCCTGCACATGGTTTGGATGCCGCAAGTGGGGGTATTGTGAGATTACCGCCCAATAGATATACTGGTAATTAATAGCGTTTGATAATTAAACAGTATGAAGTTCACTGCAAACATTGACCATGCCAATGCACTAAATGTTACACAATTTATTAATTATGGTAGCAATGTATGTACGCAATTGGGTGACAACATTTATAGTTAGGCCAAATGTAGAAATTCTCCACGTTGAGATTTGCTGTGTGTTTGTAGCTGACGGGAGGCCAGCGAGCAGGCCGACGTTGGTGGCTTGTTCCAACTTAGGATTTTCCAGTTCGTTTCCGGTGAGGGGAGAGAGGGACAATGGCGAGTGCCAGGCACAGTGCAATGCACAAATATTGTAATACTACTGGTATTTGAAGTAATACGATGCAGTTAGGAACCTTTAAGGCCCTCATTACAAAATAGCCTGTTGACAAATAAACAATACATTAGCTGATATAGTCACATCTGACGTAATATGTTTAATTGACAATGAAAAGTAATAAATTACCAACGAAGACAAGACAGTTACACAACTAGCATGGCAATGTTTGTTTATAAAAATAATATATTAACTGAAACTTCCTGGCAGATTAAAATTGTGTGCCGGAACCGGGACTCGAACCTGGGATCTTTGCCTTTCGCGGGCAAGCGCTCTACCGACTGAGCTACCCCGACACGACTCACGATGCCGCCTCACAACTTTACTTCCGCCAGTACCTCGCCTCCTACTTTCCTATATTAACTATTTCTCATTTTATTTTCAATTAATCTTTTGTATTTTATCTTGAAGTATTCAGTTAAATCACTTATCTGTGGTATAAGAAATTGCACGATTATGATAAACAGTACAAAGGATGTTTATACTAATATAAAAACGTAAGAAAATATTTGTTTAATGTGTAGTGTAATTATTTTGATTTTAAGTAAAATTTTAGAAATGTATTGGCTGAGCGCTGTACATTGGCAAATCGGTTAGAACAGCTCACATGCGGAAGTTGATGACGTAGGGGAAAAAACCCCAGCAGTTGAGTTTTGGTGCGCACGCGCGAGGGCAGGAAGTGAGGAGACGCGAGCACATGGTGTAGCTGGCCGGGCGGCGTCGCTCTGCATCAGTCGGCATGTGGATCTCGAGGTGGTGACTTGAGATTTGTCTGTGGCAATCGCCACGTGTGGTTGCTCGTCGTAGACTGCACCAAGTTAAATCGAGTGCTACTGTGTGTTTGTGAATATTTAGCTGGTGGAACAAGGTGTGCATCGCATTGAATTAAAGTGACTGATTTGTTAATGTAACACGTGTCGTCGCATAGGCATGAACATAAACGGTGTTTGAGACAGCCACGTGGTGTGAAAACATTTCGCGACAAATATTCATTTTGTCTGGGGGCTCACGAGCTATAACTTTATTTGGTAAATGTGTCGACGTACAGACGTATCAGCCATAGGGTTCAAGTATTGTGAAATAAACAATCATAAAGTGAACTTTCACGTGTTTTCAAAAATAGTAGTTAGTACACCCTTTTCTCTCATGAACTTGAATTTATTATGAATTTGTTTTGTTAATCATATGCAGGGAAGGAAAGCTGCGAACGTGTGATATCATCCCCTAGAAAACGAGTCAAACAGTCGCAATAACAGTTGCAGTGTTTTTGCACGTTTAGGAATTTGGTTCGCAGCTGGTGGTTGTGAGTTATAAAAATTAATCTTTACCTATTTTAAACTCTCACCCCGACCTTCACGCTCGCATACAGTATGATAGGTATCTGTCTAAACTCATTATTTGAGTTTTACATGACGTTTACTTTGAACTAGGCAGCATGGAGCTACCATAAAAGAAAAGTCATTTTCGTTGCCCTCTAAAATGGTGTGTGATTACGTCGGACGGCCAATACAGCTGCGTAGCATGGACGGTATAACGTTATAAGTTAGCTCGTGATGGATATTTGGCCATCTTTCCACGAGTGCAATATCCAGCTCTGCAACGTTGTGAGAGGTGTTGGTCTGGTTGAAATGCGTCTACCAAGTGCATCCCACACGTGTTCGATTGGGTTTAAGTCTGATAAACAAGCTGGCCACTCCATTCGTTCAATAC
This sequence comes from Locusta migratoria, assembly GCA_026315105.1. Classification (NCBI taxonomy): domain Eukaryota; kingdom Metazoa; phylum Arthropoda; class Insecta; order Orthoptera; family Acrididae; genus Locusta; species Locusta migratoria. The sequence goes on from CM048745.1 coordinate 627,371,430, forward strand.
CCTCAGCTTAAAGCATGTTGTCCAACAGTACAGCTCTGTGAGGACGAGCGTTATCGTTCAGCAGAAGGAACCCATCTCTTATGCCAACCGCTTAGGGCACAACAAAAGGTCCGAGTACCTCGTCTATATATCTCTGAGCAGTCAAAGCGCCTTTCTGAACGACATAGACGTTCCTACGTCCTCCAATACTGACTCAACCCCCCCCCCCCCCCCCCCAATCATTCGTCCACCACCATGATGTGGTGTTTCCTACGCAATACACATAAGCAGCATTGTTCCTAGTTTCACGTTCTCCCCATAAGAGGGAGCGACGATTGTTCGGATGAACACAAAATCTTGACTCAACTGTGAACAGATCCGTTACTCCAATTCTGATGTACCGCCGCCAAGTTCCTGCAGACATCGGTGTCGTGGTTTAATGGGACACACCATAGGCCACATTCCCGAAGGCAATTTCGGACTGTTTGTTTTGATATTGCGCATTGTTGCTGCCTGGACGGTGCGTTGGAGCTGAAATGCATTCAGCCTAGTGTCTTGACGGGCTGTTAACCCGAAATAACGGCAATCTCTTGCTGACGTTACCCGTGGACGACCTCGGTCTTCTTCTAACGGTTCGTGTTGTTGAAATCGCGTCCAGGTCTTGGAAATTACACTTTGGGACACTCCAATAGCTGCAGCCATCTCCCTCTCTGTCTCTGTCCCGCTTCCATGCTTCCTATGGCTCTCTATGCCATAGCTTCGGGAAAGTCACGTTGTTGTTGCATTGCGCTACCTGCTCACTACACTATCTCAACCCAACTGGTTGTGTAATTCATTTCGTAAACACAACACCAGCCGCCTCTGCAGAAACTTCCTTTTATTATCATTATCTCGGTTGCCCTAATGTTGTTGTCTCCATTCCGTAGAAACGACAGAAAGACTATGAGCCATTTCATTTCATTCTGACGATGACAATATTTCAGGACCTAGATATCTGAACTTACTTGCTTAATTGTCTTGACCAGTGTTCATTATTGTTCATCGGCTTTTAAGTTGGGCGATCTGAGTGGCCAAATCATTCTCTGCAACTGTCCACAACCTTCATCAGATCAGATGCGAACACCTATAAGCTCGATGATGCGGCCCTTTGTCATCCATAAAAATTACGTCGTTGTTTTGGAACATGATGAATGGCTGCAAATCGTCTCCAGGTAGTGAACATAACGATTTACAGATGGACAAAAGAGCCCATCACTAACTTCTACAGTGTCTTTTTGGCAACTTAGGTCCATGGCTTCGCGGATATCGTGGTACACTTGAACCTTGCCACAAGCTCTTAATAAGTTAGATGGAAACATTTCGCCAAGGCACTGTTTTTCCAGTCGCACAGGATCCAACCTGTATGGCCAGGCTCCCAGAAGAAGCGCTACACCAGTGTTGCCAAATGACAGAGAGGAAATACCTACAGTCTCACAAAAATGTACCTACGTTTTCCCTACTTTCTCCCTACCTCCTCATTAATGCCCCTACATCAGGGTCGCAGCCAGGATTTGGGTTTGGGAGGGGCTGAATCCAGGAGTCCGGCTAGCAGAGGTTAACCATTTGATTATTGTGGCTTGTTACAATTTTGAAAAACTTTGAAATAAATATTTGGCATCATGCTTCACTTGCTAGATATGTTTTCCCAGTGACTGATCGTTACTGATTGATGGAGTCAAGTGTATTATTATTATTATGCCGCGAATTCCAAGAGCTCTGTTACAAGAGGATTACTGATTTATCGATCGGACCTGTCAACCATAGAGAGGAACAGCATTAATTAGCTTCCCCAAATATGCCGCTAATTCCGAGTGCACTGTTACACGAGTATAACTGATTTACTAACCGCAAAAGGAACATCGAGACTCTATCAACCATAGAGTAGGAACAGCAGAAATTATTTAGTTCAGTCAGCACAAAAAAAGGAAGTCCGCCACTCTACATGCTACGATTTTCAAATAGTAATGCTTTGTTGAGAACGAATATCTAGCGCTTTGTTCATTATAACTTAACGTTAGCTGTCGCAAATGTTATAGCGTTTTCTTGTCAGCATCTTCTCATTTACAAGTACTAACTAGTATATCGTCCTGACTTAAATAAATAATGGTCTAGTCAAGGTAATAAAACGTCTTTTGTTCATGGAAACAATGAATTTTTCTTGTGCTGACATTTTCTCAAAAATGTTCAAATGTTTGTAGAGCTTACTAAGGACGGCACAAATATCCATGTCTGAGGGGGGATTCGAACCTCTGACAGTAGTGGCCGTGCAGACTGTGACTGGCGAGCCGCAGAGCGCTCGGCCACCGCGGCCTGTGACATTTTCTAACACTATTTCCAAACCGACTCTCCATTCCACTTACATATATTGAAATAATCATATTTAGCATCAATTTTAACGTGTCCGAAATTAAGTTTTCAAATTCATATTGTTTACTATGAACAGAAAACAACTATGCGTCTAAAATATCATTGGCTACTTCAAACTTTGCCACAATTGGTCAGCTTCAGTCCCGCGTGCTGACAACTGTTCTGTTGACAACAATAACCGCTAGGCATGTGTTGGCGATTGTACAATTTTACCAAAGTACCTACGCGTTGGGGGCTTTTGGATCAAAATTTCCCACATGATTTTAATGTTTGTAAGTACCTACGTGTAGGGAAAATTCCCTACGTCTGGCAACACTGCGCTACACGCATTTTCATGCTGTTGGTCGATCGTGTCCTGCCATAGTGCTTTATCGCAAAATTGCGCCGACTGTTCCAGCGTACGCCCCTAATTGAATTATGCAGTTATTACACGCCGAGTTGCTTGCCTGTCAGTTCTGACAACTTTACGCAAACGCCGCTGCTCTCGGCCATTAAGTGCAAGCCTTCCACCACTGAGTTCTCCGTGTTGAGATATGATGCCTGAAATTTGGCATTCTTGACACTGTGTATCTCGGGATATTGAATTCCCTAACGATTTCCGAAATGGGATGTCCAGTGCTTCTAGCTCCAATTACTATTCCGCGTCCCAAGTGTTCGTCGTACGGCCTTAATCACATTGGAAACCTCACATGAATCACCGGAGTGTAATAAAAATAACAGCTCTGTTAGTGCTCCGCCCTCTTATACCTTGTGTACACGTTAGTATCCTCATTGCCGGCCGCGGTGGCCGAGGGGACTGAGGCGCTTCAGTCACGGTCTGCACGGCGACTACGGTCGGGGGTTCGAATCCCCCCGCGGGCATGGATATTTGTGCCGTCCTTAGTTGTAGGTAGTTCATAAGTAGTTTGTAAGTTTAGGGACTGATGACCCCGTAGTTAAGTCCCTTAAGCTTAACAAACATTTGAACATTTTAGTATCCTCATTAATATCCGTGCATATCGCTCTCTCGTTACTTTTGTCGTTTCAGTGTGTATTCAATTATAAAATGCAGGCTTAAATGTCTGATATGGGTTTCTTTGCATGAGGTCACAGTGGTTGTCCTGGTCACCGCGTCACGATTTGTCTCTGATGTCTAACTTCGCTTCTGCAACTGTTTTCTGAATCGTTTATGGTCCTGTTTGCGGTCTCTAGCATTGGAATATGAGACCTTGGGCAATAAATTATTCTGATTAAAGCCATTAATAAAAAAACGTGAATAGTGCGTATGTTCTTCATACGTGATACGATTTACTCACAACAAGTAGTCGTACCACCTTAATTACACCTAACTATTCTCCATGTTGAGAGTCTGTACTGGAGGACGTTGCCATGAGCTACCATAGACCTTAGATGTCCCATACAGAACAAAGTGGACATATTTTAAATTTTGAACATTTTAGTTAATGAAAAGTAGTGATTTAATGCGGTCAGTATAGAGATTAAAGCTTACAATCTGAAAGAGGTCTGCAATGTAGCAGCCCTGTGGAGTAGGGCAGTGGCGGCGATTAGGGGGGGCCAGGGGGGGCAGTTGCCACCCCCACTTTCTGGGAAAATATGATTAAATTATTCACTTTTTTTAGCATAGTAACACTTGCATACTTTTAAAACTGATTTGCACAATTGTAACGTAGCTATAAGTGGGAACTATGGTGGTACACATGTTCGGCGCGACATTGTAGTAGAGAAGGAGACTCCGCCTTCGCACGCGATATCTGACGACAGTTGACGATCGTAGCCAAACCCAGTGACATGTGCACTGCCTCATCGTAAACATCTCTCTGCGCGCCAGTACTGTACGCAAACTGTAACTTGGCTTCTGGTGAGCGGGTGGTCGGCTTACTTCACATCAACCCGGCAGCCGACAAGCCGGCATTCTTGCCCGGCCGACACGAGATGCACGCCACCCAACAGCTACACGGCATGCCGTGCCATGTCGTGACAGCCTTCCGTCTGCAGTTGCCGTCCCAGACTGCAAATGGAGCACCATCAGTTATTAGCGTGGCTTGTCTTGTACAGACGTTTGAAGAGAAGAAGAAGGTTGCATTGGGTTCATCGACTCAATACGAGAATAGACGAAGTGGATGCATTCTCTGTCCTTTTTGAGGAATTAAGGAGAGATAAGTTTTTATTTATTTTCGGTTGAGTTTATGGACATTTGATGACTACGTGCGCGAATGAAGAGTTCCATTCAGCACAGCAACACATCCTTCTGGGAATGTTTCCAGCCTATACAGATGTTAGAAATTACAATCCGATGAGTGGAAAAACCAATAGTTAAAAAATTTAAAAAAGATTTGTTATTCTAAAGAATGTGCATTTTTCAAATCATATTAAAAAAAGTAAAACATAGGTTAAAAATCGAACGACCCAATACATGAATTTTCAGATTTTTGTGATAGCGTGGAGGATTTGGAACATGTCCGTGAAAATTGCTCCACTGCTTGTTCGTAACGCTTTGTGTCGGTAGCGAGTGAGAGATTATTTTTCTTTTGCATTTGTTAAGTGCTTGTTAGTGATAAAGGGTTAAACACGACGCATATGATTGTGATTTACTAGGGTGAGCGGCAGTATTAGTTTTATCCCATGACATTTTACATTTCTTAATTTCAGAAACAATTTGCATAGACCTTAACTGAAATTCCACTACCTCATCGTTTTCAAATAATTCCAGAGTTGGAACTATCCCGCTAACTAAAAAAAAAGGCATATGTAGACTGGATTTTCTGTGTGGTGCATTAATGAGCTATACCTCTACAGGTACGATGGCCGAAGCAAGGAGAATACAAAATGTAGACACGGAATGGCAAGAAATGCATTTCTGAAAAAGAGAAATTTGTTCACAGCAAATATAGATTTAAGTGTTAGAAAATCTTTTTTGAAGGTATTTGCCTGGAGTGTAGCCTTGAATGGAAGCGAAACGTGGACGATAAATAGTGAAGACAAGAACTGAATAGAAGCTTTTGAAATGTGGTGTTACAGAAGAATGCTGAAATTTAGATACGAGTTTCTGAATAGAATTGGGGGATAAAAGAAGATTGTGGCATAACTTGAATAAAAGGAGGTAGCAATTGATAGGACACATTCTGAGACATCAAGGTATCACCAATTTATTACTGGAAAGTAGTGTGGAGGTAAAAACTGTAAGAGGGAGACCATGCGATCAGTACAGTAAGTAGTCCAAAAGGATGTAGGTTGCAGTAGTTATTCTGAAATGAAAAGGCTTGCACAGGATAGAGTAGCATGGAGAGCTGCATCAAACCAGTCTTCGGACTGAAGACCACAACAACAACCTCTACAGGATCAAGCTTCCTTTTCTTGTAAACGCAGCAACTAAACACTGGCAGCAACAGCACGGCTAAGCAACAAAGGAAATGACAAATGCAGTCTACGCTGCACAGTTGGCAACGAACATCTGCAACTCGCTACGCCACGAAATCTACCGACTGCTGCCGAGAGTTTCCGAGAGGTGGCCCGCAAGCCAGGTTACAGCTTCCGGATAGTACTGTTCCAGCACAAAGGTTGTCCTCTGTGTTTGTCATAGTCCTGGTCAAATTGAATGCAGTTGTGTTTGTGTACGCACTTTTGTGTCTTGTATTGAAGCTACTTACTCCAAAACTGGTGGAGATGCTCACGGATTGATCACATGTATTACCAAGTTTGAGTTTATTTTTGTATTGAATATTATGAAGTACTTTTTTGAAAAAACTAACATTCTTTCAAAGTACATACAGAATCATGATGTATCCATTCATGAAGTAGTCCAGGTGGCTGACAGCGTAGTTATGTCCATAAATTGTTTCAGAAATGAAGAAGAGTTCCAAAAGTTTTTTTACTGAAGCAATTGATTTTTGTGAAAGACATGGTTTTAAGGGGCCAACAGCTCAACGCAAAAGAAAACTTCCACAAAAAATAGGAGGAGGAGATGTTAATCCTGAATATGATTCTCCTGAAGCCTACTTTAAAAAAAAAAAAACATTTTACTACCCTCTGTTAGATACACTCAGTGAGAACATTAGGTCACGATTTGGAAAAAAAAAAAAAAAAAAAAAAAAAAAAAAAAAAAAAAAAAAAAAAAAAAAAAAAAAACAGCTGGCTCTACTCTGCAACATGGAACTACTGCTGACGGCTTCGATGAAGAACAACTCAATTTGTAACGACCGTATCAAAGAAGCATGTTTTGCTGTGAATTCCGCATTTGGTTTGGAAAATAATAATTTAGTCTCAGAAATCAATGTATTTTCAAGAAAGAAGCATGATTCAGACCAAATACATCGTCATCTTGTGCCAAATTTGGTTTCACAATTTAAGTCTGAAAATGTTCACAACCAGTATGTATTCCCTAATTTGTTCAAGTTACTGCAACTGTTTTTGACTATCCCGATGTCCACGGCAGACCGATCTTTCAATGTCATCAAACGGATCAAAAACTACTCGTGGAATTCTATGCTTCAAGAACGTTTAACACATTTAGCTATACTAGCCATTGAAAAAGATGCGGCTAAAAACGTCAAATTAGAAGAATGTGTAGAAATTTATGCCAGGCAGAAAACAAGGCACATAGCTTTGTCTTAAAGCAATTATGCTTTTACAAGACGTATCATGTTAAATTACGCTATTGTCTGTTATTTTTGTTTATAATTTAACTAATGTTCCTTTGTTTGTAACAGTTGTATTTTACTAGACAACTTCATTAAACAACTTATGGCAATTACAATTGTATATTATCTTTTGTTTTTCCTCGCATTTGGTGTTATAGGCCTTTAGGTGCAAAAATCAAACTATAACATGAAACAATTTCTTACAATGCCATTTTTAGTTTTAGATTTTATTTCCCCCCCCCCCCCCCCCCACTTCTAACGTCCAATCGCCGCCACTGGAGTAGGGTATCTTTCCTACGAAAAATTATCGTTGGCTGAAGGCCAAAGTAGTTGTAATGGCTGCTTAGTGCGCTAGTCTGGGACGGGTAGTGCCCGGGGAAGGTCAGCTGCGAGAGAGAATGGTCGCAGAGCCTGCTGCGGAATTTGTATTCGGTTGTTAATATGCCGAAGAGATTCGGTAATTAATTGAGTGGAGGTAAACCGATTGCTGCGCGATAATTTACAGTAGCACTCATTCTGTTTTCTCTGCTTTCGAAAGTTCCTCTTTATTTGCACTGAGGTATTGTTAGGCTACAGACAAGAAGTCGGACAATTCAGCGAAATAATCAGTATATTCTAAAAATATCACACAGAATTAAGAGGTAGCATCTTACATCCAGGGTTGCCAGACGTCCCGGATTTTACTGGACAGTCCCTTATTTGCATTAGATGTCCCGCGTCCCGGACATTTCTCAACCGGGGCACCTCTTGTCCTGTAGTTTGACTTGATTTGTGCCAGCCTTTTACGTTGTTCTTCACTTTTCATTGTTGGTAGCTCGAACTTAGAAGCATGATTTCTCGCGAGTTGCGAGAAACTAAAGAAAACGGATCCGTATACTCGTACAGCTACTGTTGCATTTTGGTAGTGGCTATGGGAGGGAAAGGTAGTGTGGAAGAGCCTACGAGCAAGAAGAAAAGATTGTGTGTTTTTCGAAAGGAGTTACGCGAAAACGATTTAAAAGACTGATCAACAAATGACAGTGAGAGTTAATATAAATCATTGTGCAGATTTTGTAAAAAGCGTTTCTCCATTGCACATGGGGGACGTAAGGGTGTCACGCAACATGCACGTGGAGCTGACCACAAAAGGAATAGAGTATGTGTCGTTTCGTTGACATCCGTAAGCTATTTCTTTGTTGTTAAAAACAGTACGGAGTCTCAGAAGATAAGTTGCATTACACAAAAAGTTTATTATTATTTATAACTCTAGAGTGGCAGCAATGATGCAGATACTACCAGTGTTTCTTAAATGTTCATTGTTGTCGCGGTAATGAAGGTGCCGTATTTACGCTTTAGCTATTCCTCTATTAAGGTTTAGCAGTAGTGTCAATGAGGTTTATGATCTTCTAGCACATAGCTGCATCTACCTAAATAAAGTTTTATTACAAAGTGCGTTCCCGTGCAGGATTGCACCTCGCTGCCAGTCATGTAAGTAGGCTTAAATTGTCCAGTTTTCTCCGAAAATCAATTTTGAGGCTCTTTTTATAGATTATTAACTGTGTAAAAGGGAAGAAATTGTAATTCTAGATTGTGCAAGTCATAGTTCGGAGTCTGGATTTGAGCGGCAATGAATCAAATTTTCTGAGACCGTGCCAATTTTTACGTTAGAAAAGAAGGGAAAACTCCATACTAGCAGCAACCGACACCGATAAAGTCTATAAAAAAAATCTTTTCTGTAGGGCGTTTTACCTCATTATGACTCAACACTATTGGCTGAACGCATTGGCTCTCTGAAAGACACCTAATGATTGGATGTCTCGTCGGTACCAACAACTGCACATCAACGAGAAGCTAGCGACATTTAAAACTAGGATATTCAGCCTTTACTGAGATAATAATGCCAAAATCGCTAGTAACATTATTTTATTCATTATCGGTTTCCACATTTCTGGTCGGCATCCTCTCATCTGCAAAGTTTCAAGCGACATTCGTTTTTTATCAAGCTCGCCAAAACAGTAAATAAAATTTAACCGACATTAGTAGTCACAGTAATATTTATTATGGTTTTATTTAAGAAGGATCCAATTACTTTTACCTATTTGGTTAACGGAGATTAGGTTACTCTTGCCGTGCTTATGAAAGTTTTCCACTGTGTGAACCAGAACCAGTCGTACAATGCACTCGAGTGCGGGAATAAGCTTTGACGATTAAAGGATAGTAGCCTGAGGTAGAACAAAAGCTGAAGCCATTGTGAAAGGAGCTCTTGCCCCTCATATGGTGAATAAGGTGACTGAACAACTGAAATGTATACATTACTTTTCAATTTCTATAGACACATCAAACAGAAGTAATCCCAAATTTCATCCTGTACGTATTCAGCATTTTTCTTTGAATGAAGGTGTTATGTCAAACTTAAATGACTTCATCGAACAACTCCGTGAGTCAGCAGAGTCAATAGCAAAGTGTGTTGAGGACTCTTTGAACAAACATGGTCTTTCAATAAATTATTTGTCAGCATACTATGCAGGCAACACAAACGCTAATTTTGAAAAAAGTAAATAAATAAATAAAACATTCAGCATTTGTTTTGTTGAAAGAAAAGAATAATAAATTGATAAAACTGCACATATTGTTAATAATGCTTCAAGCATGCATTGGATTCTTTAGAGGTTGATGTATAAAGCATAGTTTTTAAAGTGTACTCGCACTTGTCAAACTCAGCAGTTCGTAGGGAGGAACTGAGAAATATAACAGAATCTGTAGAAAAAGAATGGCATGAACATCTAAAACAACTCGTTGGTTAACGCTGAGTTCTGCAGTAGACAGGCTGATAGAATGCTGGACAGTTTTGATGTGTTATTTCGTCAGGGACAGCTGTACCCAAAGCTTTGAGAAAGTTACTAAACTTTCATGACTGAGACAGTGATGTAAGCGAACATAAATATAACGTGAAAATTGCCTTATACTTTGCAGGTCATATCTCAAAATGTTTTGAAGCAGCTAGGAAAAAAGTACAAATACAGACTTCAACAGCCCTTGATGCACATGAAGTAATGCGGATACTGAGAGAACAGTTAAATAACAGAATCTCAGATGAGTTTTTGCTCATTTTGTTTCCGATGCACTTATGGAAATTACCTATGAGAGAAGAGGAGGACTACAAATAATTTTGTAGAGTTTATTCAAACTGCATTAAATTATTTGCAGAAATGGTTTGACTTTCCTGATGAAAATCCTGTAAGCTGTACGGAATGTCTGACTCTACAAAAGCAGGAATGTTTTGATAAATTTAATAACCTTGTTAGGAAGCTGAAGTTATAAACCTGTATTAATTATACCTGTGTAAGCTGTATGACGAATAGTCTATTATAAAGTCTACAATTTCATTTATTGTTAGTTGTAAGAGTGGTATGAGTTTAAGTGACAAGTGTTCAAAAATACTTCAGAGTGTGGAGGAATATCAAGGGGAAAATTTCTGAAGGTTGTTTCCTTTTGTTTAAGTATTCCTCGCTCAAATGCCTTTGTAGAAAGATTATTTTCCCATATGAACATTAACTGGTCTGATACGACAAACAAATGTTCAGTGGATTTGATCAGATCATAACTGTTTATTTCTGTAAACTTATGATCTATCTCTTGCTGTGAGTTCATGATAAGGTAATAAATGATACAAACCAGCTCAAAGCTGTAATGAGTAGTGATTAATATGTGTAATTTTGAACAACAAATAAAAATGTACTTGGGTAAGCTATTAAAATGGCATGGCATTGACTGGATTATTTGATAAAAACAGGTATGAAATGTGTTCATATTTACTAATGCCCAGTGCAATAAAACATTAATTACGAATACGCTAGAATACATTCACCACCTTAAAGTCCGGTCCTGTCCCTTATTTTGGACCTAAAATCAGGTCCAGTCCCTTATTTTGATTTTTAAAATTTGGTAACCCTGGTTACATCTTACCAAACAGTTACTGATTCTTGCTGCAGGAAACACATAAGAAAAAGAGAGGAAACATCGAAAACAAGGAAATAATTCGACCAGCCTTTAACGAGAGAGAGAGCGTATTAAGGGTGTTTCATGAAAATATCCGTTGGTCATGCGTATAGTAGACAGAGCCCGAAACAGGGGCGGCACAAAAACTAAAACAAAAATATTTTAGTAATCATCGCGCCTATCGCCTGATATGCAAACCGTTGCATATTTATTAAATTCGCCACTGAATGCGATTACTTTACTTTAATCGCGAATACCTGTTCGGTGAAACTGTGAAGTTCGTGTCGGTCAACGATAAATATCACCAAGTCTGAATATGGCAGCTACTTCTGCACAATAAGCGATCGCGGACCTGTCCTCCTAAGAACTGCAAGCATCTAAAGCAACTGAGGGCGGTCACGTCTCTCACGCTAGTTTTGCTAACGCGAGTTTCTCATCGCTGTTTTTTTCCGCCGGCAAAACTAGTGTCGTCGTACCAGCCTGATACAGAGTACTATGAAGAGTTTGTTCCGACCCGCAAGGTCCGATATCACGACTTCTAGGGTGGAGGTCTGCCGTGGCGGCAACTCTTCAGAGAGGGCGGGAACAGAAGTGTCCTTCCGCGAAGAAGACGTGTTTGAATTTAACGGCTCCGGCAGCCTTTGTGGCTGATCGTCATGTTGTCAACGTAATATATTATTTATTACATCATCCTGAAAATTATTTCGCCCCCACGAGACGATGGTCCTTTGGTCTGGCAAGCAGACGGTGATTCTAGATTGTCGGGGAAAATTAGTTTTATGTGATTTAATTGGCGATTAATTTTACTAACTTCCTGAATATTAATCGGACCGTACTATGTAATATATCAAACGATTCGTCATTTTTCATAAGACTGGAATCCTTCGTTAGAAATTTAAGAATAATTTCATTTATGCCCACTCTCTCTGTCGTAAAGGCTGTCCATGTGGTTCATGACACTTTTGTGTTGGTCTGAGAAAAGTTTAAGCTCTAGAAAAGTGATTCCAAAAATTTGTATAAAAAGATGAATAATGTATGTCAAGAGACTTCCTTCATACATTAACGATTTATAACAAAAATATCCGTGATTTTTGTCAGTTGTCAAGAGAGAAGTATTGTTAAAATAATAACGACATTTAGTTATTTAATTGTAAACCAAAAACTAGTTTTCTTGAAAAGATAAAATTCTCATTTTTAGTAGAAGTATTTCGTAGTTTTGTGGTTTCCGAATCGTATATTTCACTGCGTACGTTTCGAGAAGAAATTAGCAGCAAGCACTTTATCTTAGTTTTGTATTGCACCAGAAAATGCAGAAATTTCTTTTCTAAGAGCTGATGTAATTACAAGATGAGGCGAGTTGTTTATTTCATACAGGAGCCACAAACATAGGATGTTGTTGGACAGTTCTGCCAAATCAATATGCTCTCAGATTAAAGCAGTGATTCAAAATTGTAATAAGACAAAAGAAATAATTGATTTGTAGAGTATCTGTTCTGCTATGTTGTTTCAATAAACTGTTACAATACAACGACCATTGTAGTACAGTTACAAAATTCCTTCACGTTTAGGTCAAATCTTTGTTGTGCCGCGATTCAGCTGCACTGTTTGCATTATATTACGTGAAACGGTCCTTTCACTGAGTACAATAATTTTGCGTGCACAAAAGAATACAAGAGAAGAATGTAAATTACTTTTTGAAGAGTGTCTAAATGCTTCGACAAAGTATTAATAGATTTACAGGAGAACTACGAAGAGTTAACATTGTGACGACAACAATGATGACTCTAGTTTCATGTTTTACCATTCTTAGGTCTATTGTCAGGTAACGAGCAGCATAATCAAGCTAACAAAAAATTTTCATATAATTATTCCGCTAGCATTATTAATACAGACTTTATGAATCAAGTTTTCTAACAGACAGTTTCACTATAGCGACAGTGTCAATAGAGACGTCAAAGCTTACAACTTTGACTGTTTTATATATGCAGTTAAAAAATTAAAGTAATGTTTTCCTTTTTATGAAACTGATAATACCAGCTAGTGTGCCTGAAAATGTTGTGCTTTATCAAGTGTTCTTACAGAAACTATGATGAAAGCAACTTATATTTACACTGATTGTAAAATTTTATCTTAAAGTTCTTTCACATTAGAAATTATTAGATTTTTTCATAAATTAAGCTTTTCTTATGAAAAGATTTCTGCATCTCAAAAATGAGAGCTCACGATGAAATAGATGTAATTTCGTAATTCAGCACTGTTACTTTGGAAACATTCAAGGTACGGACATCTATTTCTTAAGTAGGGAATTATAGAAGTGAAGAAATAAATGTTAGTACTTGCTATATACTTTCCATTGCCAGGCCACTGAATTACCAAGCAAAACTTGTAGATTTACGATACTGAACCTGCCGAGAACTGAGTTACAACTACACAAAATTAATATAATTTTGAAGAAATTACGCTTGTTGGTCTTCTGGGCTCGTGTCCCGCAGAGCCAAAGGAAACGACACCAACAAACCTCCTGCTACGTAGAATTCTTTTGAGCTTGAAACAGCACCTCGGGGAATAATGTAATGTGACCTTGGGCGTGCACCTGTAAACATGCTTCAGCAGAGAACAGAAGGGTGATGTGAGTAGGCGACAGAGGGACCACAACATGCCGGAAAAAACAGTGTTTATAACGAGAGAGGTACGTGATTATCGGCAATACAGTAGTGCATTTATCACATACCTCAGGGAACACTTGATCTTTCAATGTCTAGTGTAACTGGTCAGCTACATACCTTATTTTTCCCATTGTCTCTCAGACTGATCATTTTCCTTTTCACAAATTCATTTGTACCTGCTTGTATACATAGTGTTACATACGCTAATAGCTCGTCCTGGAAATTTTAAATTGCAGAGTACTACTGAATCATTTCGACAGGTAGCTGCATTGAATTACTCCTAACATGTGCGTTTGTTTACTTTAGTATTGCATCTTTCTCACGTAAAAGTAGTCAATCACATACTACTGTTGCATTATCAGTTACTTTCTGTAAACATGAGAGGAATAATAGTGACATAACTGCATCGGGTACATTATGTAAGCACTATATAGCTGACCATCTACGAATTTCTTTTTTTGTTTCTTTTTCTTCTGTTGTTGTTATGGTCTTCAGTCCGAGACTGGTTTGATGCAGCTCTCCACCCTACTCTATCCTGAGCAAGCCTTTTCATCTCCTCATAAGAATGGCAACCCACATCCATTTGAATCTGCTTACTGTATGCGTCTCTTGGTCTCCCTCTGCGATTTTTACCCCATACACTTCCCTCCAATGCTAAATTTACGATTCATCAATGTCTAAGAATGTGTCCTACGAAGCGATTCCTTCTTTTAGTCAAGGTATGCCAAAAATTCCTTTTCTCTCCAATTCTGTTCAGTACCTCTTCATTCGTTACGCGATCTATCCACCTAATCTAGAGCATCATTCTGTAACTTCACATTTCAAAAGCCTCTATTCTCTTCCTGTCCATCCTGTTTATCGTCCATGTTTCACTCCCGTACAAGGCAACACTCCACACAAATGTTTTCAGAAAAGACTTCCTTACACTGAAGTTAATATTCGATGTTAGCAAATTTCCTTTTTTTCAAAAACGCTTTTCGTCCCATTGCCATTCTGCATTTTATATCCTCTGTACTGCAACCGTCATTTATTATTTTACTACCCAAGTAATAAAACTCATCTACCTCCTTTATTGTCTCATTGCCTAATCTAATTCCTTCAGCATCACCTGAATTTCTTAGACTGCACTCCATTACCCTAGCTTTGCTCCTGTTAATGTTCATCTTATTGCACCTTTCAGCACACTGTCCATTCCGTTCAACTGCTCTTCCAGGTCCTTTGCTGTCTCTGACAGAATTACAATGTCATCAGCTATTCCAAATTTTGCTTGCTTTGCTTCACCGCCTGCTCGATGAACAAATTGAATAACATCGGAGAAAGGCTTCAACCCTGTCTTACTCCCTCCGCAACTAATGCATTCCTTTCATGCCCTTTGAGTCTGATAATTGCGGTCTGGCTTTTGTACAAGTTGTAAATAACTCTCATTTTCCTTATTTTACCCCTGCTGACTTCAGATTTGAAAGAGCGTATTCCAATCACCATTGTCGAAAACTTTCTCCAAATCTACAAAAGCTAAAAATTTAGGCTTGCCTTTCCTTAATCTATCTTCTAAGATAAGTCGTAAAGTGAGGATTGCCTCCCGGGTTCCTACGGTCCTCGTGAATCCAAACTGATTTTCTAAGAAAAGTAATGCATAATAATTTTAAGGATTTTTTTTTTCAATGTTTTACTCATTATATACGCACTATACATTAATCGTGGTAGTTTTTATAGCTACACATAAAAAGTCATGCAATAAAGGATTAACACATCACAAAGAAAGAATTGCAACAGTAGTATCTCCTTTACTTGTTTCTGTCTAATAAGCACTCTAAATAATTCCAATTCTCAAGAGCATAATACTCTACTTGAAAAATATGAAACTGATATTCTGCGCTCTTGCATCTTTTGGCTGCTATGGTTTTCCTTCTTGCTTGACTGGAATATCCCTGGCTAAGTCGATGGGAGTGTAGACATATTTTGAACGTTATTACAATTGCAGCTGCTGTAGCAGTCGCAGGTTAAGAATATATGTGAGATCGTGGTGAAGAATACTATTGTACAGTTATAAATAGCGAACCACACCGCCCCCCTGCCGCTCCCCCTTTATTTTTTTAATTTTATTTATTTATTTGTATAAATAATATTTTAATAATAGACAGAGTTCTGATTGGTACGAATAAATTATCTGTTGAGCTCGCGGAAGACGCCGCGGCCAGTGCGCAGAAACGTATTCTCTGGTTGTGGGCAGGGTGAGTTCCATTCCTTTGTTTTCGGTGGGGTGGCCGACTCGTTGCACGTTGCCTGATAGCCCATATAGGCCCCTAAAATTAGGATTCTGCCTTCCAAAAATTATGGAAATTTGGAAACTATTTTAATCACTCAAGTTGGCCTCTGGTATGGATTACCTGAGTTTGTCCCGATTTCTGGGTGGAGCTTCAGCTGTGATGAAAAGATTACCGCCTAAATTTCGAACTTTTTGAATTCCTCGAAAACTAAGAGTGTAATAAAAAAAGCTAATGTTACAAAAATGTAGAGCATTAAATTCCGCATCGGTTGAGTACCAAAACGTAGCTATTTGATGAAATTTAACCAGAGAAAATTCTACGTCAAAAATTGACATTTTTTCACACTTACCGAAAAACACCAACATAGTCGGTATAAGACGTGCAGCATTTGAAAATTGGCTTGTTTGACTAAAATTTTATAAGAGGAAAGTTCTACATCATCAAATTGTGTTTTTGAAATGTCAATGCAATTCACGAAACATCTTAAGTAAAAATCGTCCTTTTCAATTACATGTGAATTACAAACTTAAGCTTTCCATTCAGGGATTTTTTTTTAATATTCACACTTTTATTTATTTCATTTTACTGCTACACAAAACGACATTAATTAAATTTGTTTCGAAAAATATGAAATTAGCAGGAATAATACTATACGAAGGAGGGAAAAATGTAAGTGATTAGGGTATTAGTAAATATGCATAATGTTTATTGTTGTTTTATTAATAAGAAAGGAATGTCATTCAATTAACAATAAATTGAGATACATGTGATTATATAAAGCACAAAGTACACTATTATAGATTAATGTTTCACTGAGTATAACTTGGCTGTTTCTTTCCTTAATTTTAGACTGTTGCACCTATACTCGCTTGGAGGAAGGTCCAAACAACATTAACTATAACTCTTCCACTAGAGATTCCACCGAGGACATTAATACGTAAATGTCATTATCTGTGTCAGTGTCAGTAACAGGGTTGTCATTGGTAACATTAGTGCAGGATTGGCCTCTGCATAGTTTGCAGGCGGTAGTCACTTAATGCCGTTTTTCTTGCAGGAACAACTTCCGTGGCACCCTGTACCGCATGTGCAGTGAATGGTTTTCAACAGTTCCGTAGCTGCTGCCTCCTTAGTAGTGGGAACTGACAAGAGACCTACTTTTTAAGCCTCCCATCACTATTCCAGTGGATTAGAAGGTTGTTTTTCCAAACTTGCACCTGAAAATACATTCTCGGGGAATGCTGTTGAGCAGCTGCTCCTGTAGAAGGCAAGGAGACGAGGATGAATGAAGTCTTTGATACAGATTTTTCAAAAATTAGGAAGCGAAGCACATTTAATGACTGTTTAATCCCCGCAGTACAGGACCGCAGTAAACTTCTGTCCAGCTTTATCAATCTCGTAAACAGTAGCACTGGAATTGCCGGATAGCTCTGATGCATTTTGCAACGTGGTTTTCGTCCCCAGTTCCTTCAGGAGTTTCACTTTTCCTACGCCTAAAAATGACGAAGTTGTGTTGCAACCACTGAAGGCATGTAAGAACAGAATGTTGTCCTTTGTTTGAGTCAACTTGAAATTGATGGGACTGTAAATTACGTCGCCTTTTTAGTAGAAAAATGTTGGGGGACGGTGGGGCTGAAGCTGTTAGTATCACTAGAAGGTCGATGTCTTCGACAACGACAACAAGGTCATCAGCTGTAGTTACTATTAGAGTATCGGCGTCCTCAGAACCTTGCTTGACACTGAAGTGCTCACTTTCAAGTTATTCAGTTAGTAAGGATATGAGCCGCTGTTTATTTTGTTCATTGGATAGATATAAGTCTTTCTCCATGGTTACTGACGTTGATACATTGCACGTGACAATTGGTGAAGATCTTTTAGTGGCTCTGGGTAGCCGCTCAACTGATTTCGTGTTTCTGTTACTTGTAACATCAGAGAAGTCATCAAACACGATCGTTACCTTCCTCCCATACTAACACTTGATGTAATCTACATACTTTGCAATTAGGGAAGAAGAAACTTTATTTGCTTCTCATGCCACTCTATGCTATAGAAATCCTCCCTCTACAACGAACTCTGTCTTTCCGAAATCAATTGGATCTTTAAATGGATCAAATAACTTGTAAAACACGGACTTTTGTGTTTCCGCATACCCACGTCGTCAAAGATAGAGGATATGGAGCTAGCTTGTACTCAAAATAGTGCTGAAGTTCTTCATTGGATTTTTTGTGGAACGCTATTGTGTAAGTAATCATTGAACAGAAATAATAAAATACGATGTTGAGTGTTAACATGTGATTCACGTGTAAGTCAACAATGGCGATATTTTCTGATCAACAAGGTTTTTTTCCGTTCGACTGACATTTCAGAAACGTGCTGCACGTCTTACACCGACGACGTTAATGTTTTTAGATAAGTGTGAAAAATTGACAGTCTTTGACGTAGAATTTCTCTGGTAAAATTTCATAAAATGGCTACGTTGTGGTACTCAAACGATGCGAAATGAGGAATTTAATGCTCTACATTTTGTATAACCTTAGCTTTTTCGTTTAAACGCTTAGTTTTCGAGGAATTAAAAAAAAATAGAAAAAGTCCGAAATTTCGGTGGTTTTCTTTTCATCGCAGCTGAAGCTCTACTCAGAAATCGGGGCAAACTTATATTATTCATACCAGAGGCCTACTTTACAGATTAAAACAGTTTCCAGATATCCACTAATTTTTGGAAGGCAACCCCCTTTTTGGAGTTAGTTTTACTGGCCTAATACGCTTCGTCTGTTAGTAGACTGTCAGCTGCGTCCCGCGATCACTAGGCAACACGCAATTGAGGCGGCCGCCCCTCCAGAGCAAAGGAATGGACTCACCCGGCGCCCAAGTCAAGACATCAGGAGCAGCGACTTCTTGCACGAGATCTACCAGTCATCTGTGGAGGTAATTCAGTGAATACCAACCGTGTGAGAAGCCTGGCGAAAGGATTTCTTTTAATATATGAAGATGTTATATTTCTGGTCCACTCCCATGAACCACAGACATTGCCGAGGTGGGGTGGCTTGCGTGCCTCAACGATACAGATAGCCGTACCGTAGGTGCAACCACAGCGGAGGGGTATCTGTGGAGAGGCCAGACAAACGTGTGGTTCCTGAAGAGGGGCAGCAGCCTTTTCAGTAGTTACAGGGGCAACAGTCTGGATGATTGACTGAGCTGGCCTTGTAACATCAGCTAATGTGGCTTTGCCACACAGCTACTGCGAACGGCTGAAAGCAAGGGGAAACTACAGCCGTTACTTTTCCCGAGGACATGCAGCTCTACTGTATGAAAATATGATAATGGCATCCTCTCGGGTAAAATATTCCGGAGGTAAAATAGTCCCCCATTCGGATCTCCGGGCGGGGACTACTCAGGAGGATGTGATCATCAGGAAAGACAATACTGGCATTCTACGGGTCGGAGCGTGGAATGTTAGATCCCTTAATCGAGTAGGAAAATTAGAAAATTTAAAAAGGGAAATGGATAGGTTGAAGTTAGATATAGTGGGGATTAGTGAAGTTCGGTGGCAGGATGAACAGGATTTCTGGTCAGGTGAGTACAGGATTATAAATACAAAATCAATTGGGGGTATCACAGGAGTAGGATTGATAATGAATAAGAAAATAGGAATGCGGGTAAACTACTATGAGCAGCACAGTGATCGCATTATCATTGTCAAGATAGATACGAAGCCAACATCGACAACAGTAGTACAGGTTTATATGCCAACTAGCTCTGCCGATGATGAGGAAATCGAAGAAATATATGAGGAGCTAAAGGAAATTATTCAGACAATTAAGGGAGAGGAAAACTTAATTGTTATGGGAGACTGGAATTCGGTAATAGGACAAGGAAGGGAAGGGAGGATAGTAGGTGAATATGGTCTGGGCAAAAGGAATGAAAGAGGAAGCCGCTTGATAGAATTTTGCACAGAACATAATTTAGTTATAACAAACACCTGGTTCAAGAATCACAAAAGAAGGTTGTATACGTGGAAGAGACCAGGAGACACTGGAAGATACCAGATAGATTTTATAATGGTAAGACATAGATTTCGGAACCAGGTTTTACAGTGTAAGACGTACCCAGGGGCAGATATAGACTCTGACCATAACTTGTTGGTTATGAACTGTAGGCTGAAACTAAAGAAACTACAAAAACCTAGGAAAATAAGGAGATGGGACCTGGATAACTTGAAGGAACCTGAGGTTCTTAAGAATTTCAGAGGGAGCTTTAGGCAATTGACAGAAACAGGGGAAATTAAAACAGTAGAGGAGGAATGGGTAAAATTGAGAGATGAAATAGTGAAGGTAGCAGAGGACAAAATAGGTAGGAAGGAAAGACCTACAAAAAATCCTTGGATATCACAGGAGATATTAAATTTAATCGATGAAAGGAGAAAATATAAAAATGCAGTAAATGAAACAGGCAAAATGGAGTACAGGCGACTAAGAAATGAGATTGACAGGAAGTGCAAAATGGCTAAGCAGGAGTGGCTAGAAGGCAAATGTAAGGATGTAGAAGAATGTATAAATAAGGGAAAAATAGATACAGCCTACAGGAAAATAAAAGAAACATTTGGAGATAAGAAAAACAGCTCTATGAATATCAAAGACACTGATGGAAAACCAGTTCTCAGCAAAGAAGGGAAAGCTGAAAGGTGGAAAGAGTATATAGAGGGGCTCTACAAAGGAAATGAACTTCGAGACAATATTCTAGGAAGGGAAGAGGATGTAGATGAAAATGAAATAGGAGGTACTGTACTGAGAGAAGAATTTGACAGAGCCCTGAAAGACCTGAGTCGAAATAAGGCCCCTGGAGTAGATGATATTCCCTCAGAGCTACTGAAGTCTCTGGGAGAAGCAGCCATGACAAAATTGTTTCACCTGGTGTGTAAGATATATGAGACAGGTGAAATACCCTCAGATTTTAAGAAAAATGTTATAATCCCCATCCCTAAGAAAGCAGGTGCAGACAGGTGTGAAAACTACAGAACCATTAGTTTAATAAGTCATGGTTGCAAAATATTAACGCGAATTATATACAGAGGGATGGAAAAGCTGGTAGAAGCCGATCTCGGGGAAGATCAGTTTGGGTTCAGGAGAAATGTAGGAACACGGGAGGCAATACTCACTTTACGGCTTATCCTAGAAGATAGATTAAGAAAAGGCAAACCTACATTTCTAGCTTTTGTAGATTTGGAGAAGGCTTTTGACAATGTTGATTGGAATAAACTCTTTCAAGTTCTGAAGCAAGCAGGAGTAAAATATAGGGAACGTAAGTTTATTTACAACTTGTACAAAAACCAGACAGCGGTTGTCAGAGTTGAAGGGCATGAAAGGGATGCAGTGGTTGGAAAGGGAGTAAGACAGGGTTGTAGCCTTTCTCCAATGTTGTTCAATTTGTACATTGAGCAAGCTATAAAGGAAAGCAAGGAGAAATTTGGAGAAGGAATTAAAGTTCAGGGTGAAGAATTAAAAACATTGCGTTTTGCCGACGACATAGTAATTTTGTCAGATACAGCAAAGGACCTGGAAGAGCAATTGAACGGAATGGACAGTGTGCTGAAAGGTGCATATAAGATGAACATTAACAAGAGCAAAACTAGGGTAATGGAATGCGGTCTTAGAAAATCAGGTGATGCTGAAGGAATTAGATTGGGAAACGTAACAATAAAGGAGGTAGATGAGTTTTGTTACTTGGGCAGTAAAATAACAAATGATGGTCGCAGTACAGAGGATATAAAATGCAGAATGGCAATGGGTAGAAAAGCGTTCTTGAAAAAGAGAAATTTGTTAACATCGAATATTGATTTAAACCTAAGGAAGTCCTTTCTGAAGGCATTTGTATGGAGTGTTGCCTTGTATGGGAGTGAGACATGGACGATAAACAGTGCGGACAGGAGGAGGATTGAGGCTTTTGAAATATGGTGCTATAGAAGAATGCTAAAGATTAGGTGGGTGGATCGCGTAACTAATGAGGAGGTACTGAACAGAATTGGGGAGAAAAGGAATTTCTGGCATACCTTGACTAAAAGAAGGGATAGATTGGTAGGACACATTCTTAGACATCAAGGAATTGTGAATTTAGCGTTGGAGGGAAGTGTATGGGGAAAAAATCGCAGGGGAAGACCAAGAGATGGATACAGTAAGCAGATTCAGACAGATGTAGGTTGTCGCTCTTATGTGGAGATGAAGAGGCTTGCTCAGGATAGGGTATTGTGGAGAGCTGCATCAAACCAGTCTCCGGACTGAAGACCACAACAACAACATATTTCTGGTTGTCTGGCGATAAATACAGCCAATCAATTATGAAGAGCACTTTATAGGGCAGTCATGGGTCATCGTATCTGGAACAAACAAGAAAACAGACTGCAGACTACAGGTGGTTCGAAACAATGGAGAGAAAACATTACCGGTTCGAGAGCGACTGACACAGACTGTCATCGGACGCCCTAGCTCTACCGACTCCCTGACGAGCTGGAGTTATATCCATGTTTCTCTGTGCTGACAGTTGTGAAAGCCACGAATATTAGGTCCGTGATGAAGCATTAAGGGCATTCGTCATTGTTTATTGAATCCAATTAAAATTAATTAATAGTTGACATTTCAAGCGTTGGAGCTGGTTTCCTCAAATCAGAATTGTTTATCGGCACTCTTGAAACGATCAACATTCTCCAATTGCCACAAAAATTGGGAATTTCACTTCCAATTCCTAGCCTCTCTTTCTATCTGGAGGTGTTTGGATCCAGAATCATAATTCTGTCCCTTGTATTTCGCATTTCATCACACTCGATAACCACACCGAAAACAACACACACTCAGTCTAACGATATGCACACTTTTCATGCACAGCACTAACTAAGCACTACGACATCCTATCGCACAAGTCGCGATTAATCGTCACGTAAAGAGTTATTATAATCACATAGATTGGCTTGAGTGCGTATCTAGATACATAAAGTAAGAATGTGAGGTAGTGTTGTAGTATAGCGCAGTCGTTGTGGTAACAGCATGCTTCCTAGAAGACCATTAAATTTGCTACACCAAGAAGAAATGCAGATGATAAACGGGTATTCATTGGACAAATATATTATACTAGAACTGACATGTGATTACATTTCTGCGCAATTTGGGTGCATAGATCACGAGAAATCAGAACCAAGAACAACCACCTCTGGCCGTAATAACGGCCTTAATACGCCTGGGCATTGAGTCAAACAGAGCTTGGATGGCGTGTACAGGTACAAATACCAATGCAGCTTTAACACGATACCACAGTTCATCAAGAGTAGTGACTGGCGTATTGTGACGAGCCAGTTGCTCGGCCACCATTGACCAGACGTTTTCAGTTCATGAGGACCTGGAGAATGTGCTGGCCAGGGCAGCAGTTGAACATTTTCCGTATGCAGAAAGGCCCGTACAGGACCTGCAACATGCGGTCTTACATTATCCTGCTGAAATGTAGGGTTTTGCAGGGATCGAATGAAGGGTAGAGCCACATGTCGTAACACATGTGAAATGTAACGGCCACTGTTCAAAGTGTCGTCGATGCTGATAGTCGACGCTGCTGCGAATGTCGTCGAACTGTTCGTGCAGATGGTTGTTTGTTGTCTTGCAAACGTCCTCCTCTGTTGACTCAGGGATCGAGACGTGGCTGCACGATCCGTTATAGCCATGCGGATAAGATGCCTGTCACCTCTACTGCTAGTGATACGAGGCCTTTGGGATGCACCACGGCGTTCCGTATTTCCCTCCTGAACCCACCAATTCCATATTCTACTAGCTGTCATTGGATCGCGACCAACACGAGCAGCAATGTCGCGATACGATAAACCACCATCGCGATAGGCTAAAATACGACGTTTATCAAAGTCGGAAACGTGATGGTACGCATTTCTCCTCCTTGCACGAGACATCACAACAACGTTTCACCATGTAACGCCGGTCAACTGCTGTTTGTGTATGAGAAATCGATTGGAAAGTTTCCTCATGTTAGCACGTTGTAGGTGTCGCGACCGGCGCCAACCTTGTGTGAATGCTCTGAAAAGCTAATCATTTGCATATCACAGCATCTTCTTCTTGGCCGTTAATTTCGCGTCTGTAGCACGTCATCTTCGTGGTGTAGCAATTTTAATGGCCAGGAGTGTTGATTGAAAAGTGACGTAAACGGAAATCTTTGTTGTGGAGTTGGGTGCCCTGCTCACATACTACACAACGCTGCCAAGACAGCTGCTGACGTGATGAGCGTTGTCATAGAATCCTTTTTTTCAGTTACTTCTCCATATACACAGTATGAACAGAGCGCCTAAAGGAGTTTTGTGAGTTTGTGAACATAGAGTACCATGTGTGTTTAATTATGAAATGAGTTACTCTAAATTTTATGAATACATCATACAACGGGAAGACCTTCTCTGCAAAACTCAGAAGTCAGATAAATATGTGTAGGATAACAAATTATGTGAAATTTGCACTTCACCATATTGTATTTCAGAGGAAAATTTTTCATCCCGTATTAATATTTCAAAACAAAAAATTCTGATGGTATCAGTGTTAAAATTGTAAAATATTATTACCATTTTAATGTCCTCCCTTGGGTTTTATTAAATTAATCTAGTATAAAGTGTTCATTTATTTATTTTACCAAATCAGTTGACTACAGCAGTAATTTACACAAATATTTCAGTTTTTAACGTCAAGAGAAGTGTCGTGTAGTATTCCAGTTTATGATTGACAAAATATAGTCGTTATTACTTAATTTTCCCTAGGTACAAATTCTGGCAACCCTACTTATTCCATACCGCAGCGACACACAATTGAATACAAACACTGAATTACTTACTCAACAAATTGTTTGTACTTAAGAAATATTTTATATCTAACCACTGAACTGGTAATGGTCATAACACCATGCGTACTTGAATGTAATAATGAAAAACTACTCCGTAAAGGCTCTCACGTTAATGAAAAATAACTGTCTCTTATAAACAACTACAGCCTTCAATCGCAAGTTACAATTGAATGTAACCCAGGTTTCAGTGCCACAAAGGACACCTTCTTCGGACAATAGGAGGTAAAAATGTTAAAAATTACTTGTCGAAAAATTAAAAGTACGATAATATATCTGCTGTAGGCAGATGATCGTACCATAAAAAAAGAACAGCAGCAAACAGTCGCTAAAAGCTGCATCCAGTTGCTGTGATGGTTTTTCTTCTCTTTTATAAGTGGTAGTGCTGGAAAGCACCCATACATGTGCGAATACTATACCTCGTCTATCCAAATAACATGAAACTGACCTGTAGGTTCCTTGACTTGATCGACATAGATTTATTCCATCGTAGTCTTGCGATCACACATCCGAGGAAAGAGCCGAACGAGATGGTGCTTCGGTTAAATGCCGGACAAGGCTTCTTCAGGTTAGAGGTTCAGATTCTAGCCATCCAAATTTAGATTTTCCGTTATTTTCGCAAATCTCGTAACAGTGGTTCCACTGAAAAAGACGCCATTTTTTTTCTCCACATGAACTTTTGCTCCATCTGTGATATCTCTGTCGACGGGATGTAATACCCTAAATATTCTTTTCTTCATTTTCATCCAAATACCAAGAAAAAACAACATTCACTATCGTCTTGTGCAGAGTGGAGTTACGTAACCCATTTTTACGTTAAAGTCATTAGGAAACTACTCATCAGACTAAAAGTTGTTTAATTTCGTGAAAAACACTGACGCAGCCAGGATTTTTTTCTGCCGGGGGAGCTCTTTCTTTCTTTTTTTTTCAGTTAAACCTATTGAATTTATTATTCTATGACTTATTTTTACACACACTGTCAAGTTCACTTGTGCTTGACAAATTATAGTTACGTCGTGATTTATTACATGTGTACCATTTCAAATTTCCGGTGCCGACCTGTTACAAAAAAATAAAATTAAATAGAAAATTCTTTGGGATGTGCTGGTGTGGATGGGGGGTCTTCAGCCCTATTAGCCACCCCCCCCCCCCCCCGTCGCTGCGCCGCTGGTGGACAACATCACCATTCGTATGATAATTAGAAAAAAAAAACTCATGCCACTTTCAGTTTCATCAGCCAGACAGAAACGGTCCATGTGATTACACTACCATGATTCAAACAGGCTAATATTCGGCCTAGTGTAATCAGAGAGCCCTGATAAGGGAACATGTAAAGATGAATGGAGTGATCTAACATTTACTTAAGCACATCGAGTACGAAAGAAAGTAAAGGTGAAGACAAAGATTGAAAGTTGGTGGTAATTTTGTGACAATTTTATTTCTCTTATTTTCTCATTTTATTTGTTAATTTTTGATTGCAGATGTTAGGAATAATAGTTTGTATCATAGTTTGTCTCTTATTTTGATTCATCCGTCATTTATTGGTTGAGAGATAGGTGATGGGAGGTATGGACATTGCCTTAGCAGGTGTATGAATTTCTCAACATTGTTTATCTGTGGGCTGCTTGTGGCAGAGAGAGCAAGCTGTTTAGACTAGAGGTGAGCTGTGACAGGACACAGGTCCTGTTCGCACATTAGGGGAGCATTGGAATGTCCACCTGGCTGTTTGCTTTTCGCAGAAAACTGATCAAAGTGTTGCCGCTGGCTGACTTTTTTGCGTTGCCTCCTGAGGTTGAGATGATGGGTGTGTAGTGTCGTTTTCGGACGAGAGGTAAGTGTGCGTATGGTCTCTGCCTATCTGGACGACGTCCGGCAGGGTCGCGCGCCGATAAGGACAACAGAATCCATACCCCAGGCTATGAAAATCACTGGAGCCGTCTGGCTGGCGACAGCGAGAGCACTATCGTGCTAGGGGAGGTCTAGCGTCTGAATTTTTCTAAATACCGCACGCGCACAACCGAGCAGCCACTCAATTAAAGCTGAGTTTCTCGACTGCGGTTCCTCCGCTGCGGAGAAACCGCTTTGATTTTGCGGAGGATCCGCATGTCACTCTGCAGACGGCTCGGCCCTAGGCGCTGTGGAGGTACCGCACAACCGTGACGGTTTCGAAGTGCAGCCGCACGTAGTTTGACGCCGTAGCGCACGTGCGGAGGGGCCGTGTCGCGCCTATAAACAGTTCCCATGCTGCCTAATGAGAAACAGCGCACTGCTAAACCACTGCGATTCCTCCACGACAGACGAACTGCAGGCTATAAACGCAGCCTCCTGGAAAGTAATTGCTGTCAGTGGGCACCACAATCTGAAGTCAGTCTTAGGATGATAGTTTTCTGAGTAAATAAATGGCAGGACATTCCATGTGCAGTTTTTCACTTGGGGGCGCATGTCTTGTGCTGCAGGATGTCGACACCAACAGTACTAAAATGTGGAGCCATTTTGGCGGTCACGATGGGAGGTGATGAATATCGTAGTTGCTGGCGCAGCTCAATGCCTTCCCTAAAGCCTGCGTGATAATTTGGTCTCGAGGGCAGTTCTTGGTGTGGCGAGCACAGATCAGTTTTGCTATTGGCAGAGAAATATTGGCTGACAAGCTGTTCGATCCATTATCAGGTTTATAGTTTTCATTGGGTAGTCACCCAGAAATCTGAGTTTGTTTTTCTGGGTGAGAGACAGCCAGTTAGCAGGGATTTGTGTGCCGAGAAAAGAGAGGTGGACGGTAGATCCCGTCCACAACGCTTGTAGGAATTTCCGCATTTAATTTTGTGCTGTCGTGTCCAGTGGCGGTTGGTGATTCAGATGACTGGGAGTTTACTTCTTTCAGTGCCAGATCTACAATATTTCCGAATCGGGGCTGAAACTTGATAGTGGCGCCCCCTAATAACTTGGAAATGCGCAAAGGTTGCTGTCCCCCACCTCTTTTCAAAAACTTAAATATTTGTAACTACGAAGAGTATAAATGTCGTTTACCCACAAAATCGCGACACATTCGCAAAAACAATCCAAAAGTCATTATTGTTACGGTATCTGTTAAAAACAAGGTTCTATTTTAAAAAATTGCTTTCAGTCCGACTTGAACCAATTATCTTTAACACTTTAGCACGATGCCGCAAACTGCACAACTACTCTTTCTAGATAGAGAGTACTGCTTTATTATTATTCACGATAAGATCTTCTGAAAGCACTTACTGTTGAAGCGTCTTTAATTGGTACTTACAAGGTATATTATCAAAAATAAAGTGTTTTTGATAAATCTTCAATGTGCCAAAAATATATATGAAGATTTTGGGACCATATCTTATTGGGTTTGATGTAAAATAACTTGTTGATTTTCTGTTGATGGAAGCAACTGCCAAAACGGGTAGAAGATAACAAATAAAAATACACTCCTGGCCATTGAAATTGCTACACCCCGAAGATGACGTGCTACAGACGCGAAATTTAACCACCAGGAAGAAGATACTGTGATATGCAAATGATTAGCTTTTCAGAGCATTCACACATGTTGACACGAGGAAAGTTTCCAACCGGTTTCTCATACACAAATAGCAGTTGACCGGTGTTGCCTGGTGAAATGTTGTTGTGATGCCTCGTGTAAGAAGGAGAAATGCATACCATCACGTTTCCGACTTTGATAAACGTCGGGTTGTAGCCTATCGCGATTGCGGTTTATCGTATCGTGACATTGCTGCTCGCGTTGGTCGCGATCCAATGACTGTTAGCAGAATATGGAATTGGTGGGTTCAGGAGGGCAACACGAACCGCCGTGCTGAATCACAACAGCCTCGTATGACAGGCATCTTATCCGCATGGTTGTAACGGATCGTGCAGCCACGTCTCGATCCCTGAGTCAACAGTTGGGGACGTGTGCAAGACAACAACCATCTGCACGAACAGTTCGATGACATTTGCAGCAGCATGGACTATCAGCTCGGAGACCATGGCTGCGGTTACCCTTGACGCTGCATCACACAGGAGCGCCTGCAATGGTGTATGCAAAGATGAACCTGGGTGCACGAATTGCAAAACGTCATTTTTTCGGATGAATCCAGGTTCTATTTACAGCATCACGATGGTTACTTCCATGTTTGACGATATCTTGGTGGACGCACATTGGAAGCGTGTATTCGTCATCGCCATACTGGCGTATCACCCGGCGTGTGATATGGGGTGCCATTGGTTACACGTCTCGGTTACCTCTTGTTCGTATCGACGGCACTTTGAACAGTGGCCGTTACTTTTCAGATGTGTTATGACCTGTGGCTCTACCCTTCATTCGATCCCTGCGAAACCCTACATTTCAGCAGGATAATGCACGACGGCATGTTGCAGGTCCTGTACTGGCCTTTCTGGATACGGAAAATGTTCGACTGCTGCCCTGCCCAGCACATTCTCCAGGTCACTCACCAATTGAAAACGTCTGGTCAATGGTCGCCGTGCAACTGGCCAGTCACAATACGCCAGTCACTACTCTTGATGAATTGTAGTATCGTGTTGAAGCTGCATGGGTATCTGTACCTGTACACGGCATCCAAGCTCTGTTTGACTCAATGCCAGGGGTATCGAGGCCGTTATTACGGCCAGAGGTGGTTGTTCTGGGTACTGATTTCTCAGGATCTATGCACCCAAATTGCGTGAAAATGTAATCACATGTCAGTTCTAGTATAATATATTTGTCCAATGAATACCCGTTTATCATCTGCGTTTCTTCTCGGTGTAGAAATTTTAATGGTCAGTAGTGTATTTTGCAGTCTTGGCAAAATAATGATTTTTTTCGAAGTACATCGCGGCTGTAGATTCCTACCTAAAAACGTTAACAATACGAAGGGCGAATGCTGCCTTCATGGAGGATTTACACATGCACAAGGCGAGGTGCGCTGTAGCTGCATTGTCTTTGCTTCGGGACCATTCGAGCGTAACCGCCTGAGCTCGAGTCGCCAGGAAGAGGCACTTCTACCAGCTCCAACTGCAGTGTTAAAAGCGGCTCTTCCCTATCGGCCCTCCCTGCCGCGGGAGCGCCCACATGCTTCCTCCAGGGGATTCATAAGAGAATTTGAACCTCAGCCGCGCATGCGCATTGCAACGCTGCGGCCCCTGCCGCTTCTGTTAAGCGGCCGCGCTACGATTCGTGTAAGTTCGTCTCTGCTCTCCGCGACGTAAAACCTTTCTCATGCGATAAAAATACTTTCAATGTGCGCATAAAATGATCTTTTAGAGGAATGAAACGAAGAGTAATAGTTGAATAACACTTTTATTTTATTTGTTTACTTTTTTCACGACGATCTTTTTTCCGGATGTTCATCGAATCAGGGAACACATAGGACGCACCGCCATTGATGTTGTCGCAGAGTGCGACCATAGTTAGAAATTGACCATTTGTGGCCACATTGATTTAATTCGCTTAGAAGCACCTCTATGTGCAGCCGGTATTATTGTTTGGATGTGAGTTGCCGTAGTTCGAACTCACACAAAATTCCATATTTTGTGCTTAGTAGAGATTTGGTGCATTTGTGTAGGTGTGAAGGACACTTTGCACTTGATCGCCTAATCTGCTGCTGAGCACCCGACGCATTAATGACGGTAATTTATCAGATCTGGGGACATACTGTGCAACTGTAACTCTTGCATTTATACAATGGAGTTAGATATTGCGAAGTCCTAGCCCCTTCAGGAAGTGTGTTCCTACCGGATACACAGAGGCTGGAGACTAAGAAATTGAATGTCTTCTAGGTGTTTTTGGCCTCCCATAACATACACAAATTGAATGTCGTAGCTGCTTACCAGAACGAAGGCTATTGATTTAGCGGGCGGGATATACAGCTTACGTTTGCGGACTGCCGAGCCCAACGTCGCCTCTGCGAGTTTCGACATATGTTGAGTTGGTAACGTGATGTCAACAATTTCTAGAGCGATTCACAGTCAGTGCAGCACTCTATAATTACCATTTTAGTGGGACGTATTCGCCGGGAGGGTGTGTGTGTTGCTGTTCCCATGAGGATATGATACAGAATTTAGATTCATTTCTATAAATGGTAGAACAGTCATTTATCTAAAACTATTATTTGTACTTATGTTCATTTGTGAATTGTTTAGTGCCTAGTTAGATAGTAAAATAAATATATTTGTGTGTAACTGTAACATCTGTTATTTAGGATCGTTCAGTGGTCGGGTGTCCATAAATTGTTTGGTAAATAAACCCATTTTACTATATTTCTCTCTACCGTCATTCAGCTATTCCGCATCATTTTTTGAAGCGTAGCGTTTGGGCATTTTCATATGTGCTTTGACTTGTTGATAATGTGGATAGAAACTGAATTAACTAAGTACATATCTGATCAAGTGACTTCTGTACGCCACTGTACTCAGATAATCCAAGATTATTCTTTTTATGTTTAGGAAAACATAGTGGCGACCCGATTACTCTGATTTCATGACAACCTAAATAATGTGCAGATTATTATTAGTTCCCATTTGCATATCAAATAGTAATTTGCATACCCAGTAATAATTTAAATATTAAAGACTAATTTGCATACCATTTACTTAAAGATAGCCTACTAGTAAAAATAGATTCTCCGCCCCCCCCCCCCCCCTTGCAAGCTAACTTTAAGATTGGCCCTTGGACTGGTCCAAATTGCCGACAGCTGCTTACAGAGCACTACAAAAAACTGCCTGTGATCGTTAAGCATGTGGTCAGTATGTCACTCACCATACCAGTCATTTTTGCAAGTAGATGATTCCTGATGTTGTGGCTGCTTCCTTACTCAAGCAGCCTCAAAAAGGCCGCTTGGATTCAATACCAGATCTCCGTACCTCAGAAATAATCTATAGAATCGAACCCGTGTTTTTACTCTTCGAAAGCAGTGACTCGTACATACTATATGATTTTTTTGATTTTTATTATTATTATTATTATTATTATTATTATTATTATTATTATTATTTTTTGCACATTTTTTCTCGTCTTTTTCGTTGCCGCCAGATGTAATGAGCTGCTCGCTGTTCTACGCGAAGGCCATCGTACAGGAGAAGATGCTACTACGTACTGTTGGACTGCTATTCTTTTCGATTATATTAAAAGAAATAAAATACGAAACATTGAAAAAGGGCATTTGTGAAACGAAAGAGAAATGATTTGCATTCAGTTGGTTGTCCACCTTACTCCTGTTAAAACAGTTTGTATGCGAACACGGTTGTTTGAAATATAAAGATGAAAGATATCTAATGTTCTTATTTCATTTTGTGATTCCAAGAATATGATAGAAAGTGATGATTGTGATAATTTGTCAATGAAGTGTAGTCTTTGAAGAATGACTTTTCGTTAGCAAAGAGTTTTTAATTTGGGGGGGGGGGGGGATTTATAGAAAAGTTTCTTTCCACTAGATCGTCGATTTAAATGACATAAAAATACTAGTGCTTTATCGCTGGAATATAGCAACAATTGAAGGTTCCTATGTACTGTCGTGCACGGTATAATTTTCATTATTTTGCTTACTACAGTCTGAAAGGCAGTTTTATTATTTAAAGCTGCTTTCAGAATATTGTCTTTCCTTTTTACATGTTGCGATCACAACTGCTTTTTTTCTTTTCATAAGCTTTATTCGTATTTTCTCTGCACGCATCAACTGGTATCATTTCTTCATGCTTTCCGAACCTACTTTTTCAGTCACTATGGATAGTTTCCTTCCACATTTCACTTCTTTTAATTGAAGTACTGCATCGTTCCTAACTTGCAAATATTTTCCTGTAGTATCCTCATTTTTCCTCTCAGTGTTGAGTTGTTAACCTTCAATTTGTTATAGTTTGTCTCGGGTGAGTCTCTATCGATGAGAACAATAAAATTTATCAGCTACCCATAATGTTTGTAGTATAACCGCTGGCGATTCTCCATTCACAATAAGCGAATGGAATCTAAGTTTATCATTTCGTAATGTAATAATTTCTTTTGTCGCAGCGGAAAGACAGCTATTGTATTAGGTTTTACTAATAACTAGTTTCGGAAATGTTTAGGCCATCTTCTAATCTTACTCCAAAGTTGACGTGTGGAGGTTTCAATTTCTGCTCATTTACATGCGTCAACATTGGAGTGAGATTTGAAGATAGTCCAAAATAGAACCAAACCCGTTCAGTAATAAAATTAAATGATGCAGTTCAGGCTGTTTTCCTAGTACCATTGAGACACAGATTGTCCGATGGCTGTTATTCCCAAAAAAATATTTCCGAAAATTGGTATCCTATTTCATCGTGATGACTATAAGAGAAACAGTCAATCAATATCGCAAACATTCGTTTATTTCTTCCTCCTGATAACTGGTTTAAGCACACGCAACAATTCAGAAGGTCCTTGATGACGCGTGAAGCCGGTTTACGGAGTTGCAGCTGCCGTCTGGCCCACTTTCGTACGAACAACACGTCAGTGAACAGGACCCACGCGTCATAAAAAACCTTCTGGGGTGATGGTAGTATAGATTGAAACCAGTTAACAGAAGGAAGAGTTAAACCAATGTTTGCGATCTGAACTGGTTGTTTCTGTTACGCGATCAACAATAAATAAATCAGCAGGTGCATTTTTCAATCCTGCTGCATTAAAGGGGCAACAGGCTTCGGCACTTCACTGCATCATCGCGCCATATATGGTAACATATTTGCTGAACAGAAAAAAACGGACCGGCAGTTGCTCTCGAACTGAATACGGAGCCGCCACATTAGCTGATGGGTAAAAGTTCGCCCACTGGGTTCCTGTACAGAATCTGATGGCACAGGGAAGTGCCGAAACCTGTTCCCCCTGTGATAGAGCAAGGAAGAAAAATACAACTGTTGGTATATTTACTGTTGAAAGTGTGATAATATCGCGTATCTTTTTCTAAATTTAAGATGAGTAAACAAGTGCTCTTTAAGTTACGGAAAATGAGCTCCACTGTTACTAGGACATATTTAAATACTACCCTTGCAAGAAAAAATAATTCTGAATATATTATCATTTAGTGATACTAAGACAAAGAATTAAATCCATTTGAGAGAATACTGGCTACATAAATATATCCTTTTTGTCGCTAATTTAAATAAGACGTGGCAACATCATCGGAAAGTGATTAGTAACTGCTGAATTTCCCTGGTAATAAGACAGCGATTCTTTTGACGATTAAATTCACTTGACTACGTTTTAACACGAAATTAAGTAGAAAGGAATATTTTTTCGTGTTACAAGAATTTTATACTTTATGATGTATGATACTTGTACGGTGCTAAAAGTAACAACTCATCCTCAAGAATATAGAAAGGAATGCGTTAAATTCGTTTTACGCGTTAAATCACACAAATCTGAAGACTGTCAGTTTGATTGATATCAGAATATTTGAAAATAGTGTATCAATGCACTTTTAATTATTTTATACAAGAACGGTTGACATCACAAGATGACGGCAGTCAAAAACATTTTTAGACCAGAAGATGATGGCATAGGCCATATAAACCGGTCGTCGAAATAAAAGTATATACTGGCAATCTTGGCTTTATCCTCTTTGGAACCTATTCAAAAAGTTTAACTGAAACGTCCTTAGATGTTTATTGATACCGATTTCAGCGAGTTTATGTTGGCTTCAGACTCCAAGCCAGACACCACATTTCTTATAACCCTTACCAATTACATCCTGAAAAACAATTATTTTTCCTTAGAAGAAAAAGTATACAATCAAATCCGCAGCACAGCCATGGGCCCCCATACCCTCCTATGGCAAACTACTTATGGAACGCCTAGAGGAAATCTTCATGGCCTCCCAAAACCCCAAACCCCTGGTCTGGTTCAGGTTCATCGATAATATTTTCATGATTTGAACTAAGGGTCAGGACACCCTATCCTCATTCCTTCACAACCTCTTCTTTCCTCCTTCTCAACCCGGCAACTCACCTTCCTGGATGTTAGCCTCCACCTCACTGACGGCTCCATCCTCACCTCCGTCCACATTAAACCTACTAATTACCAAAAGTACCTGTACTTTGACAGCTGTCATCCATTCCACATCAAAAAATCCCTTCCATACAGCCTTCCCACCTGTGGGCGGCGAATTTGATGTGACGAGAAGTCAATTAACCAATATTCCGGTGCCTTACAAAGATCTTCGAAGTCAGACATTACCCTCCTGACCTAGTCCGCATTTTCCCACACACCAGCAATCTTTCCTCCAACCCCAAAAGCAAAGGAGTGTCCTTCTTGTCACCCAATATCACCCCAGACAGAAACAACTAAGTCACCTCCTTTGTCAGAGCTATGAGTGTTTGTCATCATGCCCTGAAATGATATCCTACCGAAGATCCTCCCGACCCCTCATAGTGTTCTGTCGCCCACCCAACCTCCACAACATTCTAGTCCATCCCCATGCCATTCCCAATTCTAACCCCTCACCACAAGGATCATATCTCTGTGCAAATCCTGCCCAATCCATCCGCCCAGCAGTTCCTATTCCAGTCCTGTCACAGGCTTATCCTACACCAGCAGAGGTCTTGATACCTGTGAAAGCAGCCATGTGATTTACCAACTCTGCTGCAATCATTACCCAGCGTTATATATTGATATGACTACGAACCAGCTGTCCGTCAGGATGAATGATCAACTCCAAACTGTGGCGAAAAGGAAGATGGACCACTCTGTGGCACAGCATGCGGCTGAACACTGCAGTCTGGGTTTAAATGGCCATCTGGATTCTCCCCTCCACCACAGCTCTTCCGAACTG
Organism: Locusta migratoria; assembly: GCA_026315105.1. Lineage (NCBI taxonomy): Eukaryota > Metazoa > Arthropoda > Insecta > Orthoptera > Acrididae > Locusta > Locusta migratoria. The sequence continues at coordinate 627,407,012 of CM048745.1, forward strand.
TGCAGATAGGAGCATCCTGGCCTCAACCAAAGATAACTTCCCATCCCTACAACCTATGCCTAACATCCCCCTCCCTCTCCTTCCCCACTTATTATCCTTTATCTTGCCAATTTATTTCTTCCTTACAACTGCGTGTCACCCCTTACAGTATACCGTTAATTAATTACTTTTAATTTTTCCCCATTTTAATTTTTTCCTGTTTTTCCCTATTTTCTTTCCTAATTTTTATTTATTATGCTTATCGTTTCAAATCTCCCCACTCCCTCCTCACACTCCTCTATACTTTCCTCTTATCCAAAAGTGTTCTATAGGTTTCAAGTCAGGACTCTGTGCAGGAGAGTCACTTACAGGGATGTAATTGTCGTTTAACCACTCCGCCACAGTTCGTGCATTATGAACAGGTGCTGAATCGTGTTGAAAGATGCAATCGCCATCTTCGAATTGCTCTTCAACAGTGAGAAGTAAGAAGGTGCTTAAAACATCAATTAAGCCCGTGCTGTGACAGTGCCACGCAAAACAACAAGGAGTGCAAGCCTCCTCCATGAAAAACACGGCCACACAATAACACCACCACCTACGAATTTTACTGTTGGCACTACACAAGCTGGCGGATGACGTTCATCGGGCATTCACCATACCCACACCCTGTCATTAGATTGTCACATTGTATACAGTGATTCGTCACTTTAGACAAGGTTTTTCCTGTAATCAATCATCCAATTTCTAAGATTCTTACACCAAGCGAGGCGTCGTTTGGCATTGAGTTGCGTGATGTGTGGCTTATGGGTGGCCACTCTACTGCAAAATGCAAATTTCTCGCTACCAGCCTATTTATCATAGTACTTGGAAAGGACCCTGATGCAGTTTGGAGCCGGCCGCGGTGGCCGATGGGACTGAGGCGCTCCAGTCACGGTCTGCACGACCACTACAGTCGGAGGTTCGAATCCCCCCTCGGTCATGAATATTTGTGCCGTCCTTAGTCTTAGTTAGTTCATAAGTAGGTTCTAAGTTTAGGGACTGATGACCCCGTAGTTAAGTCCCATAAGCTATACAAACATTTGAACTTTTTTTTTTTTTTTTTTTTTTTTTTTTTTTTTTGCAGTTTGGAATTCCCGTGTGATGGCCTGCCTATTACACGGTACGGCCCTCTTGAACCGTTGGCGGTCTCTGTCAGTCAAAGACGATGTCGGACTGTACGCTTTCGTGTTGTGTCTCTTCACGTTTTCGCTCCACTATCACTTCAGAAACAGTGGACCTAGGGAGGTTTAGGAGTGTGTAAATCTCGCGTACAGACTTCAGACACAAGTGACACCCAATCACCTGACCACGTTCGAAGTCTTTGAGTTTCGCTGAGCGCCCCATTCCGCTCTCTCCCACAGAATACACACGTCTAAAAATTACATGTGGTGTACACTTTAAATAATTGTATACAATACTGCAGAGTTGTTCAGTGGCTCGATGCAGCCGGGGTTATGGTGGCGTGTACATTCAAGGTTATGGGACTCTCACTCTCTGGAATAAAAGAAACACACTGAATATTTGAACTCGGGCAACGAGAAAGACAGATCCTGGCATGTACTTCATGTCATGTAATGAGAATAGTAGTCGGCTCACTCTCTTGTCCTGCACAGCAGACGGGCAGCCTAAAACCGACGAATAAAAATGGTTTGGTTGAGGATCCCCTCCCGTGTTTTTATATTGCAATTTAATAAAAAAATTAAAAATACTTGAAAATTTAGAAATTGTTAAGTCTGCTTTAAGGATTTACATCTCTAATGGGTACAGTAAAAAAAAAAAAAAAAAAAAAAAAAAAAAAAAAAAAAAAAAAAAAAAAAAAAAAACAATAAAAATCAGCTTAAATGATTTTCGATTTATGAAATATCACACCACGAATTATTTATAGACGAATGGAAAAAACTTGTGGAATCTGACCTCGGGGAAGATCTGTTTGGATTTAGGAGAAATGTAGGAACACGGGAGGCAATACTCACATTACGACTTATCTTAGGATAAGGAAAGGGAAACCTACAATTTTAGCGTTTGTCGATTTGGAGAAAGTTTTTGACAATGTCGACTGGAATACACTCTTCCAAATTCTGAAGGTACCAGGCCTGAAATATAGGGAGCGACGAGTTATATTCAACCTATACAAAAACCAGACAGCGGTTATTAGAGTCGAAGGGCAAGAACAGGACGCAGAGGTTGGGAAAGGAGTAAGACAGGGTTGTAGCCTTTCTCCAATGTTGTTCAATCTGTACATTGAGCAAGCAGTGAAGGAATGGAAGGAGAAGTTTGGAGAGGGAATTAAAGTTCAGGGAGAAGAAATAAAGAGTTTGCGGTTTGCCGATAAAGTAGTAATTTTGTCAGAGACTGCAAAAGATCTGGAAGAGCAATTGAATGGAATGGACAGTGTCTTGAAAGGAAGATATAAGATGAACATGAACAAGAGTAAAACGAAGGTAATGGAATGTAATGTCAGAAAATCAGGCGATGCTGAAGGAATTAAATTAGGTAATGAGACAATAAAAGTAGTACATGAGTTTTGTTATTTGGGTAGCAAGATAAGTTCTGATGGCCGAAGTAAAGAAGATATAAAATGCAGAATGGCTGCGGGGAGAAAAGCATTTCTAAAGAAGCGAAACTTGTTAACATCCAATATTAATTTAAATGTTAGGAAGTGCTTTCTGAAAGCATTTTCTGGAGTGTAGCATTGTATGGCAGTGAAACGTGGACGATAAGGAGTTCAGACAAAAAGATTATAGAAGTTTTTGAAATGTGGTGCTACAGACGAATGATAAAGATTAGATCGCTAGATCACCTGACTAATGAGGAGGTGCTTAACCGAATTGGGGAGAAAAGGAGTTTCTGGCATATCCTGACTAAGAGAAGGGGTAGATTGGTAGGACACATTCTGAGAAAATCAAATGTTCAAATGTTTGTAAATCTATCGGATCAAACTGCGTGGTCATCAGTCCGTAGCTTACAAACTACTTAAACTAAGGTAAACTTACCTAAGGACAAACACACACACACCCATGCGCCAGGGAGGACTCGAACCTCCGACGGCGAGCAACCGCGCGCTCCGCAACGAGGTGCCTTAGACCGCTCAGCTACTCCACCGCGGCCACATTCTGAGACATCAAGGAATTGTCAACTTAGAATTAGAAGGAAGTGTATGGGTAAAAAATCGGAGAGGGAGACCGAAGGACGAATACAGTAAGCAGATTCAAAAGGATGTAGGTTGCCGAACGTATTCTCAGATGAAGAGACTTGCACAGGACAGGGTGGCGTGGAGAGCTGCATCAAACCAGTCTGCGAACTGAAGACCACAACAACAGCAACACCTTGTATGAAAAACTTAAAGCGATAAACATGCAGTAATACTATTTATGTCGAGTACAAATTTTAAATTACAGTATACTGCAAAGATGAGTGTTTCATTGCACCCCAATTGCGAAATCAACTAAAAGATGCAGTTCTTGTGTGGACGTTATTAATACCTTCACAGCCAATTACAATTTAGAAGGTTTAGTAATGCCGCGCGTCTGCTGAGCTGCACAAGCGAACGAGTTCAGGACTACTCTCATCGCGTGACGTGACGTACGCGCGTCTGCCTGTCTTTTTTGTTGGCCTCGCTTAACACCGAGAGACGTCATGTATCGCCCGTGCAGAAGCGATCTCTCCGGAAAGAGACAGAGAGAGGCGAAGAAAGAAAAGTGTGTCGAACTACAATCCAAAGTTTTTGGGTGCGGTGTCATTCCTAGGATATCTGTCACATGCCAGCTTTTTTTTTTTTTTTTTTTTTTTTTTTTTTTCAAATTTATCGAATTGTGAGGTCATAATACTCGCCAGTTTGTTCCTCAAACCACACTTTCGCGCTCCTGGACTTGTGACGTGCAGCAGTATCTTGAGAAATGCCACTGCCGTTGGGAAACGTGTTCATCATGAAGGACTGTAGCCGGCCGCGGTGGCCGAGGTGACTGAGGCGCTCCAGTCACGGTCAGCACGGCCACTACGGTCGGGGGTTCGAATCCCCCCTCGGGCATGGATATTTGTGCCGTCCTAGTTCGTAAGTAGTTCATAAGTAGTTTGTAAGTTTAGGGACTGATGACCCCGTAGTTAAGTCCCATAAGCCTAACAAACATTTGAACATTTGAAGGACTGTACGTGGTCTCCAACCAGAATACGACACTTCTTGACCGCCATGGTGCCTTTGCAATAGGTCCCTGGACCCGTCGATGCCCACGTGAATGTTTCCCAGACCATAACTGACCGGCGCCCAGTTTTTCTCGATCCAACAATATAGCTGTTAGGGAGTTGTTCGCCTAGAAGATGACGGATCCGCGCCTTCCCATCGGCATGATGAAGAAGGTGTGATCCATCAGACCATTCATCGCTCAGCCACTGCACCAACGTCCAGTGACGATGATCTAGTGTCCATTTCTGTCGTAGTTGCCGATGTGGTAGTGTTAATATTGGCACATGCAAAGTTCCTCTGCTGTGGAGATCCATCGTCAGGAGTGTTTGGTGCATCGTGTGTTCATATATGTTGAGGTCTGATGGTACAGTATGTCCGCAAAGTCTCTCCACAGTGGCGATCTCCGCGTGTCTCGCGTTGCTGGGCGTGTAGTACGTCAAGAGGCTGTTACACAGACGAAGCGCACCTGCACGTGTTCTGTGGACTGCAAAGATAGTAGGGTGGGGGTAGTGTTGCGTGCGCACTACAGCTGTTACTTGTGTTACTGTCTTGTTCTTTTATATGCTGTGTGTGCTGAGAATGTTTACTGTTGCAGAGAGAGCCTTTTTAGTGGAAGAGGTTTTCTGGGCAGCAGGAAACTTGACAGAGCAAGTGAGACGATAATTTAGATTGTGTTTTCCTACGTCGACGTGTCCACATCGCGACACTGTATGTGATATATTTCGCAAATTCAGGACAACAGTTTCAGTTCTGGATGCACCACGAATTGGTAGGCCCAAGGTTTTAACAGAACTGAAGCTCGACGACATTTTGGACATCGTGTTGCGGAATCCAACAAAATCAGCAAGGAAATTATCACAAGAGGCTAGTCTCTCGTACGATAGCCATAAGGCCGTAACCAAAGAACTGGGACTGTATAAAATTACTGCAGTGCAACAAGTACATTGTATGAAACATACGAAAAGAATAGAGTATTGTGAATACTTTCAGTAGGTTTTTTACTGACGAGGCTTGGTTTCACCTATCTGGCTACATTAATCCAATAAATTCACGTATTTGGTCATTCGAAAATCCACATGCCTTAAGAGAAACGCCATTGCACGCAGAAAAAATCGGGGTGTGGGTTACCATAACACGAGCGCGAATTATAGGGCCGATATTTTTGTAAACTACCCCACCTCCGCCGCGGCAGATTAGCCGTGCGTACTGGGGCGCCGTGTTGCGGTGCGCGCGATCGTTCGCCGTCGGGGGTTTGAGTCCCCCCCACCCCCTCGGCCATGGGTTGTCCTTAAGTTAGTTTACATTAGTTTAAGTAGTTTGTAAGCTACGGACTAATAACCCAGCAGTTGAGTCCGATAGATTTACAAACATTTGCACATTTGCACCGTCACCTTCGAAATCTATTGTTCCCAGATTGTATTTATTGCGCTACTAAATGGAGGTCAATCATTCATTTTTCCAGCAAGACAACGCTACTGCCCATACAGCACACCATTCCCTAAGAATTTTAGATGAAAGCTTTGGAGACAGAATAATTACAAAAGTCTCTGGCCTCCTCGCTCACCGGATTTGTCTTCTCCCGACTATTTCCTTTGGGGTGCGACCAAAACTTTTGTTCGTCAAAAAACCAAAAGACAATACGTGAACTTAGCGATAAGTGGATATCTGCATTCGATTACACGTGAAACATTGGTGAAGGTATAAAAAAATAAATGTATACGTGCTGAACTATGCCTTCAAAAAAGAGGAAATCATTTCCGGTACCTACTGTGATAATGGTGAGTACAGTATATTTTCTGGTAATGAATATAACTAATTAATTTCATTTTTTTTAAATGTAATAATGCTGAATACCATTTCGCCGCATAACTGCAACCAATAGCAGCGAAACCCGTCCGCTGCGGAGAGACTCTGCGGACACACTGTATTTCCACCACAGTTCACCCCTGTTCTGTTTTACGTCTGCCCAACCTAAGACGTCCTGTAACGATGGGGGGCCGCCCAACCCATCGTCGTTTAGAAGAGGTTTCACTTTAACAAAGCCGGCCGCGGTGGCCGAGGGGATTGAGGCGCTCCAGTCACGGCCCGCTCGGCCACTACGGTCGGGGGTTCGAATCCCCCCTCGGGCATGGATATTTGTGCCGTCCTTAGTTGTAAGTAGTTCAGAAGTAGTTTGTAAGTTTAGGGACTGATGACCCCGTAGTTAAGTCCCATAGACTCTACAAACATTTGAACATTTGAACACTTTAACAAAAAACATGGCAACTTCGTGCACATACACGCCATCAGGGAGTATACAGATGATTTGAGTTGCAGTGAAAGGTACCTGTCATCTCGTAGAATGGCGACTAGAGTGTACTAGTGTTGTTAATGTTGCTACCCAGGCCTTGTGAACGTGATATTATTGGCGTCGAACGGTGTCAGATCCCTGTAGAGGAAACGCAAACACCGAGCACTCACGTGAAACATCGTCATCAGCACCGGAGAGCATTGACAATGGGCTTCATTGTGGCGCTGTACCTGACCGTCTGCTCGCATTGTGTATTATCCAGATTTTTTACGGGTGGGGCGGGGCATTTGGAGGTGTCAAGCTCCATAACATTCTTCCTTTTGATTCTGTATATGATCACTTCCCAATGACACAGGAGAGCCTTAAAAATCTTCAATTTTCAATGTTATCTCCATGACATGCAAGTAAAACCTGACTCGGAAAACGTACAGACTACAATAAGTCTCGCATGGTACCAGTTTCGATTGGAACCTTGGACGCATCTGCTGATTCGCGGCATACACAGGACATTAATAAAATGTCGTGGAACGGTCCTAAAACCTGTGTTTCGCAAATTCGTTACTAAGTACGTACAAGGCGTAAGTCTTGCCTCTATTTCCAAACGAGCAGATACAGCAAGGGGACAGGGCTATCGAAAGACTTCCTCTTGAAATTTCCACAATGTTACCAGTTTGTGAAGATAGATGGATTTGCTATTCTGAGAGAATTCTATTATCATCTCAAGTAAACAGGTTGGGCTCATTTAGACCAAATCATTACATGTTCCTGAGACAGATCCAGACTCAGTTATACCAATGATAATGCCTTGTTAGAGCAGCCGGTAAGAGCATATTCATTATCAACAAGGGTTGTGGGTTATAATCCTGTCTATACTGCAAATTGTATACTTTATTAATTATCATTGATTTGTCTCAGTACATTAATATTGATCTAAATATCACATACACCTAAGGTACAGGCTGAACAGTTACCACTTCATTAGAAGCTCGGATGCTATTTCGATGTTGTAGAGTGTTGTGTAGTTACGACACGAGCGTGGGCTGAAGTGTAATTAGAGTTTACATTGCTGAGGGAGATGAATTAGCCGCGCCGGAGCGGCCGAGCGCATTGAGGCGCTATCCTACGATGGGCGAGGCCGTTCCCCGTCGGGGGTTCGAATCCCCCCTTTGGCATGGATGTTGTGCCGTCTTTAGTATAAGCTAAAGCATAAGTAGTTTGTAAGTTTAGGGACTGATGACCCCGTAGTTAATAAGTTCCATAAGCTCTACAAACATTTGAGACGAATTAGGGTAGTCCGTACAGGACTGTTTGCCGTTGTACCTTGGTGACGCAATCGATAAGAGCATTTCTCTATTGTGCAGTAGATCCGGCTTCGATTTCCGGTATTAGTATATTTTTTAATTCTATGCTTCAGTAGCTATTCATTGTCACTGATAAAATTAAGTTTGAACCCTGAGTCACCCAGGTTGTGTCAGTCTCTTTTCTGTCATGTTCCCAGAGAAAACAATTGTACACATGGACTATTCGCAACTGGCCCTATCCAAACTCATGTGTATAGTTACCGGTTTGGCAAATCATACCAGCTGAAAAAGGCATAACGCTGGTCTCACATTTCTGCCGAGCAACGTTCAATCTCTTGTGAGAACATACAGATTTTTGTTTACTGTGGTTTCAAGTAATTTGCTTTAAAAATATTCGGGAAACCTATACCCATATCTTTATCAACGGTGAGTTTGTACTCTGTCTCTTAATCCTCCGTTGTTGATGGAATTTTAAACATTGGCGTTCCTTATTTCCTTCCGCACATTATTACTGAACCGTGCTGTATTCCACTCTGCTGCAGTCACAGATTACCTCAAATGTTCTATAAGTATAAACTGTTGATATCACCTGATGCTGTAAAGAAGTGCTATAGTCCGCACGTGATAATTTCACGCGTTAAAGAACCAATACGTACAGATTCGAGGTCAAAAATGTTCAAATTATGTAAATCTGAAGTACTTAACTGCTGTAGTTATCAGTCCTAGGCTTACAGAATACTTTAACTTATTCTAAGGACATCACGCACCCTTGCCTGGGGGAGGACTCGAACCTCCGACGGCGAGCAAAAGCGTGCTCCGCAGCAACGCACCTCAGAGCGCTCGGCCACTCCACCGCGACGATTTGACGTCATCTTTAAATAACCGTGTAAATGGCAACAGGAGTATCTTCTGATGAAGAAATCAATGCGGGTTCCAAAGTCGTGTGATACGAGTGACTGTACCGCCTAACGAAGTTACACGCGGGCCTGTACTCCAGTATCTTCCAAATACTTACGTAACCTTTGCCCATAGCATGTGTCGCATAACAAGTATCTGGTTGGAAGTGCATCGCGGTATATTCGTAACCCAACGTCTTCAAAATCATTGACAATGTGGAAAACGTTCAGCAAATGATACCTTGAAGAGAAAATTTTCTGTTTAGAAATCGATGCTTGTGCACGTTAGCAACGTCTTTTTCCGTGTCTTTCTCCACGTGATATTACTAAATCATGTCAAACGATACGTTGTCAACGCTGGGACCGTAATATCGTATGCAAGTAGGAAACAGCAAGTATTCTATATTATTTTGAGTGTAATGATCACTGTATGTTTATTAAAATCAGTACATCTCTCTTACGATCATTGAGCTTAACGTTTCCCTTTTCATTATTTGTCGATAAGATTTTAATATATCTTACACTGACATTAGAGGGCGGCAAGCGCCAAAAAATCAGATTGAATCGTAATAGAAATAAATTTTCCTCAGCTGTATCTTATCCCCGTGTAATTTCTCGGTCTTTTAAGCTATATCCTATTGTATTGTATTTGTAGGTTTTGCAATAGAAACACTACTCAAGGCTCCAGCGTTCCAACTACATATAAAATGAACAATCGAAACGTTCAAATGTTTGTAAAGTTATGGAACCTAGCTGCTATGGTCATCCGTCCCTAACTTACAAACTACTTGAACTTATTCTAAGGACAAAAGACACACACACACACATACACACATGCCCGACGGGAAACAGCTAGAGCATCATGACAGCCTACCCAATAACCGGATTGTCGACATTTGGCGTGGATAACAGCAACCAGGCATCTTGGCACGGAAGCAATGAAGCCTTGGTAGAACACTGGAGGGAGGTGTCACCATATTTGCACACACAAGTGACCCATTTCACGTAAATTCCGGACAGAGGAGCGATGAGCTTTGACCACCACGTCACATCTATGACGTATATGATCGAGCTCAAATCCAGCAGGTTGGGAGGCCGTCATGTCAAATGCAGTTCGCCTCTGTGTTGATCGAACCAACCTATCGCATTCGAAGCCTTTTCACATGGCGCATTATTTTATTTAAAAATGGCTCTGTCATTTGGGAAACATGAACATCGTGAAGGGGTTTGCGTGGTCTCTAACCAGTGTGGGACACGTCTTGGCTCTCATAGTTGCTAGCACGAACTCAATGGACCCATAATGTGCACGTGAATATTACCCAGAACATCATTCAGCCGCCATCTGTTTGTCTCTTATCTGTAGTACGTCTAGAAATCAAATTCAAATGTTTGTACAGCTTATGGGACTTAACTACGGGGTCATCAGTCCCTAAACATACAAACTACTTATGAACTAATACTAAGGACGGCACAAATATCCATGCCCGAGGGGGGATTCGAACCCCCGACCGCAGTGGCCGTGCAGACCGTGACTGGAGCGCCTCAGTCCCCTCGGCCACCGCGGCCGGCAGTACGTCAAGAGGCTGTTGCTTTGGAAGAGAACGAATTTGCACTCTCGATAGTGGGACGTGAAATTCCATCAGCTCAGTTTGTTGGTAATTAAAGTGTTAATGATGTAATAACGTTTCAGTATGGGAATACTTTTTGTTTGTTTCGTTCTGTTTCATGTGCGGTGACGAAGGCGCAACTCTCTGCCAGACCAAAGATTAAATAGCTGACCACTACACATCGCGGGTCTACAACCACGAGGCGGTAGAAGATACTGTGGTCGGGTGTTGTGGTAATCCGTCACAATAAAATAAAAATGAAACATACCAATTGTAAAAAGTTAACGAAATGTATGTGAGACGAAACAGCTCGGTTCTTGTTTCGAAGCCTTGTTATGAAGTTCATGTATGCATTTTGCTCGTGAAATTGTATTGTGTGATATAAAATGAGTATATTACGAAAAATACTTAATTACGAAGAAGTATTATATACATTTATGAAGATTTTACTTTTTTTTTTTTGAGGCTAATATTTTTTGAATCATATAGAAAGTTTTGACTTTGAAGAATGAAAGGATCATATTTTTTTCATTATTTATTCGATATTCGATATTCGAGTGCAGTGACTTAATATCTCTGATGTTTAAGAAACTACTGCAAAAAAAGATCTTTCAGAAGTTTGCACAAAAATCTACGGTACTGAGGATCATAGTTTGGCTTTTATTGATAAATTATTTGAAACTTACCTTCCTGTCTCGTGCAAGAACCCCCCCCCCCCCCGCCCATTGTTTACCCTCGCGGAATTGTGGCGTGGCGATGAACTCATACATGGTCAATTTTGAAGTTTGACAGTGTACTCAGGATTATTAGTTACCCCACAGTTCGCCCTCTGCCTGTTTTACCAGTCTGGCCAGTCTACGACGTCCGACATCTGTAATAAGGGGTGGCCGCCCAAACCCTCGACTATTGACCGAGGTCTCACTTCAGTTTCGCCACTTGTTGAAGACACTCACCACAGAAACCCTCGTATCATTTCCAAAATTCTTGTGCAAAGCCTCCGGGCCATCACAATCTGTCCTGGATCAATCACAGATACCCTTCTCCCACACGGCCAGCACACCCGCTAAACATAAGTACCCACAGGCGTTGTCTTACAATCCTAGCGTCACAGAAGGCATTCTTCTTGCTCCCTTTCAATAATATCTATTGGTAAAAAATGAGAAAGGGCACATTTTGTCTGTCCAGCCTTTTGTCTGTCTTGCCTGAAGAGGATGAAACTCTCAAGATTTCTAAGATTTCGTTGTATTTAATGTCAGTGCATATAACTCTGGGAATTTATTGATTCATTTTAACCCCTTGACGTCTCATTACAAACCTTTTACTACCATTAGATTCAGCAGTTTCCTGTCATTACGTTTTCATAGTTGTGATTTGGACGCCATTGTTGTGTGAACTGAGGAAGTTCTCTACAAAACTATCTTCCCTATTTATCTAACTTTTGTATTCTATTATCTTTTGGACTTCACTCTTAATTTTCCTTTTTACGAAGTCCAATAGGGTCACATCGACCGAACTTTCCGCAATGCAATCTGAGTGTTACTCAGTATATGATCATGACCACTAAATCAGTTCATATTTAATTGTGGCCTCCGGATCATCATCTGCGGTGAGATATTGTACTTACTTTTTGCTTTCAGGATGGAATACCGTAAAACTTCTACAAATAGACACTGAAAAACTAATATGATATCCACAAGCCGGCTTATAATGATCTTTGCCTTCCTTCCGATTTAATCCAGATAGAATGGAATTAATTTTGGTTTTAATTTTCTTTCAAAAGATATTACCTTCGTTTGACAGCACAAAATCTTGATAAGTCATTTTCTTCACAATCACGCCATTAGTTTTGCAATATTGTCCATCTTTTTGGAAGGACGCCAAAATAAATGTGTTAGAATTTAAACCTGATGAACAATTATTATTAAAACAGTATTTAAGATGAAATATGTAGGCTACACACAACCGTCGCAAAAATTAAAGGAATTTTCAAGAAATACAAACCCAACTGCAACAAATTCTTTAATATCTTCTGTATAATCCTCAAATTCGCAGTTCGAACCATTTTGAAATCAACAGTACAACCTAAAATTGATCTGCATTGGAAGAAGGTGATTCTAAGAGATTAAATAATACATTGTGCGCGAATTAGTGACTCGAAGAATGAAAAACAGCCGTCAATCTCGTCTTTCTCCAAGGACGTCCGCGCTATCTGGGATCATCCTTTGCATAATTTTCAAAATTAAATTAATGAAATTAATTATAGCTTATCTCTAGAAATATCAAGATAAAACTTCCCCATGCTAACACTTGAAATAATACGCAAAACCCTTACAAAAATTCTCATTTGACCCTAATTTCGCGTGTTTAAAGGCAGTAACACAATATACTATATGAACATGAGTGCGTCTGTCATTCTTGGATAGGTGAAACTACTGTTCCGTCAACGTGGTTATATCGGTAATTGGTGGATGGAAATTATTTTCTAACTGATCAGTGTACATTGAATTAACAGGACCGGTTAGAAACCTTCTCAACCCTTCTTGAAGATACTTCATCCAGTGTTGGATGAACAAATATTCCTTTATTTTACAATAGAGCGTCACCGCTAGAGCCAAAATGCTCAGAAAGGTACACTTTCCAAGTTAGAGGGACGTTTTTCTTCCTATAAACTAAGTCTGCTTATTAGAAAGAAGGAAACCACAAAAAAATTAAAACTACGGAGTAGCAAATATGCTTCACTCTGAAATATACGTGCAAAATGAATCATTTAATTTGTTGTAAAATCGTTTCATTGAAACACTGTAAATGTGGTTACATACAGTGCGATGCCTTATATTGCATTTAACCGTCAAGTATAAAGAATTTGGTATTCAGTTACTCTGTCTTTTGCAGACCTTCAGATTTTATTTTATTCATCAATTATTTAATTGTGTATAAACCTGATGCACTTTGTACAAACTCACTATTCATAATATTACGATGCAAGTAAGTATTTTTTCCTCTCAGAAACCTTAATTCCTCCATGATTTATACGGTTTTGTACAGACTGAACGTTTAGATGTATGTAAAATGCACATAAAAGAAATGTTGTCAGATTTCTTTACAATTATACCTCCCACCTTAGCTGCTCGACTAACATACTCTGTATTTATTGTTGTTATAGAGAACTTAATGCACAGCCTAATGTAGCTAACAGAATGTCAGAACAACTGTTCAAAACGCTTACCATGAAGGTAATAAAATCCCATGAATATAAAAGTTACAGATGAATACATAACGTTTTTGTATTACAACGACAAGCCCATGGTTAAATTTGAAACAACAGTAGATTTACCAGGAGTTTTACGTAACTAGCGGACAATGTGTACCATTATTATTGAAAATAACAAAGTGCTTATTTAGTGATGTTTCACTTGAAACAATACTTATGGTGCTGTGTATCAACTTTATTTTGTATCACTGACATATAACAGTATCAATTTCGACATTTACATTTATGCTAGTCATTGTGTCATACGTGAGTGGATAATTGAAGAATTAGTGTCGGTGTCAATCTTACTGGAGATACCTGTAATACGAATGAGACACATCTAAATTCATAAAAATATTTATTTCTTGATCTAAAGGAGAGGTGTTATAACTATATCATGTTCCCAAATATTGCTGATGCTCCTTTCCAAGGAAACAATGCTTACTTGTATTACTGACAGATGTCTAGCTGACCCCCATTTTCCCATGTGATTGCAGAATACAGCCATCAAAGCCTCCAGAAACAAATCGTATAGCTTGTAGATTCGACCTCGAAATGTGTTAGGTTTTTATTTATAAAAGCACTCTCTTTAATGGTAGCATAAATTATTGTTCATTATCTTGTACTAATATGATTATTTTTGATAAAAAATTTTCTTTTACTAAACTCGTTTTTTCTTAATAAAGAGAACTTATATTAGTATCACATTACTGAAGCACGCTAAAAACGTACATGACATGTTATTTCGAGTGTCTTATTTATTTCACTTATTACTAAATTTTTCTGTGGAACAACACAGAGAATACACAGTAGAGGATTAGATGTATAAATGAACGATCTCATTTTCCGGATGTTTATCCAGTAGTTATATATTTACAATTAAACATCGCACTGTTTCACCAAAAAAGAAATAGGATTGCGTAAAACGCACGACATGAAATAAAAGAATTTTTTCCATTTTTTAAAATTACATTTATTGAATCTTTTTGTTTTTAACTTGAGTGACTAATATGGTAATACACATATCATAAATTATTTTAATACAAAACAATTTATTTTTGTGAATGTATAAAAAATATAATACAGACATGAATAAATCTGGAAGTGAAATCACTCTTATAATGTACTTTAGATGCATGCCAGCGTTTGTTGAATCGAGCTGAATGTAAAGTTTTCTTCCACATTCATTTAAAATCGATCAGTCCTTTAAAAGTAGATTCACTGTTGTTTTAATTCTCAGGTTTACCACATCAGTTTTCATCACCTGCCCACATCCATTTTAATGAAGGAAATAGACACTGAGATTCTATTTCAGTACCCATAACTTCGACCACCAGAGTGTCACGTGTTGTTTTATTTTCTATGAATGACGATGAGAATCTAGGCTTTTATCAATTGATCAGTAATTTAAAATAGAAATAAAATTTCCGGTTTATTTTCTAAAAAATCGAAAAATTTATGAGAATGCAGACATGAGACGAATAATATTGGATATTTTGTTTTACTCTCACCAAGATTCTAAGTAACGTTCCCTTCCACGGAGTATTTTATTTGGATATAATTTAAGAAGAGCAACCAACAGAAAATTTTTAAAAATGGCTGAAGGCTAACGTTTTCATCCGAGGAAGGAAATGCGATGTAGAAATTTGACGAGAAAAGTTTACTCTTGAAAGATCAAAGTATATCGTAGCTTCCTAGTACTGTTACAGAAATGTCGTACGTTACACTAACTGCAGAATGGACATTACAACGAAATACGGAGGAAAGATAAGTATCTGCTATGTATAAACTCTGTTCATGAGAACTTAGATGCTTCAATACGGGTCACTTCTTTGGAATACAGGAAGTATGATAAGTACTACCGGTTGGAACAGTGTGAGCTGGAAGTATTCCGCTTTCATCCCTCCAGTGTTAAAACAGATTTCTTTGATTGAAATAGCTGAACCAGTTGTATCAGTATACAGGAAACGGTATATCGTTTATTTATCATCTCCAAAGACGTTTTGAAACCGAAGAAGCTCCATTGAAAAGCTTAAATTTGCCCATTAATGTCGAAATATATTTCTCGTCGACAGCATACTTGAACTTGGCCTACATATGTATTTGATGGTGATCAAGAAGAATTTCTAATTTCTAAATGATTACCACACACTGACTCTGTAAATCTGTGTTTAACTGGAGGAAAGGAAAATGATCAGGCGTCATGCTACAAGTTATGCTTGATACTGAAAGATATAGGCGAATTAGCCGTGCGCTAAAAACTGACGTACGCTGAGAATTAAAAGTTAGAAATGTAAAGCATAAGTTTCTAATACAGCAGTTCGTCTGTCCGCTTCCTGTGGCCTCGGGCCAACGCCATCATTCTACAATCAGGATTCAAGAATTATAAATAAAAAACATGCAAAAATAAATTAAATATTGTAGATTTGTACAAATTTTGCCGATTCGGTTTGTTTTCAGCACTCTTCAGTTTTCCAGTTCAATCCCATCTGTCCATGGAAGACACATTTCAGGCACGTTGTACTTCTACAGCTTCATTACAGGCGAATAGTACCATGATAGCACTGAAAATTAAAACGAAATTATTTAATTATCTGGCTAATGCAGAATCAGACATGTCGTTACACCCAGTAAACTACATTAGGCGTTCGTATTTCTGTCTGAGAAACTTTGTTTTCGGAAAATTCTGCCATTCCAAGAAATTTTCAGGAGAGCGGGATTCCTTGGTTGTGCAGTAGAATTGTCAAAGAACGATAGATAGATACAGAGAGAGGGAGAATGTAGTAGGTATCTACCGTGAAGTACAAGAAATTAGAGGAATCGTGGGCAAAATTTAAGTGCATTGCAAACCGTGCTCTAGAAAATTGTGTGCTAAGTAAGTGAATAAGGATGCAAAAGTCCCAACTTGATGTAATGACGAAATTCGGCAAATGCTGAGGATGCAAGACAGTTGCACTCTCAGTTCAAGAAAGGGCAACTGAAATTAAATGGAATTCCCTAGAATGAAAGCGACGCGCGTTTCAACAAACAATATTGAGGAAATTTAGAGAGACTGTCCGTCTCTAATGACCACGTTGTCGATGGGACGTTAAATTCCAAGCTTCCTCCTCCTCCTTAGAGAGCCGGCGTTTAAAGTTGACTGCAGAACGGTTTATCTGCCGACAACTTTCATTTCCCTTAAGGATAACAAAGATAAGGAAATTAGAACTTGTTCGGAGGCATGTAGGCAGTCGTTTCTCTGTTGCTCTATAGGAGTGGAACGTAAAGGTAATGACTAGGAGGGGTACGAGGTATCCTCAGCCACGCACTCTGGCAGAGTACTTGTGTAGCTGTAGGTATTACTGATTAATTACTCTCTAAGACGGGAATTTAGAAGTGCAAAAATGTCAGACTGTATTATGTAGTGATTTACCTCTTCTGCAACTCTTCGTAGTTGTTCTGCCATGGACGGGCCGGTTTGCTGCACCATCTTGTAGAAGTATCCGTCCGTATTTTGCAAAAGCAGGTGAGGATGGTCAAATTCCTGCGTGAATAAAGTAATATGATACTCCTTACAACGAGCTCCTGTTAACAAACTCCAGTATTTGCCACGTGAAACGTGTCCTTTCAAAGACAATTAAAGAGCAAAGAAAATAGAATAAACGACTCATACGACTTGAAAATACAGCAGCAGCTTCAAACATTGACTAAAACAGAACTAGAATCGTAATACCTAAAGATATTTTATGTAGAATAGAGGCTATCCACGTATGTTAATGATATCATCAAGCAACACGAATTAACTGTGAACTATCTGCCTCACAAAGCTGTGATGCATTTTAACTGTGTTGTGAGGTAATGCAGTGCCAGATACAACAGCAACTTACAAACCGCTGTGGTCTAATGGTAGAATTAGTTAATAGGAAGAGTTAGCTGCTAAACAAGACTGCAGAGTGAAATCTGTTTGTTAGAGAGAATATACGTGTGACAAATCATTCATGTCACGGTAAGACAGAGAAATTCCTCGAGATAAATATAGGTAACTGCATTCCTAATTTAATATGAACTAAATGGTTCCTTTCTTAACCAGTTATTTGAGAAGTTCATTATTATATGTCTGAGGGTTTGATTATTACCTTTGTAATAGATATCATACTGGGCTTTCATTCGGGAGTACCACGCTTCAAAACCACCTCCGGTCATCCCGATTAATTTTGTTGTTACATCTCTGAAGCAGTCCAGGCAAATGCCAGAATGATTCATATTAAAGGGCAGGGCTGATTTTCTTCCCCGTCCGTAGCAAAAATCAATCCAAGCGTCTATTACGTCTGTGATGACATAATGTCTACAGAACGTAAAACCCTAATCTTCCATCCTCCTTCCCTTTTGTAATGGAATAGGGAGTCGGCTTGGTAAAACGCCGAATTTCACACAAGCTTAACTTTATATTAAATCAAAATTAATATTTTAACTTAATTCTGCAAACAACGGTGGCAGATGTATCATGATTGAATATAAATATTTGACGACATTCACTGTTTCGACAGCGGTCAGATATTTTCTCTTGTAAATTTAAAGTATTTACTTATTTACTGCCACAAGGCCTACAAAACCTTACATTTTTTAACAGATGATATTCCAAAATCTCGTCACCAAACACATGACTAACAAGAAACGAAAAGTTGGTTGCGTAAATTGCGAACCAATGTTTGTGACCGAAAGCTGAAACTATTCGCGGAAGCAGTACCTAGTTTAATTTTCCATCTTCTGTCATTACCGACATGAGCAAAAACAACACAAACAAGGCAAGACACTGTAAACGTGTTCATCGACCATCTGCACTGAACAGTTAGGCTTGAACCTCCTTTTAAAAAAACCGACCTGATGGAGTCGCCTTGAAAGGTTTCCACCAGGCCCTGGACCACACAGGTAATTAAACTACATTTAATGCGACGGTGTATATGAAAGAGAACTAAACCTTTCTGAAATGATTTACGTCTCTAGTAACCCGTGACTTCACTGTGAAAAATAGCGATCAATCCAATTTCTCTGACTTAGTACGACAACGAGAGAAACACTAATACGTACCACCATGCGACCAGCATCCATAACCAGCACCTTGTCGGAATCCATTATAGTGTTGAGGCGGTGTGCCACTGTCAGCACCGTACAGTGCGCAAACTTGACACGAATGGTCTTCTGGATCAGGGAATCAGTGCTGAAAAGTGAATTGTTTATTTACTAACAACAGAAATGGAACCCCGCATAAAAATTAAATACTCAATTACATGTTAACAGTCACTAAATTTAAAAGTTTGTATTATTGAAATCGAAACAAAAGACTATCAAGTTTATAGCAAACATACTCAGTTATTTCATATTCATAGAATATATGACATTAACTGCGAATGGGCAAAGCTGAAAATGTGTAGCCATCCGGCGTTTTTCTTGCAGGTCTCCTGCTTTCTAGGCAGTTGCGCTGACCCCTACACCATTTTTTTAAACTACTTAAACCTAGGTAATCTAACCTACGGACAAACACACACACACCCATGTCCCAGGGAGGACTCGAATCTCCACGGCGAGCAACCGCGCGCTCCGCAGCGAGACGCTTTGGACCGCTCGGCTTCTCCACCGCGGCTAATTTTTAATGTTCAAATGTTTGTAGCACTTACGGGACTTAACTATGGGGTCATCAGTCCCTAAGCTTACAAACTACTTATGAACTACTTACGACTAAGGACGGCACAAATATCCATGCCCGAGGGGGGATTCGAACCCCCGACCGTAGTGGCCGTGCACACCGTGACTGGAGCGCCTCAGTCCCCTCGGCCACTCACCACTGGGGACACAGTGATCACCGCCCCTGCAAGGACTACCTAAGCACGCCTCCCGTCAGACGCATATTTCCAGCTTTACCCTGCCCACAGTACTCAAACTCATATATATAATATGCCTCTGACGGGCAATGATCTTTCGCTAGTTGGGAGGGGTGGGCAAGTTTGGAACCCTTTCTCTTACGGGAATTATTACAAAGTGACTACGAGTTTGAGTACTGTGGGCAGGGTAAAGCTGGAAATTTGTGTCTGACGGGAGGCGTGCTTAGGTAGTCCTTTCAGGGGCGGTGATCACTGTGATCCCAGAGGTGTAGTGGTCAGCGCAACTGCCTAGAAAGCGGGAGGGCCGGGTTCGAATCCCGGCTGAGTATACATTTTCAGTTTTGCCCAATCGCATTTGATGTCATATATTCTGTGAATATGAAAGAATAACAACTGCAGGATCAGAAGTGACGTCTGTCCTTTCGGAATAGACGCCACATGTATATAGTCAGTTTTGTTTATAAATAAAGGATAAAAATCTTCTATATCTACATCGCAATAAAACTTATTTTTCATGTGATGACTTCTTACGGCTCCATGGAATTATCTTCAGATCAGTAAAATGCAGTAACATCTTAACACATTGTCAGACGTTTTTTAATAACAACCATACATAGAGCACCGAAAAATAATTGCTTATCCTTCCTAGTCATAACAATTGGTATAACTCCTTTTAGACTTATACACTTCGTCCAACGCTGTTCTAATTTCTTTAACCCTACCGAATAATAGGAATTGTTCAAGCCTGCAAAATAGCTATTAGTTTCTACAATCATCTCCTCGTTTTTAATGAAATCTTCGTCCTGTCAGCCATCTCTTGAAATTGGGGAACAAATAGTAGTCCGAGGGAGCCAAGTGTGGAGAATACTGGGGAAGTGGAACGAGTTGGAATCCTGTTTCCAATCATTTTGTGACCACAACTGCTTAGGTGTGTGATAGTGCATTGTCGTCATGGAAAAGGACTTTTTTGTGGGCCAATCGCCGGCGTTTTTCTTGCAGCTCGGTTTTCAAATAGTCCAATAACGATGAATAATATGCACCTGTAATAGTTCCTGTTCCAGATAGTTGATGAGGATTATCCCTTGCGAATCCCAAAAGACCGTCGCCGTTACCTTTTCGGCCGAAGGACCTGTCTTCGGCTTTTTTGGTGCAGATTCTCCCTTAGTAAACCATTGTTTAAATTATTCTTTGGTCTGAGCAGTATAGTAATGTATCTATGTTTCATCGACAGTGACGAAACGACCCTTAAAGTCCTGCGGATTCTTCCTGAACAGCTGCAAACCTTTCTTGTAACACTTCGCACGATTCCGTTTTTGGTCAAGGATGAGCAATCGCGGCACCCATCTTGCGGATAGCTTCCTCAAGTCCAAATGTTTATGCAAAATATTATGTACTCGTTTATTCGAGATGCCCACAGCACTAGCAATCTCATATCACGGAATTTTCAATTATTTCTGGAGTCGTAATCTTCACAGGGCGTCCAGTAACTTTTGAGAGTTGGAGGTCCTCAAGGACGAGAGGTACGGGACAGTCTCTTAAAAGAAATAGCTTTCGGGATTTGGAGGCCCCAGAACGCCGAGAGGCCAAGGGCGCTAAAAGAAAAGAATATAATCGTAACCAGGTTTCAATGCCGGTGTGGGCACCTTCTTCAGACGAAGATGAATATGTTAAAACTACATGTCACTTGTCCCCATATGGCAACTCCGAAAATTTTGAAACCACTTATAAACTGTTCTAATCGAAGGTGCAGAGTCATCGTAATGTTTATCAAGCTTCTCTTTAGTCTTCTGAGGCGTTTTGCCTTTCATAAAGTAATGTTTAATCAC
Organism: Locusta migratoria; assembly: GCA_026315105.1. Classification (NCBI taxonomy): domain Eukaryota; kingdom Metazoa; phylum Arthropoda; class Insecta; order Orthoptera; family Acrididae; genus Locusta; species Locusta migratoria. The sequence continues at coordinate 627,428,238 of CM048745.1, forward strand.
CACACGAAATTCTTTTTCGTCCATTCTTTGACAATCACTCTACTTCCTTGATTCACACAAATGCCAAACATAAAGAAATAGACCAATATAGCTGAAACTTGGTGTGCGTTCTTTCCAAAGATGCTACTAACTAAACATGACCTCGATACGCGCCGGTGGTGCCATCTCTCGGTCTTGGCACGGATTTTTCAAACGCCTCTCGTAGATAGGTGTCGATGTTTAAGGTGCCCTGCGCCATGCAACTTACGAAATCTGATAATATGTTTAGAAGGTCAAGTATGCAAAATGTCATCAAGATCAGTGCAAACCTATACTTTTGTATGCAATACAAACAGTCAAATCTACAATCAGACAGAAACTTTATCCGAGGGCGGATCAAAATGTAAGTTGCACTAACTCGCCGCAGGAACCCAGCGTGTGTCGCAGTCTTGGGAAAAGCGGAGAAAGTGACATTAACTGCGCAGACGTCAAGTAGGATGGTTGCTGTAGTTGTTTGTTCTGTTTTGTGACTAGCGGGCTAAAAGCACTGGCGCGTCAACTGGATGTTCAAACTACTTATAAACTACCGTATACTAAAGACAACACAAACATCCATGCCCGAGGAGGGATTCGAATCCCCGACTGGGAAATGCATCGCGCATCGGAGCATAGTGTCTCAATGCGCTCCGCCGCGGCAGCTCGATGTTCACTAGAAATTGGAGGTGCGAGAACAGTCAGATTTCTATACGCCAAGCGGGTGAATTGCACGGATATTCGTCGTGAGATCACTGCTGTATATGGAGAGCATCCAATTAAAGCAAGCGCCGGGGGAAATTGAGTACCGATTTGATTTTGTTGCACATTAACGCAACACCCCACAAGGTCTGCCAAACGTGGAAACTGCTGCAGTGATTCAAGTGGGAGGTATGGAATAATCCTCCATACAGTACCGACTTACTCTGAAATGTAATGGCCATTGTTCAAAGTGCCGTCGATGCGAACAAGAGGTGACGGAGACGTGTAACAAATGGCACCCCATACCATGACGCCGGGTGATACGCCAGTATGGCGATGACGAATACACGCTTCCAATGTGCGTTCACCGCGATTTCGCCAAACCCGGATGCGATCATCATGACGCTGTAAACAGAACCTGGATTCATCCGAAAAAAGGACGTTTTGCCTTTCGTGCACCCAGGTTCGTCGTTGCGTTCACCATCGCAGGCACCCCTGTCTATGATGCAGCGTAAAGGGTAACTGCATCCATGGTCTCCGAGCTGATAGTTGATGCTGCTGCAAACGTCGACGAACTAAATGTTCGTGCAGATGGTTGTCTTTCAAACGTCCCCATCTGTTGCATCAGGGATCGAGACGTGGCTGCACGATTCGTTACAGACATGCGGATAAGATGCTTGTCATCTCGACTGCTAGTGATACCAGACCGTTGGGATCCAGCATGGCGTTCCGTATTGCTCTCCTGAACGCATTGATTCCATATTGTGCTAACAGTCATTGGATCGCGACCAACGCGAGCAGTAATGTCGCGATACGATAAACCGCAATCGCGATAGGTTACAATCTGACCATTATCAAAGTCGGAAAAGTGATGGTACGCATTTCTCCTCCTTACACAAGGCATCACATCAACGTTTCACCAGGTAACGCCGGTCAACTGCTGTTTGTGTATGAGAAATCAGTTGAAACTTTCCTCATGACAGCACGTTGTAGGAGTCGCCACCGGCGTCAACCTTGTGTGAATGCTCTGAAAAGCTAAACATTTGCATATCACAGCATTTTTTTGCCGTCGGTTAAATTTCGCGTGTGTAGCACGTCATATTCGTGGTGCAGCAATTTTAATGGCGAGGAGTGTATGTTGTCATAACCGCGTTGCTTTTGTAATAGGTGATTTAATAAATTGCCATAACACAGTAGTGCAACTTACTTTTTATTCTGCCCTCGTATAAAGAAGAAGAAAAAGAAGATGATGATTAAAAGTTGGTCTTTTAATTTTCGTGTTCGCGTTTTTATACGATGTTAGCGTGAATTCGTCACAGAACGGGGAAAGGCGTTTTGTCGCTTTAATTTGCGTCACCAGAGTGTTAGTGAGGCTTTGCGTGTGTTGTTAGCGACTGACTGGTTGTCGACGTTGGCGGTGGCCTCGTCCAGCATGAGGACGCGGTTGTCGCGCAGGATGGCGCGCGCCAGGCACACCAGCTGGCGCTGGCCCACGCTGAAGTTGCTGCCCTGGTCCAGCACGCGCGTCTGCAGCCCCAGCGAGTCGTGCAGAGACTCCCGCAGCTCCACCTGGAACGCGACAACGCCGCCTTCAACTACAGGAGACGTTTCCAAGTCTTTATCATTAAAGCAGGGGGTCCAGCCAAGGAGTCCCAGATATCGAAATTAAATATCTAGGAAAAAAGATCGATAGACAATTGCATCAGAAAGCATTCGTATTATGAAAACTGTATGGTGTACAGAAGCTTTAAAAATAAAAATTAAAAAATAAATAAAAATTTAAAAAATAAATAAATAAAAAAGAGAGAGAGAGAGAGAGAGAGAGACAAGGGGAGAAATAGTTCGAAAATTGCCGACAGATGGCGCTGTAGCCGCAGTGTGGTTAAAGCCAAGGAGCTTAAATTTCATAGAGTGGCTGACAAACGAGTTACAACACTCTTTGCGGTAGCCTGTGTGAACTCAGCCGCCATTTTGTTTGGTGGTCAGTTCACTTGAGAGGAGCCTGTCTATCGTATGTTGTTGTTGAGATTGTGAGTGTTGTATTTAGTTTATGTTGTATTTAGTGTGTATTTTCTGTACTTATTTTGTTACTGAAATAGTCATAGTGTGTGTTCAGCATTTAAATGCACAAATCGAAGTGATAAACGACAGGCCGGCCGCGGTGGCCGAGGAGACTGAGGCTCTCCAGTCACGGTCTGCACGGCTACTACGGTCGGGGTTTCGAATCCCCCCTCGGGCATGGATATTTGTGCCGTCCTAGTTCGTAAGTAGTTCATAAGTAGTTTGTAAGTTTAGGGACTGATGACCCCATAGGTAAGTCCCATAGACTATACAAACAAAACATTTGATAAACGACAAGTACTTCTTCAAGAACAAATGTTTTGCCTTCGTTTGATCTCAGTCTGTCTATACTAAAAAAAAAAAAAAAATTCTGACAATTGGTACTTAGCTGCTCAGAAGTGAGGCCTCAGATGACCTATCCTGCAATTCCCTTGAAGTACACACCATAAAATGCTCCGTTTTCTAACTAGTGTTGGTGTGTTTTTGAGATATTTCTTCTTCCGTTGTTCCTGTGGTTGACGAAACCTTACTTTTGAGTGTCTACACCTTCTTTAAAGATATTTTCATTTGTTGTTGACAATACTTGATTGAGCATGGTTGACATGTAACCAGTGCAAAGTGTAGAAACAGTGGTGACACCCAGATTTTTTTCTTTTTTTTTTATAGGTTTGTCTTCTTTGCAACAAATATGTTCGTATTTAAGCGTGGCAACAACGAAAATTATTAAAGGTACGTTATTTTTATTGCAGTATTCTGTGGTCACTTTCGTCTTTTTACTCAAATTTCACGTACTAAACGTTACTTAAGGAAGGAAGGAAGCTTAGGGTTTAACGTCCCGCCGACAGCTTGATCATTAGATTAGGAGCTAAAGCTCGGAATTTTGGGTAAGAATAGGAAAGGAAATTGGCCGTGCACTTTGAAAGGAACCATCCCAACATTTGACTAGAGTGATTTAGGGAAATAACGGAAAACCTAAATCTGGATGGCCGGAGGTGTATTTGAACCACCGTCCTCCCGAATCGGAGTCCAGTGTATTACCACTGCGCCACCTCGCTCGGTTAAACGTTACTTGTCACAGCTTGGCAACAAAGAAAGTTATTAACGACTCCTTATTTGGTCGTGCAATGCTTTTGAGGCAGATGATATAGGCCCATTTTTAACTGCAGTATTTTGTTGCCACTTTCGTCTTTGTACGCAAATATCGTGCACCAAAGTTCACAAGCAAACTCTTTGATAGCAATTTTACAAGTCTGTAGATTTAATACGTTTAGTAAACACAAGATAAATATATACTAGACTTTATTCAAGCAGTTGTTACAAACCATTTACAACAGATACAAATCCATGGTCATGATTGTCGTCGTAACACTGTTTCGCAGCTCGCTTGACATTATAATCAACACAAATATTTTCACAGCGGCACTTTCGTTGTTATTGTAAACTTCGCTAACCGTTATACTTCGAACTGGAACTGTATTACTGACAGGTTCGTTATATTTCATTACCGCATTTTTAGGAAATATGCTATGAGGCTCGTTAATTCGCAGCTTCGATGAAGTCTGACTGAAATTGATGCACATCCGTATTCAATAGTCAATCTTCATTTCAAACGTGCAACTGAAAATAGCTAAAATTCTCTAGTGTGTGTGGCATACCCGCAGTCAGCTGATACCCCAAATAACTTGGCGGATGCCAGTTCAATTTTCCTCAAACATGGCAGACCTATCACCAGTCTGTGAAATTCTTGCTCTTTGTCTAAAGCCCTGTATAAAGAAAGTAGTGCCAACTCAGCGGCGTCCGCCATTGTTGCATTGTTGGACTATGCACCTGGCGTTCTCCCATAGCGTAACCCAGGGCCACTTCACTAAAACGAGTTTATAAATACTTTACGACGGAAGTGAAAGTGCAAATGATATCGTAATGGTAAAAATATATACTTAGACACACTATTGCGTCAATGACTGGTACTGATACAGATAGAAGCAGTCAACAACACGGAATTTGTTGTCTGTTTGCAAGAGCAAGTTCATAGCTTTCATTTGTTTTCTAGCAGGAATGAAATCATAATAAATTCCTGTTCAAATGAATATCCAATAGCTTTTTTAAATGTTTAACATTTTAACTCCCTCAGGTGTGTGTGTGTGTGTGTGTGTGTGTGTGTGTGTGTGTTGTCCCTACGTTAATTTAACTTCGTTTAAGTAATTTGTAAGTCTAGGGACTGATAACTAAAGTAGTTTGGTCCCACATAATTACAAAAGTATCGTTTGTGACAGTGTAGAGTTTCCGGTGTAATAATGCATGATACTCTTAATGTTTTTTTTTTTTTTTTTTTGTTTTTTTGTTTTTTTTTCGGACAATGAAATCATCTTGACGCAATATTTCGGCGGTCTATCTGGCCATTCACCTTCAGGTAAGTTCGCTGCTTGACCAACCCGCCGGAAAAATAAAAACAATTGTTCAAGCAGGAAATTCACCTGAGGATGTCGGCCAGATGGACCGCCGAAACATTGTATCATTGTCAGTGGCGGACTAACGTTGTCGGAGGCTCGGGGCGGCGGCAAAACAGAATGAGCCCCCACCCCACCACCCCCGTCCACTTAGAAATACATGTATCACTATAGAAGAAAAAGTAACTTTTGAGATTTGGAGGTCCCCCATGTCTCACAAAAAAAAAAAAAAAAAAAAAAAAAAGCTTTCGTGATTTTGAGGCCCCAGAACGACGAGAGGCCAAGGGGGCTCATAATAATAATAATAATAATAAATATATCTTTTTATTTTAATTTTAAGAACGCGTGCTTTGGAGATATTTGGAGGCCCCCCCAACCCCCCAAGGCGAGAGGCCCGGGGCGGTCCGCCCCCCCACCCCCCCCTTCTTAGTCCGCAACTGGTCATTGCCCGACAAGAAACCCGTGAAGAGTATCATGAAGTATCGTTTGGTTTATTGTAGATTTAAAATACAAGCAGTTGATCAGGTGTTACCTCGTCGAGCGTCCTCCAGAGGACGTCGTCGGAGAACTCGTCGAAGGGGTCGAGGTTGAAGCGCAGCGTGCCGGCGAACAGCACGGGGTCCTGCGGGATGATGGAGAGGCGCGCGCGCAGGTCGCGCAGCCCCACCCTGGCCGTGTCCAGCCCGTCGATCAGCAGCTCGCCCTCCAGGAAGGCCAGCCGGAACAGCGCAGAGATCAGCGACGACTTGCCCGCGCCCGTCCGCCCCACCACGCCCACCTGACACACCAAACGGCTCTCTCAGGCAGCGACACCCAGAAGCCCTTCTCAGAAGGAAAGTACAAGGGCTCGAACAAACATATCTGTATGAACGTTTGGTTACAGGATCGCTACGTACACCTCAATGTGCTGGTGGGTGTCGTTTTCCTGCAAAGCTCTGCAACCGTGCTCTAGATAGCACTGTAGATGTAATTGTAGACGCCATACGTAATGCAAATATCTTAACTGTAACTTATGTGATAATCATCGTGCATGTTCTCTGGCGAATTGTCATCAAAAGCCGTGATGATAGTTGCAACTTTAACCTTCTTCCCGAAAGACTGTTGGTATTCACTGCCACTGCTTCCATCGCCTCTTCCCGCACTTACCGTAGCACTACCGCTTGCAATAAGTTGTTCGTCATTATCGTCCCTATTATCATTATTAAGAGTTTGTAACAACAGTCTCTAACTTATGCTCAAATTTCTGTACCGTAACAGATACGAGAAAGCATGCAAATGATTCATCTTCTACACTAATACCATTTTCACGAAGAAGGGTTCTTCGTAACTTCATCTCAACTAATCTCAATACATTAGCAGGATTGATTAGCAATCGCCGCCCCATCTGATGCTTCACCACACAAATAACGTCACAAAACGCAACTTCGGAGGCACACTGCACCGTCGCTACTGGCGAACCGACAGGTCAAAGTGCAATGCGGCATGGCACACGCAGAGGCCCCTAAGGGACGACTGCAGAGTTTTGCAGATGTGCACTCATGTAGTAGATTATGCGATATGATACTATAAAAGTGTGAGCATGTCACTGCAAATTTTTTCTGGAAAGGAAATTTTAGCTTACAGCAGATAATGGTGCAGTGCTATGAGTGGAACAGGCAATTGTACCTATGTTTTATGGATCTACAAAAGGCTTATGACCGTGTTCCTAGGAGGAAGTTATTGTCAGTCCTACACGGTTATGGTATAGGAGGCAACCTGCTGCAGGGATACGAAACAGCTAGTCATATTGTTCAAAAAATGTTCAAATGTTTGTATAGTCTATGGGACTTAACTACGGGGTCATCAGTCCCTAAACTTACAAACTGTTTATGAACTACTTACGAACTAGGACGGCACAAATATCCATGCACGAGGGGGGATTCGAACTCCCGACCGTAGTGGCCGTGTAGACCGTGACTGGAGCGCCTCAGTCTCCTCGGCCACCGCGGCCGGCTAGTCATATTGTTCAGGAGATATGACGTATATGATGCCTGATGGAGTGTACTTTACTTACGAACCACGACAAAATCTAGAGTTTTATTTGGATCTTGATGAAATTTTGCACAGGTAACCGTCAAAGCAAAACACCAATTTGGTGTATGGTGGATGCTACTTTACTCATGGACATGCGTAGATTGGGATTCAGCAGTTAGAGTATTTTAAAGCCTGGATGTAACAGCAGCTGCCCCTCCTCCTACAATTCAAAGATTTTAAAATCTGTTGGAAGAATTTGCAAAAATCCCAGGAGATTAGGCTTTAACTGTGTTCCTTTAAAGTTTACAAAGCTGTAAAATTATTTCACATTCTTTATACATTTTTCACTACTGAACACTTTTCCTAGTGTACTCTCTGTACCATTATTTCCTAATAGCCTTATTCTGTATCTCATCAAGCTTCCCCTCCCTGTAGCCTGTTCGTTGGCGACGCCCTTGGGTTAGATTATAAACAGCAGCTTGTTTATTTTATGTTTTGCAATATTTAACACCGAAACAAAAACTATTTACGGAATTTCCTAACTTCAATAAGTCCTTTAGTTATGACGTAATTCAAATGTGTTTTTTTGACACTGCTCAATAGAACTTTTCATCACCAGAAGTTCAGGTGGCATCGATCAAGTCTGCTGTACCGCCACCCATGAAACCCATGTCGTTATCGCTGCCCACAAGGAGAGGTACGCAGGAATCCCATGAAGAATCAGATCATACTACAGGTGGAATTTTCTTTAATTGAAAGCGTTTGCTATTCCTAACTCTGCCAGCTGGCCATCGTCCAGGCCTGGGAAACCTCACCGACCTCGTCTTCACAGATGTTTTTACGGCTGAAGGTGGCATTACCCTATCAGTAAATGAATAGTAACTGCCGCAGCTGTAACACGTCCCATTATGGATTAAGTGCTTTATACACTTCTTACACTTGCTGATGTAGGCCAGACACATTACTGACTTACCTTCTCTCCGTGTTTAATCCTCAGATTCAAGTCTATTATGACAGGCTCGGTCTGCGGCCCGTATCTCATGTAGACGTGTCGGAATTCTATTTCCCCTTTTGATGGCCAGTCTTTGGGTGTTTTGTTTTCTGAAATAACAAATAATTTTATGAAAATTCATCGTGGAGATGGGGGCAGGATTAGCAACTGGATATGTAATGAAAATCATTTATTTTTCTTTTTTCGTCACAGTTGCACTATTTAGAAGCTGGTAACTAGTTTCGGACTTGTTCGTCCATTTTCAAACCATATGTCTTATTCCAATCGTAACAATACACTGCATGAAGCACACGTTGGAGGCCCGTGAACGCAACATCTATTTTAGCCTATTTTAAATTTCAATGTAATCATGTTTTAACAGTGGACAACGTATAGATCTTAACAGTCATTTGCTTCATGCACTGTATTGTTGCGGTTGGAATAAGGCGTATGGTTTGAAAATGAACGAACAAGTCCGAAAATAGTTACCAGCTTCTAAATAGTGCAAGTGTGACAAAAAAGGAAACTAAATGGTGTTCATTAAAAAATAATTATCAAAATGAAATCATTATCGTAATACCTTGAACACGAAAACTGAAGTATTCACTTTTAATATTAACTGCACGAGGAGGCAAATGAAACTGATGTAATTCGAGACTTGCTTTGGTATACATGAGCACAAAACAAAAATCATATGAGTACTTAGCGGTTAAGATTGGTAAATTGGAGCAGATACTTTCATATCTATCAGGCATTAAAATCTGCTGCGGACGGTGTGTGTGTTTTGTCCTTAGCGTATGTTAGTTTAAATAGTTAGTAATCTTAGGGACCGATGACATAAACAGTTTGGTCCCTTAGGATTACAAATATTTTAACATCATAGAACATCGAAAAATTAAATACTGCCGAGATCTGCCCTACGTACCTGTCAGGTGCAATGGTAAACATTCCACACGAAAGTAACACCGATTTGTGAAAACGCATTTTACAGGCGTTTAAATGGTTAATTTGCAGTAAAAACGTGCATACCGGGCACAACTGCTAGGTAGATGACGTTAGCAGAAGTGGGAATCAAAATACCATAAACGTAGGCTGTGAATCCAGCACTGGTTGGTGATGCGGCAGAACGACTCGTCACTGATAAGCGCACAGCGTGGCTGTCATCGCGTATAGTTGTACAATGAGGCGAGTGAAATCGATCACGTCGGCCCTTCATAAATCAAATGTTCAAATGTTTGTAAATCTATCGGACCAAACTGCGTGGTCATCAAAAAATAAATAAATAAATAAATAAATGTTTGTACAGCTTATGGGACTTAACTACGGGGTCATCAGTCCCTAAACTTACAAACTACTTATGAACTACTTACAAACTAGGACGGCACAAATATCCATGCCCGAGGGGGGATTCGAACCCCCGACCGTAGTGGCCGTGCAGACCGTGACTGAAGCAACTTTTTTTTTTTTTTTTTTTTTTTTTTTCTCTCTATGGGTAGTTCTGTTCATTGCGGACACTGATCATATTTGTTCGTTTTCGTTCGTTGTGTTCTTGGCTCAGCTTTTTTATTGCAGAGGGCGTTGAGCCCTCTGACCGGGCGCGCTGAGCCACGGCGCCCGGCAAATTGTGTGCCGGAACCAGGACGCGAACCTGGGACGAGCAACTCAGTCCCCTCGGCCACCGCGGCCGGCCGTGGTCATCAGTCTGTAGCTTACAAACTACTTAAACCTAGGTAAACTAACCTAAGGACAAACACACACACCCATGCCCCAGGGAAGACTCGAACATCCACAGCGAGCAACCGCGCGCTCCGCAGCGAGACGCTTTAGACCGCTCGGCTACTCCACCGCGGCGGCCCTTCATCCAGCAACACCGCTCCACATACAATTGCTTAGTTACGTCCAACAAGATCACGCATTTCTCCAAAGGATTATCCACATTCCCTGTAGACAACTATTCTTCCTCGGTGGAACCCCGAAATGAGTTCAAAAGACTCACTGTCTTCTAGGAAGCCTGGTGACGCTGCTTACCCAAAACAAGCGTACGAAAGAACAATTCCAGTACGTCCACGGGGTCGGCTGTTCTTGTTTTATAAGCACTTGCAAGTGGTGCTATTGGCGGCCGTGATGTGCGCATACGAAAAAATACTAATTGTGTGCAACTTTCGTCACCGCAAACACATGCTGCAATTTTCACCTCATTTGGACGCTTACTTCAGGGTGTTGCATTTTTTGGAGGCCATCAGTGTATTTAGAGTGCATATTGCTATCTGCAAGATACAGCAGACTTTTAGTGTAGCAGTTGACACTACAACTATAGAGAAGTAATGCATAATTACAGTACCTGGAGGCGCCTCAAGCAGAGGTTCCTCTTCCAAGCCGAGATACTCCATGACTCGCTCCACAGACATCATCTGGTTGGCCACTTCTGCCGACTGCCGCATTCCGAACTGGATCATGCCCGTAAGGCTCATAGCTTGAGTTACTGCGAGGCCAATCTGCCCACCAAAGAGATCTGCAAGTGTTTCATATGAATTAGTTTATTTCAATATAATAATGACTTAATCAGAGGAAATATTTAATTTAATTGACAAAAGGAGAAGATATACAAATGCAGTAACAGAAGCAGGTAAAGTGGAGTACAGACGAGCAAAAAATGAGATTGACAGGAAGTTGAAAATGGCTAAGCAGGAGTGGCTAGAGGGCAAATGCAAGGGAAAAATAGATATCGCCTATAGGAAAATAAAAAGAGATATTTAGAGACAATAAAAATCAGTTGTATCAATATAAAGAACTCAGATGGAAAAACATTTCTAAGCAAAGAAGGAAAAGCTGAAAGACGGAAAGAATATATAGAGGGGCTCTGCAAAGGAAATGAACTTCGAGACAATATTGTAGGAAATGAAGAGTAGATGAGGATGAAATAGGGGATACTATACCGAGAGAGGAATTTGGCAGAGATCTGAAAGATTAAGTCGAAACAAGGCCCATGGACGAGACGACATTCCCTCAGAGCTACTGGTGTGTATGTGAGAGCACTACTCGTATTCCACATGGTGGGCAAGATGCATGAGACAGGCGAAATAACCTCAGACTTTAAGAAAAATCTAATAACCTCTATTTCAAACAAAGCAGATGGAGACAGCTGTGAAAATTAGAGAACCATCAGTTTAATTTATAAGTCATGGTTGCAAAATTTTAACACGAATTGTTTACAGAAGAATAGAAAGTCTTGTAGAAGCTGCCCTCGGAAAAGATCAGTTTAGATTTAGAAGAAATGTAAGAACACGAGAGGCAATACTCACATTACGACTTATTTTAGAAGATAGGTTAAGGAATGGCAAACATACATTTCAGCTTTTTTAGATTTGGATAAAGATTTTGACAATGTTGACTGGAATACACTCTTTCACATTCAGATGTCAGCAGGAGTAAATAACATGGAACAGGAGGTTATTTACAACTTGTACAAAAACCGGGCAGCAGTTATGAGAGTCAAAGGGCATGAAAGGAAAGCAGTGATTGGCAAGGCAGTAAGACACGGTTGTAGCATTTCTCCCATGTTATTCCGTTTGTACAGTGTGCAAGCCTTGAAGGAAAGCAAGGAGTTTCAAAGTGAAGAAATAGAAACATTGCGTTTTGGTGATGACATTGTAATTCTGTCAAAGACAGCAAAGGACATGGAAGAGCAATTGAACTAAACTGGCAGTGTGTTGAAAGGAGCGTATAAGATGAACATAAACAAGAGAAAAACGAGGGTAATGGAATTCAGTCTACGAAAATCAGGCGATGCTGGAAAAATTATATTTGTAACGAAACAATGGAAGCGGTAGATGAGTTTTGTTACTTGGCAGTAAAATATCATAGTCGCAGCACAGATGATAAAAAATGCAGAATGACAATTGGAAGATGTTTTGAACAGAGAAATTTGTTAACATTGAATATTAATTTAAATGTAAGGAAGTCTTTTGTGGAGGCATTTGTGTGGAGTGTTGTTATGTACTATAGTGAAACATGGACGAGAGTTGAGACAGGAAGAGGGTAGATACTTTTGAAATGTGCTGCTGCAGAAGAATGTTTATGATAAGGTGGGTAGATTGCGTAACTAATGAGGAGGTACTGAACAGAATTGGAAGAAAAAGATTTTCTGGCATACCTTCATTAAAGAAAGTGATCGGTTGGTAGTATACATCCTTAGGCAAGTAATCGTGATTTTAGTATTGGAGGGAAGTGTGTGTGGTGTAAAAATCGCAGACGGAGGCCAAGAGACGAATACAGTAAGCTGATTCAAATGGATGACGTTTGCCATTCTTATGAGGAGATGGAGAGACATCCTCCCTCGGGAATGGGTGTATTTGTTGTCCTTAGCATAAGTTAGTATACGTAGTTTGCAAGCCTAGGGACTGATGACCTGCATGGTTAAGTCCCATAGATCTACAAACATTGAACATATTGTTTTTTGGAGAGCTGAATCATACCAGTCTCCGGACTGAGGACCACAACAACAGCAACAATTACTTAATCATAATTTAAAGCTAGTAACAGCTGATAATTCTACATCATTGAGAAGCCGAGTGGAGAAATAGTACTGTTACACACACAAGTAGGTAAGTCGTTCGGATGGGAAACTCCAACAGTAAGGGCTAATTAGAAATGTTCCCCTTCTTCACGTTTATTGTCACCTTTACTTGGCGAAAAGTTTACATTTGTATGTAGATTGTAATTATGATGATAACAATTTCGCAAAGAGTGTGATGTATTTGTAATGTCTAAAAGCGCGAAGTGGTCTATCAAATTTATCGCCGCAAATTTGGCAGATCGGTCATATTCATCCACAGTCGAACAATTAGACCACATGGGTATCGGATTTTAGAATTTTTTTACATTTGTGGTACGTGAAGTTCAGAACACAAATAACAATCAACCAAAGCCATTCGACGCAACACTCAAAAATTCTCGAAAAAATCGACTTCTAAGTTTTGAAAGTACACGGAAGTACTGATTATTAAAACACATTCAATATCTGACGCTGTAGCTCAAGCGGTAGCGTTCTTGTTAGGGTCGGTGGTTCGAGTCCCGCTGTGACCAGTCCTTTTTTTTTCGAATACAGTTATATAAAACATTTTGGGATATATAATTCCGTGTGTTTTGTCAGTTTTTGTTTGTGTATGTAGACGAGCTGAACATCTTGTCACATGAAGTGATGGTTGAGTAGATTAACTGCTTGGAAAGCCATTAGTAGCTATGGTGATGACTTTCCAAAAACAGCGTCATTACTCTTTACAAACGGAACAATCAAAGACTACCGTCGTCAACTAATAGTGAAGCCAATACTGTAAAAAATGTAACTTATGTTTTTTCATTGAAAACAATAAACAAAAATACGTGCATTTTTCACAAAAATTACCATTCGATTTTAAAATTGTGTAAGTATTCGAACCCAACGAAATTTTTTTTAAAAAATGCTGTTACTGCAAGATTCGAACCACCGACCCTACAGATGTAAGGCCACAGCGCTACTGCTGAGCTACACCGACAAGTCTTTTTTTTAAAAAAAAAAACTTCAAAGTCGATTTTTTAGAGTTGCGTCCAATGGCTTTAGCGGGTTGTTATTTGTGTTTTGAACATCACGTACCATAAATATAAAAAAAATTCTAAAACCCGATACCCTGTGGTCTCTTGGTAAGATCTACAGTCACCACACTCCCGCAGATTTTTGTTATACACTGCGACAGCAGCGCTTCAAGCGGAGCTACATTTCTGAATACGATATTGTCTTTGTTAGGAACAAAACGGCACATTGCAGCACGGGTTATTTACAATTATCTAGCAACCTACAGGTTTTTACTGAATAATTTCATTTACTATTAAAAATAGAACAATGTCTGGAAAACACCAGACGACCTGCCTTTTGGAAGAAAGATGTCGCTTTTCTACTCAAGAACGTTAACGTTTCTTCATTGCAATTCCAGTAAAATCGGCGAGTGTGGAACGTAGAAAACGAATATAGAATGCAATAACTACAGTATTTAACATCCCAAATCAGTCACCACAGCTGTAGCTGAAGGAAAACGTCACAGACGTAGCAAGAAAACGGAAAAAGCAATCAAATTGTTTTCAACAAAGAAGAACGCAATTCCACAATAGTTGGTACAGTCGAACGCCCGAACCACAAAAGGCAAGAATCTTCAAGAGATTGTGCTCTTTAGCTAAAGTAATCACACTCAAAAGGATACGCACTTATAACATAGACGACTGAGCCTAAAAATGTGCGAATCATTAGACTCCATACCGAACTGATACGTGTAAAACATCTCGTTTTCATAGTATGAGCAGACCTTAATAGAAATTTGTTTCTCTTATGTTTATATTGTACTTAAATAAACTGCAAATATTGGTTCATGACGAAGTTCATACCATTGAATCAGTTAAGTTCGACTGTTTTTATTTTAATTTCGGTATTATATATGTTTCTTGATATTTTACTAATGCTTGTAACGCAAAAATTATACTAATTATTTCGTTAATTACGTACACAAATAATTCTAAACAAACATCACTCTTTCGGCGGCTTGACCACTACTAGGAGCGCTAGTGTCGTTGCAAATGTCAGTTCGTAACAACTTTCACAGCAGTGAGTGTCGCGACTCGCGACAGTAAATGTTAATTAAGACTGTGGTTGAACTGTGCCCCAGGCACTTCGCAACAGATAACCTTCGACTTGATATACTATGGGTATATTTTGAATTTAATCCGACAGTTTAGCACTTACTCTTGTAATGAAGAATTTGACGCTATCGTCTCTCTTCCTTTTGTCGCCGAGTGCATTGAGACGCTATGTTGCGAGGCCGTTACCCGTCGGGTGTTCGAATCCTCCCTCGGGCATGGATGTTTGTGCTGTCTTTAGTATAAAGTGTTTCTTAAGTAGTTTCTAAATTCAGGGACCGATGACCCCGCGGTTAAATCCCATAAGCTTCACAAACATTTGAACATTTTCTCCTTTTGTCAACAAATCCTGGAGATGAACATTTTCATCCAACTGTTCTATTGTCTTTCCGACGTAAACGTAATTATGGTTCTGTGGGAGTCTGTATACATGCTACACAGTTGGATAGTTGATAAGCAGCCGTTTATTGTCCACATCGGGTTTGTACTGTATGTAAATTTACACATCCCTACATAGACATACAATATGATATCACATATGTAATATATACTGTATCTCCCAACTGATTAGAGAATTGAGTTTAATGGACAACTATCCCATGAGTACTAAGAAGTCGCCGAAAAAAGTAATCTCCTGATCTCTAAGGGGCAGAAAAAACGAGACAGAAAAATTAATGAAACTATGAATTACTTCAAAAGTTATCACCTGAGTCTTAATAAATTTACCCCAGTGTGAGACAAGACGGCCATTTACTACAGGATCGCGCTCCCTCCCGCGTCGTAGGTTCGAATCCTCCGTCGAGCAGGGATGTTTTTTTAGCATAAGGTAGTTCAAAAGTAGTTCGTAAGTTTAGGGACTGATGATCCCGCAGTTCCATAAGCGTTACAAAAATTTGAACATTTTCTACAACAAAAGTATTTGAATTTCCTACGGATCCATGATTGTACCTAGTGTAGTCGAAACAGCATAATGCTGTTGTAGAATAATGCTCGTCCATATGTTGCCTAATTGTTTCAAACTACGCAGCAAAATTTCGCCGGGAAGCTATTATCCTCCATATAATTCCGATCTCTTCCCTACGCTGTTTCTATTTTTATTTCTTCGGGGAAAGAGATGCACTTGTGGTTCCGTATGCTACCGCAAACATTTTTGCGGGCATATATTAAGGGGCAGCGCCACCAACCGTGGGCCGCGTTACGACTAGTATGCTTTCTGTCTCGCGACGTAAAACTTTTCTCATGCGATAAAAACACTTTGAATGAGCATATAAAATCATATGATCTGAACTAAACGAAGAATGATAGTTTAAAACACTTTTATTTTATTTATTTACTTTTTTTTACGACGAGCTGTTTTATTCGGGGATTCAGAAAACCAGTGAACATTAGGACGCGCCGCCACTGATAATGAGGATAGTTTGCAACTCACCGCAGAGACGTTCATTAGAGATTCGACTCTGGGAGATAGTTGCGTGATTGTACAGTGTGCTTGTGTAATTTTATCAATGACAGTATGGTGTCGCCGGCCGCGGTGGCCGAGGAGACTGAGGCGCTTCAGTCACGGTCTGCACGGCCACTACGGTCGGGGGTTCGAATCCCCCTCGGGCATGGATATTTGTGCCGTCCTAGTTCGTAAGTAGTTCATAAGTAGTTTGTAAGTTTAGGGGCTGATGACCCCGTACTTAAGTCCCATAAGCTTTACAAACATTTGAACAGTATGGTGTCTTTTTCTGACGAAGGCTGTGAACGAAACTTTCACGTTAGGTGTATAAGTTATTCCCCCCCCCCCCCCCTCCCCTCCAAAGCCTCTCGAAGCTCGACGTCTCTGCGTTGAGTTGCAAACTATTTTCAGTACCGTATATTAAAAAATTATTTGCAATAGACTTAAAAAAGTTTGAAAAGTTTGCTTCTCCAGGTCGTAAATTTTGGTTTCACGAAGATTTTTAAATTCAGCTCCTCTGAACTAGCGATATGAGAGAACCTCTTAAGTTTAAAGAAACCAAACTCGTAGTGAAACAGAAACTGTAAACAAAATATATCTATGGTCTTTAACGAAAACAAGTGATAAATGCATTCTATGGAAATTCAAATTAACAAAAAAAGAAACTATATTTTCTTAGTATCGTCAGGTTTCACATCATGAGTTGTCGTTTTGGTAATAATCAGTGAGTAGATCATACCGTTAGGCGTACTGCTATTTCGATCTTAATTACATTCACGATTCTATTCAAGGCGAAATGCGCATCATTGATTGTGGTGAAGTCAACAATGTGAGTAGGTCACTTAAACATGTTACGAAGATACTGTTCTAACTTTTTTATTAATTTTGAATTTCAAATGGTTTTAAACAGGGAGGTTCTCCTTGGTTTGAAAAGAATTTATTGATAAATTTCCTTGCTTTGTTTGCAGCCACTTTTTTATTATTATGTTAGATTAAATTTTCTTTCAATACTTCCAATTGATTCGTAGTGAGATCTTCAAAGCCTTAAAATATGTCAGAAAATAAGAATCATATTTCGAATAAATGCGTCCCATATGTACAAAATAGAACAGATGCGGTAGCCTAATGTACCTTCTACAGATCACAAATGAAATTACCGGGAGGTTCTCCTTGGTTTGAAAAGAATTTATTGATAAATTTCCTTGCTTCGTTTGCAGCCACTTTTTTATTATTATGTTAGATTAAATTTTCTTTTAATACTTCCAATTGATTCGTAGTGAGATCTTCAAAGCCTTAAAATATGTCAGAAAATAAGAATCATATTTCGAATAAATGCGTCCCATATGTACAAAATAGAACAGATGCGGTAGCCTAATGTACCTTCTACAGATCACAAATGAAATTACCGTACCGTTGTGGATGTGGAATCGATAAAAGAGAAACAAACTTTTTAAGCAAGTCGGTATTTACTTATTTAAGGATAGCTGTGCTATTTCTTACGTCATTGTAGCCATGCATCATCAAAATTTTACATCACTTTTATTATTATTATTATTATTATTGATGTTATTAAGAGAACACAGGAGTAGTGCCCTCTCCCACCCGTCGGGGAACGCCTTTGTGTGATATTAGTAGACCTAGTAATAAGCAGCCTAATAATATCCTACATACCGAAACGATCGAGTCTCCCAAGAAATGCATCATCGGAGGAGTAGGCCACCAATAAATTACTTATACCGGTACTATTCTCAAACTATACTTTATTAGCAAAATTTTTTGTGTGTACTACCATCTTACTGGCAACGTGTACCCTATTGCTGATAGTAGAGACTTCCCTGAACGTAAAGAGGCCTAAGTAACTAAATCTATGTGAAAGTTGTTCTTATTTATTGTACTGCACTAATTCCGTGAACTGAGCTGATGAGTTGACCCATGTAATGACATGAAACGTTTTACAAGTTCTGAACGGTTTATAGTATACTTTTCAAAGTTTAGTGACAGAGAATTGGCTAAGAACTGGGTCCAATTATTAATAGATCCATGAAAAATTTATCATCGGGCCTATCTATCTTTGATTTACTGTTAATTGCAGTAGGCCTATTTGCGTCATCTGCAAACAGATTTGCCATCTGTGAATGTCATTAATGAAAGGTTTTTGAAAAACACAAGGCCTTAATATGGAACCTTAGGGGCCACCACAGTTCTTAATTCCCAGTTGGATGATGACTCATAGGTCAATACATATCTCTTTCCTATGTACACAGTTTGTTTTGGGCAGAGGTACAGGATTTGAAGCATTTACATTTACACTGGGATATTCTAATTTACTTAAAAGGAAATTGTGGTGTACACAGTCAAATGTCTTAGGATTTTTATCTGTCACTTTCTACTTCTTTCACCTCTGGCAATGTTGCTGATGTATGTGTTTTTATAACAATAATAATAAAATAAAAAGAGTAGCACCATGGTTCATAATCCTCGTTAAACTGTAGTTCTCCCTGTAACTGGCTGGGCAAGTCAGTTCTAAGGTCGGAGGAAGGCAACAGCATACCACCCACAAATAGGATTTTGCCTAGTAAAGCACTGTGATTTCAAACCAATTTTCAGATTGTCAACTGCTTTACTTTTTATGCCTTTCATATATCACAAAATATACCAGTAGCCAGTTAATTTATTGTGTAATAATGAGTTAAGCACATTCTCACTGTTTGTGTACTGAAGATAGACTTCTAAATACGGTATTTTGTTTGTGGTCGGGTGGTTAAGAAGATGACTGTGAGAATGTTGGCAAAAGTGAAACTGAAAGGAGGTTTGATGGTGTTTCTACCTATCTCATTGCTTGTACAGAGGCATAATGTAGGCTAATATATTTCACAATTCAGAAACTCTTCCATTGATAAAAAAACTGGTTGCACTAATAACTTAAAATGTCACTAAACTCAGAGGCACACTGTATAATCAACTTTGTTGACATATCATAGCCACAAGATTTTTTATTATTATTTTAAGGATTTTGTTGTAGACATTATTTCTATTGGTGTAGTGACAGTAATACATTATTGTAGTGACATGTCTGAAATATTGCATGGCAGCATCTATTGAACATGACAACATTGTCTTTTCAGCAACAGTTATAAAATCCTTATTTAAAGATTCATGTACACTGATCACATCTGTTACCTGGTATCATTTACTGTCAATGCTATGTACTACTCTTCATTTAGACCTATGGTTCTACTAATCTCTTCCTTTACTACAGTAGAGAATATAGCATATATTTTTTGAGGGAGGGGGGGGGGCAAGATTCATATAAGATAAGTAATTTTAAGTAGATACCCCATGATTTTTGCTGCTCATATTCAGAGGCTAATTTGCACTGAAGACCCTTTTACTTTACCATCAACCTTTTTTATTGTTGAATTAAATTGCAAAATAGGGTGGGTGTTTTTTTTTTTTTTTTTTTTTTTTTGCATTCATGTTATTTTGTGTGTGTGTGTGTGTGTGTGTGTGTGCGTGTGTGTGTGAGGTCAGGGGAGGCTGGCCCCTGCATCACTAACTTATATCCCATACTTATTGAGTTATGTGATGTGATTGTTGATTAATTTTCTGAAAATGCATTTGATTTGATGTCCATATTACTAATTCAATATTTTACAATATGGATGGTCACAATTTATAACATTTACATCAGTGCTGCTTCTGAATGATAGATTTAGTTTCCATTTTGTCTTACAGGATACCATTATTCCTTGAGTAATACAAGCATACCACAGCACACTGCAGTTAGTACAAAACATAGATATGTCACAATATAACAGACAATCAATGTTGGAAACCTAAAATTATTTTGTATCCAATCTATCAAAATCAAAAGATGATTTACAACCAGTCTTATGGTTCAGAGATTCTGTGTTCATACAGCCTTACTAAACAATATTAACATTACCACAAACAACCACCTTCAGCAACCATAGTAGACTCCTTTAGTTTTGTGATAAGAAATAAGGTCAGACTAATGAAAAAATTAGGAGAAATCTTGAACTGAATATGGGAGGAAATACATTCTCAACAGCCTCTATCTTCACCTCATGTGATTTGTCTATAAACGAGAAAATAAATAAATACACTCCATCCCAACTTTCAGCAGGGTCATTCCATTTTAAATGTTAAGAAATGACACCCATCCTCACAGAAAAGCTTGAAATCTTCTGTAATTGAAGTTTAGGCCCTACCTATATATCAATGTTACCAAAATTTAAATGTTGTAGGCCACTTACCTTTGCAGTTCTGATACAAGAAATTTATTCAGAAATGCAGGCTGTCACAGTTGACCCCCTTATAACTTACAAATGCAAGATATTTGCTGTTTTTGCAGTAGAAGATTCAATTTTTATGTCTGTGTTCCCTAAATTGAAGAATTATACTTGAAGTGTTAAAAAAACAACCATAAATAAATTAGCTAGATCAAACTTGAAGCATGGACAATATAATTAAATGAAGATGTTGCCCTCTCATAGATTTCTGACTGTTGCAGAGGTTTTTCTACCCTTGGAACTTGTCATTCCACTTTTCTCCCTCTATCCTTAAACTCACTATTCTTCAAACATATCTGTTCATAATGAACATTTCTGTTCATAACTATTTCTTGATCGATTGTATCAATGGTAAACTTTTCCAGAGGTGTGGAAAATATTACATCCTGCATCCTACTATATTGTAAACAGTAGTAGATACAGAGTTGACAGTACAACTTTTGTTATAGTCGTCTTGCTAGTGAATGCATGGAAGGCTCCACTCTTTGATTTGTCCTTCTGTCCATTGTTATATTTCCTTTGTGATGTACAAGTATAGTATCTCAAGTGGAATTATTCAAAGTTCTGGCAGAATTTTAATAATGTAGAATTAAATTTAACAACTTGCTGATTAGTAAACATATTGAATCATCAACAGACACTAAAAGAAGGCTTGAAATTTCACTAGGTTTAGGATGAATCCTTTTTCAAGCTAGGGAGTATAAACACACACACATATTATATACATACAAATATTTTTATTCAATGTTTTCATATCATATTGCAATCCAAAAAATTTAATATATTAATAAAATAATCATTTATACGTACCTTCTAGAAATAAGAAACTGAATGCAATAAATGCCATGTAAAGTGTAGACATAACATCTAGTGTGAAACCAAATGTCTGTGAGGTTGTCAGAAACATATACCAAGCAGAAGTGTGTAAATCCTGAAACAAACACAGAAAAAGTAACTGTTTGCTTTTTACTTGAGTCATAATAACTGATAAATTTCCTAATTTTTGTAATTGTAATTTTTATTTATCCTGTAGATCATACATTATGTCAAGAGAAGCATTTGATGATACAGGACACATCAAAATGAGGATGAGATGATACAGTGGTATTATAATGATACAATTGTTCATACAAAATGTATGAAATACCAAGAAATACGCAAGCAAATACCATGCTGCACATTTTAATTCATAACTAAAGTAAAACACTAAAGGTAGCACACTTCTGTATTAATATCAAAAGAAAACTCCCTTGAGAGGGTGGTAATAATATCAGGTGACAGAGTGCACTAGTACCTACCTTTAAGACCCAAATTTTCAAGAGATATCAACAGACAGCTATAAATGAACAAGAACATTACCAGTAATTGCTTTTGGAACTATTAATTATGCAGTCATGTAGGACAAGGAAAGTTGCACAAGAGCATAGGTCCCTCACACCTAGGTACAGAATTGTTTGTATTTAAGAAGGTGTACTGAAAACTAAAAACAGAATAATTACTAAAATTCTCAATTAAAACTATTTTTTCAGAAGTCTACCAAAGGAATATAACACTGTAGAATCTTTGAAGCTTGTCTCTATCCCCTATTTAAGTTCTCTTTTGCCTCAATGTGCTACAAAAAAAATCAGTGTTTCTTAAATTGACAAAATAATGAATGAGAATAATGACATCAAAGAAGTAAATCATTCAGACTGTTGTACAATATGGTTCCCATGATATATGTTTATATAATCAACATTTTTCTTGTTTTACTCTGCGGAAATTTCACAAAATCCAAATTAACATAACACTGCTACTAGAAACAAATTATGCAACCTCCCAACAGGCAAAAAGTAAGGAATCACAACCTAATTGAAAGAATTTTTTTTCAATAAAAAGATCTGAAACCATTTTCAATTTTTATTAAATCAGCATTTATGTTTGAAATTAAATAGCCTATATATGTGCAGATATTTTCACAGTATGTTGTGTAGAATTCTGGTTCCAACCATAAAGCTGTAATCTTTTCATATGATGAGCTACCTTAGCAAAGTTAACACTTTTTTGTGTCAGCTGTTGTATATTTTTCACAGTTATGTGTATTACTACAATATTGTGCTTCAGTAGTCACTTCTGTTCTTAAGTAGACTCTGTAGGGTGATAATTGTGATGGGTAAGGTGGATAGAAAGAGAAGAGGTGGAATTAAGTGGCAATATGGGAGAGTAGAAAATGACTCGGAGGGAGACAGTGGTTTGCTAATTTGGTATATGGAGTGAGAGGGGGGGGGGTTGCTAGTGTATGGGAAGGTCATGAGATACATGGGCAAAAGAGCCAGTGTGAGTGGCGCACAGTGCAAGTGATGTACATATGTGAGGTGACAATATAAAAAGAGGAAACCAGCTGCAATATAGCACAGTTAAGGATGCATTCAAAAAACTAGCAAGTATCGCTTGTTTTTTGGGTTTACCTGCCTGTTGACAACTCAATACTATGCTGATTGAAAAGTGGTTTCCTTTAGTATTCATTTATTTACATATCATTCTTACTCTATATGACCTCTGTCAAATAGTTACAAAAAAATAATGTGTACCTTAACTCCTTCCACCGAAATCTACATAATCATGCGAGTTCTGATTTTCTCTTTCATTTCGAACTCAGTCTTCTGATATGATTCCAACCGACATGCAATGATCGTGTAGGCGAAGAGCAGACCTTGAACTGTCATACCACTTTGGGTGAGAAAGTAAAATCCGAACCCGCATGATTGTGAGATTCGGGTGGAAAGTATTAAGCGAGATAGTGTGTATTTGTAGTTTTCTAAAATGTACTACCTGATGTTTGTCAAATTCATCTCTCAGAATACTCTCAGCACCATAGGCTCTTATAGTTGTAAGTCCTTGTAGAGTTGCAAGAAGATGTGTGAACACAGGGCTTTTAGCTGAAATGAAATTATGGCTTTGATTACATTTTGATTTATTTTAATGAAAACTGAAATTCATAACTAAAAATTAAAAAGTTACATATTGCAAACTGTCTGCAGTGCATAATCAGTTGGCAGTTTTATCAAATTTCTTGTTAGACTTGACAGTGAAGTAAAAATGGAAACAAAC
Organism: Locusta migratoria; assembly: GCA_026315105.1. Taxonomy (NCBI): domain Eukaryota; kingdom Metazoa; phylum Arthropoda; class Insecta; order Orthoptera; family Acrididae; genus Locusta; species Locusta migratoria. Next base: position 627,451,971 of record CM048745.1, read on the forward strand.
TAAAAGTAAGTAGGCCCTAAGGCTTAAAAAAAAATTGACAGTCCATATGCACAGAATCCAGTATTAAAAATAGTTACTGAACAGTGTCACATGAGAAACAAGGAAATTTGATGGCTATGCTGCTAGGTCTTATATGGTTGACATATCATTTGTACAAAAGGTATGTCTGTGGATGATCTTTAGTTCCATTCCTATTTCATCAAGGGCATTATGTGAAGAGAGAGATATCTGGAGCTTCTCTGACTTCTCCATATCTGTGAAAAACCAACTTGAGTGGAATACCTTCCAGGCAACAAATTCATTTTTTGTATATGAAATCTGAAGTAATTTTTTTAATAACAATACTTGATCTTACCACCCAAGAGAAAATACAATAGCAGACAAACAATTGTTACCAAGATGCAGGTTCACTCAATTTATGCCCAATAGACCTGACAATATGGCCTAAAGCTCTGTATTGTTTCAGTCACAGCAACAAAGTATATGTATTGTTTTAAAGAGGATATGCACAATAAAAAGCAATCACTAAGAGAGTATGTCATTGTCCATCTTTGTCAAGCAAGAACACCATGCCAGATAACTTCTTCACATTTTCTTAACATGCTAATAATCTCAAAAAAAGAAAAACATTAGTTGGTATAATGAACAAAATATGATGGGGTATGCCTGAATAAGTAAAGAACTCAAGTACTGAAATATACTCAACCCACATTCTACATCAGAATGGCAGTTCACTGCTTGCTGAAGTAATAATAATCAAAGAAGAAGGAGCCTAGAAATATTGCTGTACAATGCAACAAAGTGTGAGGTTAATGTTGTTGATCAAATGATTCATGTCCAATGTAGTAGATGTGCATCAGCCATCTACTACATCTTTGCCAGGACACTTCATGAATTATACACTAAATAGTAACAAACAATAAAATTGAAAGAAAGAAACAAATTCTTCAGCTGCTGAATGAACTCAAGGGAGGGAAAGAGCAAAAAGAAGAACATAAAAGAGAAGAAGCAACCAGATCAAAATCATGTTAAAAGTTGAAATGCCAAATCAGCAATTCTGCAAAGGGAACATGGCAAGGAACAACTGTGTAATGTGTCACAAAGTGCATAAAATAGAAATCACTTGTACTAGTTATGTCTAGTAGAGCATAAAGCACAAAACTTGTGTCTGCAAGGTTCTGAAAATAAGTTATCAAAGTCTTACCAGCATTGGCAGCAATAAATTGGTAAGATTTTGTTGTTGAAATAAGTAAGGACCTTACTAATTATTGTGTTATATAAACATAACTCATAGAAATGTATTCACTTACACTAAATTAAAGTAGGTACTTTTTTAATTCAAATATCAAAATATTTTATGATAAGTTGAAATGACTCCTTTCTGCCTCTGTTGGAATGTCAAAAAACCTGTTATTCTAATGTTAAACTAGGAGATAAGTGATTTCTATTGGTGCCCATTTGTGTCACAAATAGTCTGTAAACTGTATATATGTTTGTGTGTGTTGTAAAAAATACTTTCTGTAAAATTTCCTTTGCTCTGGAACCATATTTATAGAAGTGAATAATTCTTCTTGCTACAAATACTATAATTGCAATTGGTTTATCTGCAGTATACCTAAAGAAAAAAATAGGGTAGTCAATTGGCATTATAATTGTTCAAGAAACTACCATAGGACTATTCATTTAGTGTAATATTACAGAGTAACAAAATTTTGAAGTAAAGGTAACAACTCACTGAATAGCAGATGCACTGAGTACTAAGTTGTGGAATTATCTTCTGGGGCCATAGTTTAGAGGCTATGAAGCTCTTTAAACTCATAAATCAGTTAGATTAATACTGTTCAAACAGCAGAAACAATACTGTATACAATTGTTCCAGAAACTGAACATATTACCCCTCCCATGCCAGTACATACTAGACCTACTGTGTTACAGTAAGAAAAACATCGGCAACCCAGACACTAACTCAGATTGGCACCACCTTGATACAAGGTCAAAATTCTCTATGGTTAGTCCCTCATTCAACAAAGCTATACAGTAAAGGTGTTAAATGTATGGGAATAAAACTGTACAATCATGAAGACCGGCACACACATGACACAAGAAATAAAACCCATCTGTGATAATACCTGACAAACAAACAAGTGAATGTTTTTAGAGTAAAACTGCAGTCACTTCTAATTAAACACTTCTTTTACATCATACAGTAATTTATTGAAACCAACCTGTCATAAGAAGCTACACATCCAAGGAACATCAGGCGATGTATGTCATTTATTGACTTTATTCAAAGGAATGTAATATAAATGAATATAAGTTTATTATATATATAAAAAATAGATTAAGATTACTCACCAGGCGAAGGAGCACAGGTAGTGACAGTAGCACAAATAAATAAAACACACACTCACAAATTCAAGCTATCCCAACTCAGTTGCATCTTCAGGCAGAAGGGAAGGAGAGGGAAAAGGAAATGATGAGCATTTTAAGAGAGTGGGTAAGGAGCCATTCCAATCCCGGGAGAGGAAAGACTTACCTTGGGGGAAACAACGGAGGGTAAACAAATACACACACACCCACACATATTCACAGACGCAAACACACCTAGGCAGACATGCTGTAGAAAGCTTATATTTAGAAGTTTGTTTGGAATTAGTATCCTGCTGCAAAACAAACACACTACCAGTAATTCTCATGTCTGATGGAACTGCATTATTAATCAGTAATTTATGATATTGTTCTCCTTTAATGTTCCATTACTTCTCACTACATCACTGAGCTTGTCAACATACAAGACATTCTCAGATCCTTATTGACCCTCCACTAAGCTTTACTGTTGGCATCACACACTGACACTTCATATGTTCTCCACAAATTTGACAAATAGTCATCCAATGATGGTTTCCACATTCTTGAAACTTTAATTTGTATATTAACACCTTGGATCATTGCTATACACTCCAGTTTTTGTGCCCATTGCAGTCGTTTCATCTTTTGATCACTGTGCATTCTAAAACATTGTTCACAAAGATGGCATTGCACTATTGAGACTGAGGTTGGAGCTACTTGCATAATATTTACTCCTTTATGAATATCAGGTGCAGTATGAGTCCTCTGAGATTCTTTACGCACATGAAATTACCTTTCTTCTGTGATGTTATTGAAAGTTTTCCACATTGTGAAACACATTGGCACCAATCAGCTTGAGTCATTGCAATGTATACACCACTATAGACTGGGCTATACCAATTTTTATTGCTATTGTCCTACTAGAATAGCCTTCATGATGCAAACATATGTAGAAATACATGCACAGTATATTTTTCAATTTCAGTTTCCTAATTCAATCTTACGAGGAAGTAATATAGCATGAACCTGATCGGGTAAACAAATACACTGCAATGTGCACAAATGGTATTGTAAAGTAATGCAAACTGATTCCTATAGTAATAGCCAAACGAATAGGCCTATTTGAATGGAAGCCTCTTTGGTAGGCATTTAACAATGGCAAGTGCAGGTTGTAATTCAACAATATAATGAGGATAGTTTGCAACTCACCGCAAAGACGTATGTCAAGCTGTAGCAGGTGCATAAGGAAAAGGCACTCATACTCACTAAACTTCAGCTTTCTGCCATTAGCCTTCATAGAAAATAGACATTATTAACACAATCGCACAGGCACACTTCAGACACACAATCATCTTCTCCGATCAATGCACACTAAGTCACATTTTGTGGTAAGGGGGAGAGGTTCGATCAGGTGGTTGTGTTGGGTACAGCAAATGGGATGGGTAGAAAGAGATGCATCTTAGGAATGTAGTGGGGAGATAATGGAAGGAAGGGAAACAAAATAAACACACACACATACATACCCATGACACGTGGAATTGGAGAGGTGGAGGGGGAAGAAATTGTTGACTTTGGGGAAAAAAGAGGTTGTAGTAAGTTGATGCTTGGGTAATTTCATGATCGAAGAATATAGTGAAAGTAAAACTCCCATCTGTGTAGTTCATAAAAGCTGTTAGTGGTCTGTTGGGAGGGGGAGGAGGAGGATGGAAGATTCAAATAGCATGTGTTGTGAAGAAACCATTGAATTATAGCATATGCTCAGCTGCATTTTGTGCTGCAGAATTATCTACCTTGATTTTGATCACTCTTTGGCAGTGGCCATTCATCATAATGGACAACTGGTTAGTGGTCATGCCAAAATAAAAAGCTATGCAGTGATTGCAGCACAGGTCGTACATTACAGGACTACTTTGTTGGATGGGTCGATTGAGCAAGGTATTGCATTTGGGTCTTCACTGGGATATGATCCCTGCAGTTGGGGTACTGGTCTTAGGAGGGGCGTAGGGATGGAATACACCTTCACAAATACAAACTCCTCCTCCCCCCCGGACCTAGTCTGCAAACAGATGCCGCGGCAGAGTACATTGAGGTGCTATGTTCCGGGGCGCAAGGCCGTTAAGCTCGCAGTTAAGTCCAATAAGCTTGACAGATATTTGTACTTTTTTTTTCAAACAGATTTCCTGTACAATATCCCAACACACCCCAAATACTCCCTCCAGTACCAAAAAACAGCCACAAAAGAGCATTTTCCTCATCACTGGAACAATTAAATCACATCCTTCACCAAAGTTTTGATTTTCTGACATCATGTCCAGAAATGAAACATCCACCCCTCATGAGGTGGTGTTTCATTGTTCACCCAACCTCCATAACCTTCTAGTCCATCCCTAAATCCAGCCCCCTAAGATACATATCATAGCCTTGTGGAAGACCCTGCTGCAAGACCTGTCAAATCTACCCACCCAGCACTTCTTATTCTAGTCCCATCACTGACTTATCCTACCCTACCATAGGCCAGACCACATGTGAAATCAAACATGTAATTTGCCAACTGTACTGCAATCACTGCACAGCTGTTTATATTGCCATGGTAAGCAGCCAGTTAGGATGAAGTGCCACTGCCCAACTGTGGTCTAAAGCAAGAGAGGCCACCCTTGTGGCACACCATGCAGCTGAGCATATTGTTGATTTCAATAGCTACTTCACAACCCCTGGATCCTCTCCCTGAACTACCAGCTTTTCTGAACTACACAGATGGAATTTATCATTACAGTAAATTTTCCAATCCCAAACTTATCCAGACATCAACTTATGATAACCTCTTGTTTGCCATACTCAACAGTTCCTGCAACCTCCATCCTACACTTCTCACATCGCATATGTGTAACATGTATCTGCATTTGCTAACAACTAGGCCTACTTTATATATGGACATTTCAAAGATGATTTTAATATGTCTTACAGCTCTGAAAAATTGTGTCTCTACCACTTGTATTCAGATGTATTTTTTCTTACTCACTCATCCCTTCCAGTCGCTTTATGTTCATTGAAGATCTCAGGTAAATTTTTCTCATAAACCAAAATATCCATCCCATGACAATAATAGGAATAAGATATACCCAGTTGATGACCACTGCTATGATTAATGATCCAAACACAGTCATTATAATCTGAAATATACAAAAGAAATACACATTAAGAGAAATTAACTAGAATGTAATATAGGCCTAATTATAAACACTAAAACTCTCGAATAGACTTGAAAAGAGATAGATAGGCCGACCAGTAACTTACCTTAGTTCTATAGTGCTGACAGAAAAAAATACAAATAAAAATAAAAGAAAGAAATTATTATATACGATACAAGCTTTCGGAAGTATTTTCCTTCAACAGGTACGAGAAGAGGGAAGACGAAGGGGACAGAATTTTTGGTCTTCTGTTGTAGGGTGGTTTTCCTTATAGTTTGAGATCTCAAAGTGATGGAAAAAGGAAGAGCTATAAAACTGTCTTACTAAAATACATGTCTGTTATACTGTTTTGGTCTGTACAATACAAACAACTTTAAACCACATGATGTTCACAAATGAAAAACAAAATAATGATCTTATATGGTGTGTATAAACTGCTTAATTTACTTAAAGAACAGTATCAGAGAATGAAGAAAGCTATATTGTCACAAATATATCACCGTTGTAGCCCCTACCATAGAACTACATACGCCTTTCTCGTATTTCATACTTTTCCCTGGCTTTCAATTCAAACTCCCATAGATGTCAAATTTAATACACTTACATAAGAACGGTACTGACTGTATCTGATAAAAAATATAAGAGAGAATAGCTTGCTTGTCGCAAGGGTGATCTTTGAACTGCAGTCAGTCAATAAAAAAAGGCAATCTCACACACTCATCCCTGTGATTGCCTCTGACTTTGATAATAATAATTCTGTCATAACACTGCTCATAGTATCTAACTTGTAAATTTCTTTCACTGTTCTAACAATTTACATTTGTGTCACAATATTTAATAATGTTAAATATCTGACAGTTACCGAGTCAGCAGCCTCTTCTTTGTTTTCCATTTTGACTTTGGTTTTCCATAGCATATATAACCTTAAGGTACCCTTCTCTATTTTTTTCTTCGCAATTTCACTGTAGCATTCAAACTTATGGGATTCTCTTGAGAGTGTTATCCTGAAAAATCTTGTTTGCAGAAAATTCTGCCGCCATTGAGAGGAGTTTATCATGGAATTCCATGACCTGTGGGTGATCTTTAGTGCTGTTAATGAAATTCTGAACTCATTAATCATTGCTACTTATGTTTCCTTAAGGAGACACATTTCTTCCCTAAGGAAGAGAACATATCTTGAAACTGTGAGCTCCTCTGTTCTTCTTTTCAAGAGTCTCTTTGAATTATCCATAGTAATCTTTGAAGATTTTCCCCCAAAATATCATGATGTTCAATTGAGATCAAATTCAAGGCTTCAAATCAAAAGTTTATTTACGACAGCGTTAGCTTCAGTTATTGCACCACTGATGCGGTCATACGCCTGACCTCGCACGGGAATCCGTAATGGCGATTGTAAGAGGGCATGGACGATAGGGGCGCTACATACATAGCATGCGACTTGTGAGAATTTGAGAGAGGAGACGAGCACGGGTTGCCAAGTGGTTAAGGTGACCGGTGACCTGAAGCGGGAGACCCGGATTCTATTCCCAGTCCGGCTCACATTTTCACTTGTCGCCATGGTTAATATCAATGCCCAAATGCGGCCACAATCAATCGTTTCTTTCCTATCCCTCTTCCTTCCTTTCCTTTACCAATCATTTGCAAATGTTTATTGCTGCATTAACATATCTTATACAGTCACAGATATAAAGGGCTCACAGTTATTATAATTTTCAAAATTTGTGTATGTTTGTGATCTTTCTGGATACAAGTGCGCATATAATATATTCAGGCATATAAATTTATTGGTTGCTACACATGAGAATCCTTTTAAACTTTAAGAGACTTTTTTTCTCAAGTATATTGTAGGGCCTGTTTTCATTTATTTTTGGTCTTCTGGTCTCCTTATAGTTTGAGTCTCTTGCTATATCTTAGTAAGACAATCTAACCAGCTGATGGAAAAAAGGAGTTGTTCTTGAAAATCTCTGTGTTTTTTTATTTATAAGTGAGGTATATGTAAATTTTGAAATGGTCATGAGTTTTGTGAAGGAAAGTTTGCAACATTATTTCTTTCTTGTTCCCATCAAGATGAAGATGACCTTTTTCAGTTGGCTGAAACCTTATAGCAGAAAAGTTTTTGTGGCTATAACTGTTTTTCATATTCATCAATGGTATCCCACCTTTAAAAACCCTGATAAAGAAGTTGTGAACTCAATTACAGATTGGTTGTGGTTTGTAAGAGTATTTTTGACGTGCTAATTATAGACATATATAAACCAAGTGCCATAGCCAATAACATTGTAAGCTTTGAAGATGCGATTACACTTACTTTGAGACATACCTAAGAAAATTTTCTCTAGCTGATATAAGTATTTGCAGCATATGCTGTGGTTGGCACAGATGCTGAACATACCATAGGGTATGAAGTGTACAATGCAACAGCAAGGGTAACCAGACAGACATTCCACATAAGAAGAAAGACACCAATATGATTGTATCTCACATCTGTGTTGTGTATACATCAGCAGTTAATCCATCCATTTGTGGTTTTTACCAATTTCATAGCAAATCACTACTCTCACTGTGAACATAACTGCATGATACTGATCTCTGCAAACATAGCGAGCATGATTGTTAGGCATTAAAAACACAGAAGAAATTCCATAGAAATTACAGTAGAAGAGAGGAAGGCAAAGGCATTCATAATCAACATGACTGATGAAACAGTAGCAACCATTGGTACAAAGATAAATCACATACATACAATAGGCTGTAGAATATGAATATGAGAAAACTTGCTTGTTCATGAAGAAGGTATAGATGTTCCAGAACTCTACACTGAAGAAGAGTCATTAAAAATGTTCAAGACGGTTGTCTGCTTATCTATCAGAGAGAAAATGTCCCTCTAAAATAAATGGTAGAACTGTTACAGACCCCAGTGCCATTTGTGAATCCTTTAATTAATTTTTCATAAACTGTAACAAAACTGGTGAGTGCTCACCACCAAAAACAAAGCCTAATATGATGGAAAGAAAGTGTCTAGGTTTTAAGCTTTCTAATCTTCCTATCTCAGATGTCACAATAATCATAATGTCCCTAAAAAAATTCAATATCCATGGGGTGGGATGAGATC